>OX376365.1:13027500-13545000 GCA_947369235.1 Udea olivalis
ATGGAAAGAATGGATGAAAGGCGATTAACGAAACGGATTTATGAGGCAAGGGTAAATGGGACTGTTGGAAGGGGAAGACCCAGAAGAACGTTTCTTGACCAAGTTCAAGATGTTCTCAGAAAGGGTCGGGTCAAGAGTACCTTTAACCGACGAGCATGTATGAAAGGACTCATGAGAGTAGAAGAAGCGCAAGATGTATGTCAGGATCGTAGCAAGTGGAAAGAAGTGGTCTCTGCCTACCCCGTTGGGAAAGAGGCGTGATGGTATGTATGTATGTATGTATGTATGTTCTAAAAAACGTGGTGTATGAGCACAATAAAAATGCCCACAAATATTTATTAAGTACACATGTACGGTAGTCCCTTTCTTCTTCGAAAATTGTTAGTCCGAAATTCAAAATCCATAACGCGTTTGCTATAATCATCACTATCCATAATATTCGAATATACGAAATTTTATCATGCCTAATTGTTTTTAATTCTAATTCTTTTGTGTCATAATATCGGGTGCTATAATAATTAGGTATCTTAATTTTTCTTGCTATAAAGTCACATGTCCTAAGTGTTAAATTGTATAATGTATGTTAGTCCGAATGTCAGTAAGTAAGGGTTATTTTTTTATGACCAACTGGAATAGGTTAGAGTTATTTTTTTATGACCACCCGGAAATCCTGCGAGTGTCAGTAGGTTAGGGTTATTTTTTTTTATGACCACCCGGAAATCCTGCGAGTGTCAGTAGGTTAGAGTTATTTTTTTATGACCACCCGGAAATCCTGCGAGTGTCAGTAGGTTAGGGTTATTTTTTTATGACCACCCGGAAATCCTGCGAGTGTCAGTAGGTTAGAGTTATTTTTTTATGACCACCCGGAAATCCTACGAGTGTCAGTAGGTTAGGGTTTTTTTTATGACCACCCGGAAATCCTGCGAGTGTCAGTAGCTGAGGGTAATTTTTTTTAGGACCACCCGGAAATACTTCAGGTGTCAGTCGGGTGTCAATATTTAGATTAGGGGCTGTTAAATTATGACACATTACGTTAGGACTTATTAATGTTATAGAAAAGCCTTTTATTTCTTTCAAACATTATAGATTGTAATATTTATAGCAAAAAAATTTAGGACAAATTATATTTAGGGATTTCGATTTTAGGGCAAGTGATATTATGAGACATTGAGTTAGGGCTAATTATCATTCGGACAAATGATGATTAGGTCACAAAACATTATGGCATGTCAGATTATGGATAAAAATTTTATGAGACAAAATAGAGAACCCACATGTGTACATCTAAGGCACAAACATATGTGCACCGCAGATGTCCGTGCGTTCACTCAGTTTGGGCCCACTGAAAATCAGCGCCTTTCCCCTCAAAGCCCAGGCTAAATGCTGAGTGAGGTCCTTATACTTTTGGGCATCGGGACACCACTGTTTGATGGTATTTGCTTGTCTTGTTTAGTTACTGTATGCCTTCCACCTATTTGTTTTTGTTGAATGTAACGATGTCCTTAAATTTTATAAATGTCTTTCTATTCTATTCTACTCAACAACGGAAAGAAATATAAAAACAAGAAAAATAATTATTTATCTAACCTTTTAACCTAACCTTTTTACAAAAAAAAGTGTTGTTTGGAATCGTGGTGATACAATTACTCGTAGGTACCCGTGGAAGCTCAGTGTGCCCTCAGCAACCACAACTTGCTTTTCTAGAAATAGTTATAGTATGTGTGTTCGACTATTTAATTTACTTCCAAACCAAATTCAAAATTTACAAGTTAATGCTTTTAAAAAGATTATCTTCGGTATTTTAATTGACAACTGTTTCTATAATATAAATGAACTTATGAATTTCTGCCGGGCTGGTCATCTCAAGCGAACTTGCATTGATATCTGACATGTTTTTTATATGTAATTTATTCAATTCTAAATTGTTTGTGGGTAATTTTTTTTTCTGTTGACATTTTTATATTGAATTTATGACCATATTTGTATAATTATATGACATCCTTTCGTTTTTATTGGCTTATTATGAGTGACTACCTGTTCTATAATATTGATTGTACATCTAAATTGTAATTTATGTTGACTTTAATTTAAATACTTAATTAATATGTAATACTTAATTTAATGTGTAATACTTAATTTAAATATGTTATTAATTGCACGACGATCAAATTTGCATATCGGCTGTCGATTAAACATGCTTGCTCACTCTATATGTAATGGTTAAGAAGTTGGCTACTACACCAGAGGTCGCGGGTTCGATCCCCGCACAGTACAAACTTTGTGTGCATGAACATGTCTGTTTGTACTGGTCTGGGTGACTCCTATGTATAATAAGTATGTATTTACAAAAGAAAATGTATTTAAGTATGTTTATCCGTTGTCTAGTATCCCATAACAAAAGCTTTAATTAGCTTACTTTGGGGCTAGATGGCGCTGTGTGGAATAATGTCCAGGGATATTTATATTTTATCATAAGATCTGTAAAATGTACTTACCATGTTTTATGCAAATAAAAAATTATTCATTTATTCATTTATAATTACATCAGAGAGCGGTTTCCCATCTCCAAAAACAGAAAGGATCACAGATTTGGATTATAAAGGACCTCACATAACATTGCCATCAGCCTGTGTGTTTACCAAGAGTTAACACCAACATCGACGAACTGCGTTGACGTTTTTGTAAGGAATTTCGGCACAGCGCCCCCATTGCTTAAAAATGGAAGTAAACAACATTTTAAACTTTCTGGAACAAGAAAGTTTTAACTAGTTAAAATAAACTAATAAATAATAAATTATATTACCGTAATTTTGTTTCGTTGCAAAAACCTGTTTTATTAGAAATGAAAGTAAAAATGGCATTCAAACTAATATGTAAGTTGATTGATAAATTTTAAGGCCTCACTCATATAAATTTTCAAGTAAATTGAGATTCTTACAGTGGCTTCCCAATTTATTTAGACGACACGATTGCGCAGTGTGCTGTAGCACGGTTTCTCGCCTTGGCTTCCGTGGTGTCCCGGGTTCGATTCCCGGTCGGGTCAATTCAGAAAAATGACTTTTTCTAAATTGGCTCGGGTCTGGGTGTGCTGGGAGACGCCCCTGGCTTATTTCCCTGTCTGGTACCTGGTAACACAATGATATTTATTCTTACTTCGAGACTATGGCAAGTGGTGTGTTGTCTGGCGCATATTAATTTATTTATTTATTTAAATCTGCATTATCAGGGTGAAAAAGAATATCAGTCTTAGAGGATAAAAATGTGCTTCCATTGTTTAGATTACAAAAAGTTTTGGGATCTTTTATAGGGCAAGGTGTACACTACTAGAACAAAGTGCCTCAGGCAATTTGTATGTTACCGCTGCACAGATTCAAAAACCACATTAAATCTGTTTTATTAAAGGAAGGGGGTTATACTACCAATGATTACCTTTTGGATAAAAAAGCCTGGGATTAAAGCTCTCTGCTCGGTGCGGGATCAGTTTACCACTTGTAATACTTATTATTTCAATAATATGACGACACGATTGGCGTAGTGCGCTGTAACACGGTTGATTTCCTTAGTGTCCCGGGTTCAATTCCCGGTCGGGTCAATTCAGGAAACGATCTTTTCTGAATTGACTCGGGTCTGGGTGTGCTGGGAGACGCCCCTGGCTGATTTCCTTGTATGGTACCTCGTGACACAGGAATGTTAATCCCTACCTACCCCTACCTATCTACCTATCCCTACTATTTAAAAGTATTGATAAAGTCTGTTTAAATAAAGATATTTCAGTTCGAGTTTGAGTTTTGAGTTTATATATTTTAAACGACTGGCCTGTTGGCGCAATGGCAGCGATCCTGCCTTTGACGCCGGAGGTCGTGGGTTCGATCCCCACCCATGACAAACATTTATGTGATGAACATTTGTGTTTGTTGTGTGTCTGGGTGTTATTATCTATTTAAGTATGTATTTAGAAATATTTAAGTATGTTTATCAGTCTCTGACGCCCATAATACAAGCTCTGCTTAGTTTGGGGTAAGATGATCTTGGTGTTAATTGTCCCAGATATTTATTTATTTATTTCTGACCATTATTTTTATGTTTGTTTTGTACTGGCGATCTCGCTGTGAATGTCTGCAATTTGACATGTAATTTTGTAAGGTAATTTTATATGAGAAATAAAATATCTAACTATCTAATTTCTGAACGCAAACTAAATAAATATATAAAAATGCGCCATACAACACACCACTTGTCATGGTTTCGAAGTAAGGGTAAATAAATATCCTTAAGTTACGAGGTACTAGACAAGGAATGAAGCCAAGGGCGTCTGTCAGCACATCCAGACCCGAGCTAATTTAGAAATGATCGTTTCCTGAATTGACCCGATCTGGAATCGAACCCGGGACACTACGCAAGACATGGCGAGGAACAGTTTTTTGTCTGTTATTAACCATTGACAAATATGTTTATCAGTCTCTAATTCGAATTCAGAAACGATCAAAGTTAAGTATTCTTGAAATTAATCATGTCATGTCCTCTCTCGGACTAAATGAAAGGACAGTATGTAAGGTGTGCTCAGTTTTTTTTTTTTATATTGGCCGTCAAGATGACCTCACTCCACCTGATGGAAAGCGGTCGTTAGGTCCAGATATGAGGCTGACAAGCCCAGTCATTCAAACGAATCACTGGGCTGGCCATCCTCACCTTGAAGGCCTGCAGAATTAAAACAGTGTTACAGCACACTACGCAAACCGTGTCACAGAATAGGTAATAGTACTTCATGGTAGACTTACTGATCCAAGAGTCAAATACTCCAATCCCAGGTTCAAGCATGGTGATAAAAACATCATAGGTTTAGAACGAGTTTACAAAAAAACCATTGAAAATATCGAAATTCAGATTTGAGTCGCTTTTTTAACAGTTAAATCGAATCGTTCGAATACGGAACGCAAAAACACTGCTATTTATAACGACAGCGCTTGTCGTTATAATAAAGTGTATTTAAATGCTTTTAATAGACAGCCAAACAATAGAAATTCAGAATATCCCGACGCCTATCCCCAGCGTATCAATAAAACTCGCATCCATTTTACGTTTAATGAAGCCTACACAATAGATAAGGCAATTATTGGTGGCACAGAGGAGATATAATGGAGGTATAACAGCGATTTAGTGTAGTGCTGCACGCAATATTATAAAGTATCGATAGTTTACGATGAATTTTGATAGGATTGTCGATAGTTCAGTCTCGCCTGGTGGTAAGTTAAAACAGGTTTGGCCACCTACTACGCCTATGCTCATGCATGACTGACTTACGGCATTATCTTATGGGGTAGTTGCACGGAAGCTCATGACCTTTTTATTTTTCGAAAACGATGCCTAAGAATCTTAACAAATATACCCAATCTCGAAAGCTGTAGACTATATTTCATTTCGTTAAAAATGTTAACATTAACTTCCATTTAAATTTTAGAACGTTGCAAATTAATTCGCGGAAATCCGACAATGTTTACAAAAGCTAAAGATCACTATTCGAAGCCACGCAACTTAAGAAACAAAAATAAACTAGTACTACCTGATACAAAATTGAACATAGTCCGAAATGGTGCGTATTATATGGCCATCAAGGTCTATAATAGGCTGCCTTCCTTTTTGAAGGATATTGAGAAAGACTCTGTTTTCTGTAGAAGCCATAAAGAGCTATTGCTGTCCAAATGTATTTACAGTATGCAGGAGTACTTCGAACTGAAAATGTAATTTTAATCCTAAAACTTCATATTTGTCACGATGTTTGTATCTAATACAACAAAATATGTTATATAATAAGATGTTTTATAAAAAGATGTTATTAATACTAGTTATATGATTAGATGATAAGTATTGATAACTTTATTTGTTGAGAGAGAAGGTGCTCAACGGCATTTTTGCAGTGCCCCTACGGGGTTCATGTTTTATTACTGGTGTTCTACATTCAAGATCTTGTAAACCTACATGGACGATGACGAGGCCGATGGTGGTACACGCGTATCCAGAAAATGCCTATTCACTCTGGCCTTGAAGATACCAAGGTTGTAAGTATCCGGAAACACAGACGCAGTGAGAGCGTTCCACTAGCGGTGCGGATCAAATCGTTGAGTTCGGAGGGGTTTAGGTTGAGTTATTAGCAGGCAAGCGAATCATTAGAGAAACTTCTATAAGGGTTGTTCTACCGCTAAAACAACGGATGGTGTTATGAATAACTGTTTAATTTGATGCCTACGGTACGTTTTATCACCACACCGCTCACCGTTCACAAGGAGTTCAGGCTCCTGATTGATTGTCCAAGCAAGGATCGATTTAGGACAGAAACTCGCAAGTCGCTTTTGTGAACTGAGATGCAGGGATTTTCGAGTGAGCCCCAGCATCTTCAGAGTGGTTTGAAAAGTTTACACGGTGAGCAACACGCGTGTGATGCTCCTGGTGTTTCATGTTCTCATAGGCTGCAGCTACTTACTGTAATTAAACAGTCTACAATCTTCTACAACAGACGCAATTTTTTTCTTCGGTGCCAAAGGCAGGATCACTGCCAATGGCCAACTCCAACAGGCCATTACATTGAAATCGTTATGTTTGTCGTTCAGGAATTTCTTGCTATTCAGCAATATCAACTATCGATACTGAAGTATAGATAAACTACCGATAGTGACACAACCTGAACACTGATAAAGCGCTTCGTATGAGCGTGATGCAATTGTCGGAGTGGGTTTACAAGAGAAAATGGAAATTGGGATTTTTTGGGTGCACTAACTAACCACACGGTAGCGAGTAACGTTAGTAAATTCGAAATAGTTACAAACTACATGCAAATTTTGCATGGCTCGTGTAAGAGCGGTTCCAGGCTAGCGTTTTATACACGCCTATAATCTCGTTCTTGGAAGCGCACGTATTTGCCACACGCGAATCTCGTACGAGGGTCGACCCGCTGATAAGCTTATACCGAGTGATTATAAAATATCTTCCGAAAACGATAGCATACTCACTAAGTGATCTAGATACTATCAAGTGATCTAAATCTATCTATCTAACTTTAATTTCAAGCTCATCATACAAAACACTCGGACGGTTAAATTAAAGTTAATTTATAAAATCAAATTTTCGCTTATATAGTTACTAAATCAATCACTGAGTATACCATATCGTTTTCGGAAGTTATTTGATAATCACCCGGTATAATCCATAGATACTAACTCTTCAGTACCAGTTCGAGCAAACACGCCGCAATAAGCCCGTGTACGCGCGTGTGGTATGCTATGCAATTTAATGTAAACTTCTTACGATAAAGGTGAATCAAGCAAAAATTGCAATGTATGACTGACTTTCTTTAAAAAAATTTGATTTTCACTTACGAGTAGATAGTAAAATTGAAACTTTCTTGTTGCATTTTTCACTACAAATTTTAAAAACTATCGGGTTTTTTCAACAAAATTAATTTTATGGTAAATTGATTTACCTATTTTATCTCGACGTTTCGACGACAATTGCATGTCATCATGGTCACGAGCAGAGCGACCACGACGACATGCAAGTAATTATATTTATAAATTACATATTATTTGTTATTTTTTTAGTAATAATAATAATACCACACTTAGTTATTGCACAGTGCCTTGACATGACGGTGGATAGTGGACCTTCGATCAAATCAGAATATTTGTACAAAATAACTATAATCCATTATTGAACCCTAGAATAAACTTCCTGAAAAACTGTGTTGATTCTAGATAAACAAGTAGTATGATTGAGTCTATTACCTGATTACATAATACTAGTAACATCGTCATGAATCACAAAAACTGGTTATGTTAACCCTCGCCTTATCTCAAGGATAAACTATTATTATTATTCAATTCTGAATGATTATAAATAACAAATCTAATGTTAGTCATAGACCATTCAATTTACCACTTCCACGATGTTTGTCCGCATACTATTCCTATTTTTATGTATTTATGTAATAAGTGCATTTCCTGCCCCAGAACCACAAGAAAAACAAAATGATGCTGCTAGTGTAGACGCTGATCTTTCAACTGAAGACCCGAGCTCAAATGATAAATCAGTAACTGAAGATTCGTTAGAAGAATCCGACACAGAAAAACCACTCGTAGAATCTGATACTGACAATCCAGGAGACACTGAGAATCAAGTATTAGGTGTTGATGAAACTGAAGAAGAAAGTCCTGGAAGTGAAAATCTAGAACCAGGTTCCGATTCGAACGGTGAAGAAAATGATGGAGAATCATCAACAGATGGAGTTCCTACAAAACCAAGTGATCCAGCATCTAGTGATGATGTTCCATCAAACAAGATAACACTGAGCATTGTAATGGCATTCGGTAAATTAGCAAAGGTTACATCAGTGGAGAGGAAACATGATAAGATTATTTGTCAACAAGTTTCACTGCTCGGTGTGGTAGTTGAAGAAAGATGTCATAATGTTAAAAAGTGAGTACTTATCATATTTTTGCCCCTTAAGCTAACAAACTGATTTCATGTTTTTTGTACGTGAATTTTTGGCAAGGCAGGTGAGTCAAGGTCCTAGGAAGAGTCTGGAAGAGTTAGGAAAGTCTAACGGGCAAGGGCTTTGCAGCTTGTTCGAGGAGATTGACATAATTTTCATTTATTTTAAAATTTGACATATTTGAAACGATAATAGCGAATTCATTTGATTAGGAAATGTCTGGTGGATATTTGTGGCACACTGAAGAATATTAAAGAAATAGTTAAGTACCTATCTTTTTTCTCGACTTCATAGAGATATTGGTCTATCGTGTTGTTATTTTTTTTCAGAAACGCAGGTTTCGGTGCGGACCAGGAATTGGTAATAATGGATTCTAAAATCGTAAACCATCAGAGATACTTTTGTCAGGAAATAATAAGACCACAGTTTGGTCCGCTACAGGAATTATGTATAGGGTAAGTATACATGTATACATTTTGTATGTTTTTGACGAAGCAAAGAAGATACACTTGAGTCTTCTGTTTCGATTTATGCCTCTTCTCTTGTCTTACGATTTTGTTGACCCGAAATTATGCAATGAGGGATTCCTCGAAGCGCACCAATGATTTGCGCGAAGTGGAATCATGAAATTCATTCATTGATGCGCACTAGTGACAAAACATAGAGAAATGCATGCAGAATTCATTATAAAAGTCATCGATAAAAGTTAATCAAGCTTTATTAATTGCTTATAATTTATTGAAACTACCAGAAAAAAAATGTACTGGAACTAGGTGCGATTTCCCACTTTCACTAAAAGGGACCTTAATGAATATTTAATATAAATAAATGTTTTTTCAGGCGCAACGATTGGGTTTACAACCCAATACCTATAGAGAAAAGTGACTACTTTGGGTTATTCATATTTTAGTTGCACCGATATCTACATTGGAAGAACGCGAATTTCTGTCTTATTATGTTGTTGAAATAAATCGTAATAATTTTATTGTAATAGATAAATTTTATACATTTACTCGTACATACTAAAGCGTTTTCATTTTCAATAAGTTCAAAGTACTTCAAAGCAAGAGATTAAGGTAAATAAAACTCTTGAAAAGATATTCGCATTTCGTATATTCCAGATAAATAGCCTTGTTGGATAATAAAGGTAAAAAGAGATAATATTTCACAGAAAATTTGAAGTTTGTGGTAAACAGAACTTCATATTCATGATTCTCAATATCCATGAAACTTTACCACACACAAAAATAAAAATGAAATAAATCATATCCATTCATTCATTCATTCATACCATCACAACTTTATCCCAAACGGGGTAGTCAGAGGCAAGTGACTGTTGCCGTCGTGGTGAACGAAACACTCAGAAGTCAACTTTTCACCAATGGTATTAGATATAATGTGATAGGTGGTAAGCCTTCCGCCGCTATCCGGGTTGATTTGGTATTTTATCGATGTTTTCCATCACCGGAGAGTCGGAAATTGAACATCATCATACGTGCGGTTTATCCCGGTTGTGAACCCACATTGGTGTGTGGGCTCCCAGGGTCCGCCTATTTAGTCGGAAATTAAACAATGAACACAAAGATCTTTCTAGAGATAAGCTAACCTGTACTTTTGTACTTCTTACTGTTTTCTCTGTAATTTGTCTCTTTGTGTACGAAATAATAAATAAAATAAATAAAGATTTTGGTTCTGGCCAGATTTGATCTCGAGACCACACTATCTGCGATCCGAGTTGGAGTGCTTAACCACTAGGCCACTACACTCTCTTTACCACTTTGACATAAAAGATCAACTATTTGAATGCTAACTGTATTAGTAACTATTAGGTTATCTGTGACTGAATGTCTACCATGAGTTAAACCAATGACAGCCGCTAGGGTTGATGTTTTGAACTCGGTACAGCGCCCCTAGTGGTATGAAATGGAACCAAACATGTTATACAAATTTCTGAAGCCAGCTATCGTAGTTTAGGCTATTGTAGTATAGTTGACATACTGATTGTGTTATTGATATAATCTTTCATGCTTTTTTATCGTCAGTGATCGTATGATATGTTCTAGACATAGTGATTATCGTAATCTTACTAATATTATAAATCCAAAAGTTTGTGAAGATGGATGCATGTATGTTTGTTACTCTATTACGCTAAAACTAATGAACGGATTTGGATGAAACTTTACAGTAGTACAGCATATACATCAGAATAACACACGGGCTACAATTAATAAAGATTTCATGGTATTTGGTCGTAATATATAACGATAAAGCAGGCGAAGACGCAGCTAGTTGTTTTTGTATATATTTTTTGTCTTTTTAAAACACAAAATTAATCAGAGTCGTAATTTTCATGTGATTACATTTGGATCACACTTCCCACTTCGTTCGGCGTCGTAACAATAATTGCTTATATCCAGTAACGTTGATTTCTGAATCTGAGTGCAGCGAGCAATTTTGTCAGTAAATATCCAGCCTAGATTATGTTAGTGCCAGGTTTCCAATGACTGCCTGGAAATAAAAGATCATTTACGAAATTACTCGCTACGCTTAGTTTAGAGAATGATTAAGCGATTGGATTGGATAAGGAGGGTAATAAGGACCCTGTGAATCGCGAGTTTTGGCCAAAGTAATTTATCATTTAATTAGGATTCCTCATATTTGAATATTAAATCTAGTTCATTCGCTATAAACATGTTTGAGAGTCTTGAGGATAAATTGTTACTTTAAAATGCATATAATTTAAATAATTTATTTATGTAGAGTAAATTAACCAGGAAGGATACCTCACATTTATCATAGATAGATCATTAAATTAACAACATATATCTATGTATGATATAAGTTGGTTTATTTCTTGATTTTTGCAGACAACAATAAATTATATTCTCAAGGGACTTCACGAAATTTATGAGCCAAAAATTTCAAGTGACAAAGAGTAGAAAAATCCGTTCACTGGTTGAGTTTTTTAATTAAATAATAATGTTGTTGATATGAATAATATGATATAGAATTTCTGCTAAGAGTTTTCGTTCGCGTCGCCATTTTATGGTTGATTTTTTAGAAGGTTATCATAATTAATTTACCAATGAATATGTCACAATAAGTTATTTGTGTTCCGAAAAATAACTTTCCACCAAGCGGCTGGTCTGACCCTGCACGAATACTGAGATCGTGTATTTACTCTGACAACACGATTGGCGTAGTGCGCTGTAGCACGGAATCTCACATCGATTTCTGAAGTGTCCCGCGTTCGATTCGCGGTCGGGTCAATTCAGGAAACGATCTTTTCTGAATTCACTCGGGTCTGGGTGTGCCGAGAGACACCCCTGGCATATTTCCTTGTGTGGTACCTCGTAACACAGGGATATTATTCCCTACTTCGAGACCATTACAAGAGGTGTGTTGTCTGGCGCATATTTATATTTATTTACTACACAACTGGTCTAAAAAGTTAAGTGAAATCATCCAGTATTCGGTGTTAGGGTGAGGACATAAAAAGGGCGTGTCCCTGGTGCAAACAAACCGGTACGGATAGGTACTTGATATGCGCTCACGCTTAAAGAAAGTTACCCTGTTACCGATATTACCCTGTTTCGTTATGCGTGAGCGCATATGATAACATTGGAATATTTTACCTATTATTATACCTACGGATCGGTACCTACCTGTACCACTTTTTCTGCACTAGAAACCCGCCTCATTATGACCTCATCCAAACTCATAGAGAAACACTGAGCACACAGAATTAAGGAATTTTGGTTCTAGATTTTTGACTTTTTATTTTATTTCAAAACAAACTTCATAATTATACTTGACGCTTGCTGATGGCATAGTTTCTCGCCTTGACGTGCGTTGTGACCCGATTTCCGTTCGATTCCCGGTCGGAAACGATTTTTTCTAAATTGATTCGGGTCTAGGTGTTGTGAAAGACGGCCCCTTGTTTAAATCTTTGACTGGTACCTCGTTACATACGGATATTTATCCTTACTTCGAGACCATGATTGACCAATTGGTGTGTGGTCTTGCGTATGCCTTTTTATCTATACTAATATTATACAAAGGAAAGATTTGTTCGTTTCTTTGTATGAATGACTTGGTACAGCCTATTGTTTTATATTCCGAAGCTTTGCTGTACTTGTTAGGTTGTTCTGTTTATTTAGTAATTTTAGAATTTGAGCAGTTTTTTTTCAACAAACAAATAGTACTCTACTAACTCGCATTGTAAAACCACAACAAGTATAAAAGAGCAATTACTGAGTTTCTCGCCGGGTCCTTTCAGTAATAATCAACTCCTCCGACGCGGTGGTAGAGTCGCATTATGTTTGTATGCTGTTTATTTATATATTCATATTATTATAGTATTTATGTTTATTATTTAGATATAGTTTAACTAAATAAATAAATAAATAAATATGCGCCAGACAACACACCTCTTGTAATGGTCTCGAAGTAGGGATTATTAAATCCCTGTGTTACGAGGTACCACACAAGGGAATAAGCTAGGGGCGTCTCCCAGCACACCCAGACCCAAGTCAATTCAGAAAAGATCGTTTCCTGAATTGACCCGACCGGGAATCGAACCCGGGACACTACGGAAATCGAGGCAAGAAACCGTGCTACAGCACACTACGCCAATCGTGTCGTTAACTATTTAAAAGTACTGATGAAGTCTATTTAAATAAAGATATTTGAGTTTGAGTTTGAGAGTTTAATAGGCTCTGAAAGTACTGGACCGATTTTATTAATTCTTTCACCATTATAAAGCTACAGTATCAGGGACTGACAATGACTATATATTTTTATTTAGGCTATAAGTATTTTGAGTAGCAAGACAGTCTACGCAGGCGAAGCCGCTCACGAATAGCTAGTATTCTATGATTAGATTTATCTGTTGCTTAGTATCTATTAAGTATTTTTTTAAACGATTCTCTAACACCCCGCGAGTTGCCAATTTCTCAGAGCAATATACCTGTCCCTTTCATATATTTTACTGACATGTGCCAGGACCGCATCAATTTGAGGTTTGCTTAACAATGACTGCCGTTTTAAAGTAGGTACGAGAGAGTGCATTACTAATATGCCACTACGCCAGGGGCAACTCTAGTTTGACTTGTAATTCCTGATGCAGTAAAACACAAACAAGTGAACCGGCTAGACGGGGTATGGAACCCCAAGCTTCCATTGCACCGGCAAATTTAAGTTCCCAATACCAAATCCAATTTCCACCGCACACAAACCAGGGTTACGGGATTCACTCGTTATGTGTTATTTAACGATAGCCTTTATTGCGTTCAGATAAGGTCTGGAATTGCGAAGGAAATTGAAGAGATTTCACATTGAGAAGTTATGGGGACGTTTGTAGGACCCGGTGTTAAAGGAATTAGGATTTTAAATGATATTGGGTTTAAATTGTAACAGAAACAGAAATAACGGTTATATTATGGAATTTAGTCTATTGCAGAGAGAGTTTTACAGAAAAGATACAAAGTTTTTTGTAAAACGTTAAAAATGAAATGAGTAAATAAAACATCTGAAATTAATGAAAATCATTCTGTTCGTAGAGTGCCGACCTTAAACCTAGAAGTCGTGGGTTCAAAGTACAGTTCAAAGATCATTACCAATCATTAGTCCGCTTAGTACAAACCGCCATATTGATCACGCACACAGACACAGTGAGTTTGTAGGCGATACCGGTGAGAATCGGTTACGCGGCGAGTCACACTGCCGCGACTTCTCGTGCGTTTTTTTTTTATCGAACTTGGTGCAATTTTTCACATGATGAATATTGTTTCTGGCCGGTTCTGTCAAGTAGGTTTAACCTACCTATTTCATTTTAAAAATTCAGAGCAAATACAGTAGTACCCCCAAGGCGGTCAGGCAACTTTAGGTAATTTTACTGGGAAAAGACGAGAGCGGTCCTTCTTTCAGATCCTTATTTTGTAGCTATGCCCAGCATAACAGTTTACTTACCTTCTTACTTTGTAAACCAGCTTTTCAAATTGATTTTCGTGCATACTGCTCTATGGGTTGTATTATCAATTCCACTGAGAATCAACATTCGTGTGAATATCTTTTTAAGCCCCCTGGAATTCAACCTATACAATAGAATTTCAAAGTGCAGAAATGTCAATTATATAGGCAAATTCTACCTTTAGCCCTTTAAAAACTTTAACATTCAGAAATCTTCAACGGTAAACAAAAGCCCGAATTTCAGAACCTGCACTACACATGACTGCAAAATTTGGAAAAACTAAAACAAAATGACAATTAAGTAACTATAAATTAATAAATAAATATCAAGAACAAATTACACCAAGATCATCTGACCCCAAACTAAATAGAACTTGTAATGTGGGTGTCAGCAACTGATAAAGATACCTAAATATTTCTAAATACATACTTAAATGGATAAAACACCCAGACACATAAAAAATATGTTTGTAATGAGTGGGGATCGAACCCACGACCTCCGGCGCTAAAGGCAGGATCGCTGCCATTGCGCCAACAGGCCAGTCAAAAAAACAACAATTAGGCTTTAAAACAAGCCTATGTTATGATGGCATGTTTTTTTTGATATGTTCAGTCAAGATGACAGTCCCCTGATGGAAAGCTGTCGTGAGGTCCAGATATAAGGCTGACAAGCACAGTAATGCAAAGCAATCACTGAGCTGGTCATACTCATCTTGAAGGCCTGCAAAAATGCCTTTTCACGCCCCGCTTGAAGACCCCGGGACTATAACAGGAAGGAAACACATGCGCTGGGAGAGCGTTCCACGTCTGAATGGTTCGACAAAGAAAAGAGTCACCGAACCTTTTTGTGCGTGGGAACAAATACTGGACTGTGTGTGGATGACGCCGCAATCCAGCACGCGTGGTACGGGAGTGAAAGGGTGAGGATGGGACAAGTTGAAATAACTCATTATAATAGGAACATTCCCTTCGACTACCCTTCAAAAATCATCAGCCTCCTTTAAAATCGTTTGAAATTGAACGATTGGAAGTTCGGGGGTGAATAGCCCGGGAATTGAATTCGGTCGGTTGTGTGTACATCCAATTAGGAGAGTCTGTCGCACAAAGGGTAGTGGGCTCCGAAAAAAATCGCGTGGAAAATTGGAACTGGGGCTGCGAGTCTCGGGGACAAGCTGCCAAAGTCAGCGGTCTTTGATATAAACATAATCCCTTGAAAATATTACAAATAGGGTATTCAAGGGCAATTTCTTTATTTTGCCTGTCAAGATGACATCACTCTACCTGATGGTTAGCAGCTGTAAGGTGTGTGGTGAACATTCAGCTAGCTTAAACCCATTTTGATCCTATCTGGTTGGGAGTGAGCCCACCTACGGTTTCTTTGGTTTTTGAACGCAACAAAAACATTTGAAAACAACAGCCCAAACCTGAAACGTATATCTTGTCTTGAAAATTAAGCCTCACCTTCATTATCATCTGCTGTGTAACGTCTACTGCTGAACATCAGCTATGAAAGGTTACCATATCAGTTTTTTTATGTTGCTTTCTATGCAAGTATTAATGTAAAACAATCTTAGTTTTAAAACTAACTAGACCTATTTATACGAAAATCATTTGCTCTTCGTTTGTCTAGCTAAAACTCAAAAACATCTGAACCGATTTGAATAATTTTGATCATGAAATATTGGTGGAAGTTTGGGGAAGGTATAATCGGTGAGAAACATAAATAATAAATAACAGAAAATACTAATAACGGCAATTTAATGTTCCAAAAAAATATTTGCCAACAACTTTTGACAGAACGAAGTTGGTTCGGGCAGCTAGTGATTATATTAGTCTCTGATAACCATAGCATACAGTTCCGCTTAGTATGGTTCAGCAGGTCATGTGTGGAAATCTCCAGATATATTATAATAATAGTACAAAAAGACTCGTATCTCTCTGCCTAAATCGCAATACCTACATTGTGAATCACGTATCAATTCGATGAGGATGACTCCTGTTATACGGGCTTCATATTATGCGAAATATGTACTAATACACCAGGGAAGGCTTCAATACTTTGAGATATAAATACATTAGTTCTTTCTATGATGATGAATAATGACTACAGACTACGTTCACTTGTTTCGTGGGAGGTGGGTGCAAGTGTATTGCATGTTGCATTTTTGTCAGGACTTTATTTCAGATCAGCTGGTATAATATGAGGATTTGGTTAGTAGCTTTACCTACTAAAACTGAGAGGAATTGAGATTACTGGGAACTTTACGCTACTCAGAAGTCCTCAGTATCTAGCGGCCAACCTCAAAAGGAAAACTTAGCACTATGATAGAAACTAGAAAAAATCGACCTGATCCGGGTTACAACATAAAATACACTAGACAAATTTGTCATGTCTGTTAATGCCTCGATAGTTCAGGATTCAAATGGAAGAGCAGCCACTCGGATTGTGGAAGACGCTGACTGGTGTCCCGCTTGAACCCTAGGATCAGATCAAATTTTTCTAGTTTCTATCTTTTTGTAGAAAATAGTGCATTATTAAAAGCTAAAAATAAAAATTCAAACTTAACACCATTACTGTGAGTCACACATATTCCTTTTCCTCAGGATTAAAAGTGAGCTTAGTCTTGATTCAGGGCAAATATCAATAGATTATTACCATCTTCAAGAATGCCGGAAAGAAACTATAACAGAATACGAGCTATATATAAAACCATACTTATAAAGTATGTTGTTATCTAAGTTCATAAAAGCGAAAGGTCATCACGAAATCTGAGAAACTAAAAGTGCTAGGAATTTCAAATTTTGCATGGGAGTGTTTTTAGGACGTAGGTGCCCACATGACGGGATTTTGCGGAATTCGATCCTTAATGGGTTGTTATTTTGTTTGTAGCAAACTTCGTTACTACAAGTGTTAGCAGTCTCAAATTTAGCATAGGGGTTTGTTGAGGACGAAGGTGCTAATTAAGACGTGATTTTGCGAAATCGTAAGCCGGAATAAATCCTGTATGTCATAAAAATGAAGTTAACACGGGCGAAGCTACTGGCGAAAACCTAGTCACTTTTAAGTGATAACAAACTTCATGATGATGACGAGCGGCGTGATGCAAAAGCAAAGCCGGACGCAGTAGCAGTTCTTCAAACTCAAACTCAAATAACTTTATTCAAATAAACTGTATCAGTACTTTCTAAACGTCAAATTTACAGCAAAATATAATAAATAATAGACATAAATACCATAATAATATGAATACATAAATACTCAGTAGGTATACATACAGGCGTCGGAGTTGTTTCTCGCTGAGAAGACCCGGCTAGAAACTCAGCAGTTACTCTTATAAACTTGTTTACAACAGGCGTTAGTAAAGTACAAGAATTCAGAATAACTACAAGCGTACGAAACGCAAAAATACGCAGTCTCTCCTGAAACTTACCAATTATAGGCTGCTCATCATCTTGCTAGATCACCAACAATCTAGTTGAGTAGAAAGGACTCAGTTTGTCTGATGAATCCTGCTTCCCATAATGATAGTATAATCGACCGCACGCAACGGCGCGTCGCATTCGGGTAGGCGCACGAGCTAGACAGATGGGCTGGGAATGCTTCAGGGCTGCGTGTTGAAATAAATATAATAAACTAGCGGCCCCGGTTTCGCATGGGTATTTAACAAAAAAAACTAAATCTAGATTTTATTATTTTTACGTTTTAGTCGCGATTAGAACCTTTTTTGTGCCTTAACAAAAATATATAGGTGCTTCCTCACCTGGAGCATTTCCCTGTAATGCAACGTTACAGAGTCGAGCATTACATCAGTGATGGAGGAGAACTACACTGTAATGTTGCAAATTCGAAATTCGAAAAATCCCTCTTAAATTAGAATCTGAAATGCAAATTACAGGCAAATGTTCGTCATGTCAGGGAGGCAGTACTGTATTGTAATGCTCAAAATCGAATCTGAAATGTTACATTACAGAAAAATGCTCCAGGTGCCACCCTAAAAAAACCTAGCCCAATTGGTGGTTATTTTTTTTAATAGATAATTAGATATGCGCCAAACAACACACCAATTTTCACGATCTCAAAGTGCAGTTGAACATCCTTAGACTACCAGACAAGGATTTAAGCCAAGAGCGTTTGCCAGTACACCTAGACTCGACCCTCTTTGGAAAAGTACGTTTCCTGGATCGACTGGAAATCGAACCTGGGACATCACGTAAGTCAAGGCGAAAACCGTGCTACAGTCATTACGCTAATCGTGTCGTCACAAATGAATATCTGGGATAACTTACACCAAGAAACCCAGCCATTTACCCTTAAAAAGAAATAAAGGCGTAAGAAAAAAAATTCCTAACCCAAACAGGGAAAATAGTAAAAAAAACTTGTGTTAGCCTATGCTCCTGCATCGTTGCGTTTACAATTAGAAGAACCACCGAAATTGTTGAGAGCTGCTTCTGTAGATCCCATTTGCGATATACAGTTTATAATATGTTGTTAATTAATACATTTTCCTCTCTTGCCAACCCTACCCCACTCACCACTACATCAGTTACAATGAGCCCAGACGTTTATCTGTTTATCCTAAGCCTATTTATCAGAGTTACAGGATTCGCAAAATGCATCAAACCAAACGCATCGAACTTGGCTCAGAACGCTGCACCAAATAAATTGAATTCCACCTAAGCACTACTGTATCGTAAGGGATTAGGGGAAATTGGATCTTTTGTAGCATTTTAGAGGATTTGGCGGATCTGCATACAACATTATTTTGAGCATGCTCAGCCTTTGTTATGTATCATCTGCTTATAAATATAAATATGCTACCCGCAGACATACGCTCACGACTATTCTCTAATCTTAAAGAAAGACCGCTCTTGCCTTTATCCAGTAAAATACCCTAACTTGCCTGACCACCTAGGGTTACTACTATATTCGCTCTGAATTTTTGAAATGAAGTAAGTAGGTTAAACCTACTTGAAAACAAAATTCATCATGTAAAAAAATTCATGACCAATTCTGACCGGTCCCTATAAACTCACTGTGCCTGTGTGCGTGATAAAAATGGCGGTTAGTTTTAAGCGGACTATCTGTCTGGGCTGCCGGCCCAAAATGCGCAATTTGGGGTCAAGTTGACTGTTGCCTTTGTTTGTCTTGTTGATGTTTTATCTTCAGTCGTTCATAACATCGACAACAGATTTTACGACAAAATAACCCACAAAATGATAGTGTACTAAGTGTTAAGTGTACTCTTGTTATGGCTATGAGCAATTGGATTCTATGATAGTTGTATAGCACAGACGTACCAAAATAACAACATTCTCATAATGTGTTAAGCTATCTTCTGCCGTCTCGGAGTTATTTATTTCTTCAACCGAACATTTATTTACACTCGTCCTAAGAAATAGGTGACGAAGCGCTGGTACCAACGAAAGAGTTTTGCCGAGATAATCATCTGTTAGCTTCTGAACATTCAAAAACACCTTTTTCTTCACCTGTAGGTACCCCGCACGTCCTGTTAAAAATTTCCACCTTTGACTTTTATCTCATATGCTAACTAGATCCAACATTCTTATTTTACTTTGAATTTATACCAAAACCTAATATATCTACGGTTGAAATTCAAATACCAACAACGTACATACGATGATTGCTCGAAATACTGACTTAAGCTTTAATTTAGACTTTATGTGGTAGAAGTTAAGGTTTATTTTTGAATTTGTTCCAAAGTTTAAGGTTGCTCATTTGGCTCACGTATTATATTAAGGCACGCACACACGAGCTGCCGTGAGCAAGTAAACATGCAAATTTATAATCTATGGCAGTTTTGATTTGTCACGTCATTCCATATGCACTGCATTTGCATTTTTGAAGATAATTTGATAGCGTTTTTTTCTATTAATATTTTTAATACAAGCAGTTTTAAAATCTCAAACAGATCCAGATGCAAATAATAACTACTTTTTTTTTGTAAAAATGCAACAAGAATGCTCAAAATCAAAGCATCATGTTTTTAGATTTTGAACATTCTTCTTGCATTTTGACTACAATTTTGTCACTGGGTATTTGCAGCGACAAAATGAAAACGAAAAGTAAACTATTTTACGTATTTTTTATGTCTTTGTGTTATTTATGTAGGATTTGTTGTGATATTGTAAATAGTTTGAACTTGAATTTTATGTTGAATAAGATATTTTAATCGAATTAATTGTAATTAAACTTGAATGAATAACTTACAGCCTTTTAATTTGGTCATATTAATCCGTTAAATAAAAAGAATATCACTTTAAGGCTGGGATTTAGCGGGCCGTCCGATAGAGCATTCGGTGGGCCACGGATTAGTAATGCGCGAATGGAATATCGCCGCGGCTTCCTTCTGTTAACGTGCAATTAATTCATTATGAAATCACATTAGACAAATTAAAACGTTTTAAAAGTTGTCGACCTAGAATATACAAAGACCTATCAATATATATTTTTTTAAAGTGCAAAATGTTAATGATGAGTATTTGAGAGTAAAAAAAAATCGTCGACGTATTTCTTTGTGTTTTTTTTTATCGGTGAAATTATGCTATATCGTGTTTTGGAAAAGTTGTCGCCTTAGTTAAAGACACTGACCTACTTGTACAATTTTATTGATAAATTAAATTTTAATTTAGTAGTTATCTTACAAAGTCGATCAAATATTGACAATCTTGGGAAAGCATAGCCTTAACGGCCAAATTAAAAAGCTGTAAGTTGTGAAATGAAAAAAAATGTGCTGTTGAAAAATGGAGCAGTTTTTGTATCTTGCGCATTTTATCTTGTTGAAGTAGTCAGCTTTAAGCGATGATGGTAAGTAATCATAAATTATAAGTTATAAAAATAAATTAAATTTTGCAAGTAACATAACTAACATCATAATTAATAATAGTTCTTGTAAATACGAGCGTAGGGTGACTCCTCCCCTCTCTTATCTTTGCCGTGCCCGACAGGGTCCATAATGTCCTGTATTATGTTTTTTACCAACTTTGTAACTTATGGAGTGCAATAAAGAATATGAATATGAATATGAATAAGTACAAGTAGTAAGATAGTAAATTTAAAATTTTCAAGATTTTAGTTTACTTAAGTTACATTGCTTAACTTATGTGTATTTCCCTTAAATGCCATTGATCCTTTTTTGAACACCCTGGCTTGTTATACTACTTTCGCCGTATGATGATATCCCTGACAGTTCATAATTGTCAATTATAGTGACGTAACGAATATAATTTAATCGAGTTGGCAAAGGAGATGGAATCAGATTTGCCGATTTTTATTTTTTAAATAAATTCTTAATAAACGGGTTATATAAACGGCTAATAAGTTATAGAATGAAATGCGGTATTGTGGAAATGATAGTTAAAAAATAGCACACAAGGCAGACGCACTCGTACTGATGCGAATGACGTGATTACAAATGGTCGCTCCTATTCATTGATTTTTGTCGATTCAGTAGTGTCAATACACTATTGAATAGCGTTCCTTTTCACGCATTAGGCGCTGTAAAGATATATTAATTTAATTTCATTTACTTCATTTATTAACAGTTAATTGTGTTCTTTTTTCTACTCTCATTGACTGTACTCTGAATTATTTTTTTGTAAAACAAACAAAGTTCAAAAGAGTAACTATCGAGTTTATTGCCGGAGTCTTCTCGATAAGAAGCAACGTCGGAACCGGTGGTAGATTCACATTATGATATGTATTGTACTATTTTATTTACGTTGATCGTTATTATTTCTGTATACTTTTTTTTTGACATGTCATAAGTGCTTTGTACAAGCTTTAAATGAATAAACGATTTAAAAAAAAATACTTTTGCCAGTTTGTTTTTATTTAGTCTGAAATAGTATGCGTGACACGGAACAATGAGAACTGTCAGGCATATCATCAGAAAGTGAAAATAGTATAAATTGCGGTAAAATGTGTTCTGCAACGGAAACAGTCAGCAACATAAGCTTAGTGACAACTCAACGTCAAGATACTTTTCATTAAAATTAAAAGTGATGACTGATCGCATGTTGAATAGGAATTACTGCGACAAAGCATTGAATTGCTCAGCTACTTCTGTTGCTGACTGTACATGGTCAAAAGGTAAAAGATAAAAAACATTTAGAGGGAGGTGGTTCACAAAACCCGATTTTAGAATTCATTTTTGGAGTAGTAAACAGTGAAATTAAATTAAATAAAATTTACTGATATTGTGGAGGGGATAATACAGAAGATTCATCCGAAACATGATTTGATAAAGTTGGCTCTATAGAATAAATTCACAGAGTTACCTCTTGTCGTGACATTTTGTCTACTATTTTTGGTTTTATTCCTAAGATAATTTATCTGATAATGTAAGTCCTTTACCAAAACAAAGTTTAAAGATAACTGGAGGGATTTCATCGGATGGTTTTTTTTTATTACATCTATAAATTTTTGAATCGATTATTTTAGTGATTTTCGGTCCGCGTGGGGCTCACCAGTTTCCTTCGGGAAATGTTGTGCAGAACCACCTCGCCTTAAGGGAAATGAAACCGCAAATAACATTTCGAATTACATAAAAGTGAGGAGCAAAGTTGCAGCTCCGATAACAGAGTGAGAAGGGGCTAACATCCGGCAAGATTTATGCTTTGGCATCAAGGTCCAAAAAACTTCTGCCGTGAAATATGAACCGACAGAGAACGGAGAGGATTTATGCGACAGTCGCATGGACACGTGACGTCAGAACTATTTCCAAATTAAAAAAGGAGAAAGATTGCTTTCCGACTGGTGGACGGTAAAACTGTGTAAGTGGAAGTTAAAATAGTTAACCTTTCTGGAAAATCTTCTTTTTTGTACAACGTTGGTGGATAACAAGTCATCAAACAACCTTGAAGGTAAGACATACACCTCGCAATACTGTGAATTAAAAAAAATTATCAAAATAAAAGAAAAAAGAACACCTAAAGGTTTACCTAAAAGATGCTGATCCTGCAAGGCTAGGGGGAACTTTTGCATGGGTAGCAAGAAATAATGTCCCCATGAGAATAAGAAATAATGTGACCCGGATTGACTCAATATTAAGAAGCTGCCCGAACAAAAGCTATTTGATGAGCTCTGGCTACCATTATCACGGCGCGGCAACGGCACCACTTCAACCCGGCATCGCGCGTTAAGTACAAGCATGTACAAACATGCTCGCAGTCCACGCGCCGGCTGCGAGGTGCAAGCTAGCAGTATGGGCACCGGCCGCGCCGGTGCGCTTATTATATCAATAATAAATAAATAAATATGCGCCAGACAACACACCTCTTGTAATGGCCTCGAAGTAGGGATTAATATCCCTGTGTTACGAGGTACCACACAGTATAGTAGTAGTACCACACACGAGGTATATAGCGCGCGGGCTGGGAGTTATGTTGTTGTGACAAGCGCGCTGACCGCCCGCCGGCGGCTTCTTCATATTAACAATGTAAAATATACTATAGGACACACGATTTAATACTCCGATTTGAATGGCAAATAAATTGCCGGGTTGTAGCGGTGCCGTTGAAAATGTGCTAAGTCCTTTTACTCACCAGCAGGAACACACAATACTGCCGAAGTAGGGTTTTTAAGCAGCAGTTTTCTGTAAGGTTATAATATATTTTGCATTGAAACTATCATTTCAAGTTAGAGGGAGGAAATCTGCTGTGTCATACCTCTTAAACCTTCTGTAGTCTCTTTCTTCTGCCAATAGCAAAACATAACCTCACGACTATATTCCATGCAGCCAGACCACTTACTTCCACCGTCTTGGTGAACGAAACACTCGGAAGCCTACTTTTTACTAAGCATTAATTAGAACCCAACGTCTTAGGTTTTGAGCTTTCTGCCATTATCCGGGTTGCTTTGGTTCAGGCCAAATTGGAACTCGGGACCACACCGACACAAAATGAAGAGTTTACAGAAGGACCGTTAGCGCCTTTTTCCTAAACTTGCCTGACCGCCCAGGGTTACTACGAGTACTATATTCGCTCTGAATATTTAAAATGAAGAATGTAAGTTATACCTGCTTGAGCTAAAAACTGCGACATTGATGGTTACTGGTATCGCCTGTAAACTCACTGTGTCTGTGTGCGTCACCAAAATGGCGGTTAGTTCAAAGCGGACTAGCTGCCGCGCCACGTGCGCAATTAGTGACACCAAGCTGAAGTGTTTTACCCTAGACCACCACGACACGCTCTCTTCAGAATTAAACAAAAACAGATAATGGCTTCTTTCATGCAGATCCTGTAACAAATTGTTTATCTTAGTCCATTTTACGTTTAAACAGAGCCACCTATTACTTGAGTTAATGTCATAATTTGCCAACGTTATCTCGGCATTAGGGATCCCATCGTAAAGACATTACTTGACGCTTAGCTAAATCACCGAAGCTTTGCAAAGCTGTTACCTGTTATATTACACTTAGGTTCTTGTTTTGAAAGGTGAATAGGTCTGTGCAGAAGTGTATGTCGCGACGGCTTAGTATTTTTTTTGATATACTATAGTAACTACTACTATAGTGACTACATTTAATAGACTATAGTAAATACAGGTTTAGACTTTCTTGCGACGACGGCCAAATTTGGCATCAACGTGTGGCATATTTTTTAATTACTTGACTGACTTAGTAGTTTGGTTTTTTTCAGAGCTTGGAAGGGTTAGAGACTTAAGTATTTGATAATAATATCAACTTCATACCTCCACTCGTTCCTGAGAAAAATTGGCCTACTTAAACGTACGATTAGAAACCGAAGTAGTTGAACATTTTAGAACTTTTTCAGTAGTCTTTCTCATTTCCCTTCAACAGACGAAGTTCCATACCACGTTTGCTGAGACGTGAAATACACTTAATATCATGCCAACCCCATTGGGTTCATATCCACGGTGGTCAGCTTACTTCAGCTTGTTAATAATCTTAAAGCTGAGTAAGTACTTGACATTAGTTTACTAGTCCCGCGATAATAATTAAAATCCAACTGTTTGCCTAAAGATTATGTATCAGCATAAATGTTATCGTGCATAAGTCGGAGGAAATTGACAAATTATTATACTCTAAAGCGATGATAAATATTAAACACCAATAAACCTTTGAAGATAACTGGGATTTTCAAGAGATCACGATTGGGTTCGGATATTATTCACATTCTTATAGCTCGTAAAATCTCAGTTCGAAAGTTATTGGATTTCATAGAATTTAACGTCAGAAACAATAGATTTTGAGATACCAATGCAATCGCATTATTGGAATTATAGACCTTCGTCTTGCGTCGCCAGACAATAATAAAATAGTCGACCAAAATATCTCGACACGCGGCGTCCAGGATAGCCCATTTTACCCTGACCTACCAACTTTGCGTTTTCTTCCCACTTTCATAAGAACAAAAGTCCAAGTTATACAGGACTGAAAAAGAATAGCAGCTAGTTTGACTAGAGCTCCCAATTTTCCACCGTCGTTTTATGTCGATGGTCTAGTTATATTAGTCGCTAAGCAGGAAGAGCCAGTTTCCAAAGACCTCTCATTTCTAACACTAACTTTGAAAGAAGGGGTCACAGAGATGAAGGGTTGAGATGGCGAAGACAATTTACTGACGCACCCCTTCCACGTGATTGCTGACGGACAGCTTCTTCCATCATTCGATTCTATTGAGTATTGGTATGAAGGATCAAGGGTAAGGGATATCATTCCGTTCGGTCTGTTTTATAGACCAGGGGCTAGAGGCTTAGCCTAGATACCAGACAAAACATAAAGGCAACATAACATGGATTATTGATAAAGTGCCCGCGTTGTTCCCGTCACTATAAGGAGTTCCTCGCCCATTGAACATTAAAACATTTTGATTAAGTTTTGAAACGCAAATTCGGTATTTGTCTTAATTTAAGTTAAATTTGTTATAGCGAATCTAAACGTGAATTTGTAGAATACGAAGTATCTATATAAGACATTCAGCTTTCATAGTGAAGAGAGTACAGGAGCAGGTCATACTGAAAACCGCTTGCACTACAGGTTTTTACTCATCTGGGGAACATTTAGGGTATTTAACGTCTCCTTTCAACTAAGAATCTGGTCCTCCACGAGCGCAGTACCATCCTACGACTTTTCCTTTAGGAGGCGGAGAGTTCACTGGTGCATCTTTGGCCATGTGTCGCAGATGGCGTTAGAGAATCCGACACTAATAGACACAAATTACGCATGTGGCACGGCGCCTCTTACAGACACACTGAGTTTACAGGCGATACCGGTAAGCATCAGTGTCGCGCCAAGTCGCACTTTCGCGAGTGTTTTTGTCGAACTTGGTGCAATTTTTCACATTATGAATTTTGATTTGGCCGGTTCTGTCAATGTCCTGGTATAACTTACCTACTTCATTTTAAATATTCAGAGCGAATACAGTAGTTAAATTTATCATTCTGGCCTCCCTCTGTACCCTTTCTTTTAAGTTACACAAACTACCTACCTAAATTCTGTTTGATCTTGCGGTTGACTGGTAGAGAATTCCTCCAGGCATTAAGTCCGCCATTTTTACTAGTTCCTCTTGTCCAATAAAGAATAAATAAATAACCCTGGGTGGTCACACAAATTTAGGAAAAAAACGAGAGCAGTCCTTCTGTAAACTCTATAATTTGTGCCACACTCTACGGGAGCATAAACTATAAATTTCTCCAACTAAAAGTTCCTAGCAAAGAATTATAAATCTTGCTTCACATTCCACAAGCATGCAGTCCCTAGAGCTGTAAAGTGTTTTTTTCCAAATAGCCAGTATAAAAGGTTTGATTGAAAACGAGAGAGAGGGAGGCAAACTAAGCAACACAAGAGTAAAAGAGACAAATGTTCAGACGACGCAGATTTGATGGAGTTCAGTAGATATCCGATGGGACCTGATATTTTGAAATTAATGAGTTGATTTATTATTGACTAGATAACTCCCTCCAGGCTGCGCCTTGTAATCTGAAATCAGTAGAAGAACTGAATTCCATCTAAATAAATATCCAGGGATATTTATTTATTATTTATATTCTTATTTTCCGTCGTAGCTATATTAGTCAAGTATTATATTCATCGATCATAAACACCAAAGATACACCATTACGAACAAAATCAAATCCAAAAAGTGACCTATGCTAAGTGTTATTGGACACGCACATACTCACCATAGCCTTGAATAACATTTTCGAATAGCCACCTTAAAATGAAAGAACCATTTTCAATGCAAGCACTTGGTGGTTACGACATTAAAATGTGACATTAAGATATAGTCATAATCTAATCATCGAGTGTTTGAGTGCTTAGTTTGTTTACTAGCACTCTTATTCCAAGTCGCTTATAGGCGTTCATGGGGTATCTAGGGTATTTATGATCGAAGCAAATAAATAAATATCTAGGACAATTTACAGCAAGATCATCTAACCCCGAACTAAGCAGCGCTTGTACTATGGGTATCAGAGACTGATAAACATACTTAAATCCTTACTTGACTGGATGATAACAACCAGACACACAGCAAACTTTTTTCGTGGCAGCTTTCGTCATGCGGCCACGAAATGTTGGAATGACATTCCTCCACCGATCAGGAACTCTGTGTCGATAAGTGTTTTCAAGATAAAATATAAAATGCATCTTCTGACAATTCAAAAATTTGACTTATTTGACATGTGTCCCGAATCCGTACGACGATATTTGCACGTGCTGCTGTTTTGTGTTTTTTCTGTCTTCGTGTGTTTAGAAATAATAATATTTCTGTATTGCACAAAATAACAGTTAATCAAACATAATTAAATTAAATCAAATACATGCATTGCAGGTTGAGGCAGATGAAAATTTTACAGAGGACCCCAAACTAGGCTGGGCCTGTATCTTGGGGAACCAGTAAAGAAATAATTAACCTGTATTTACAATGAATTTTAAATTACAAACGAAAAATATAATTTTTATATTTGGAAGGGATATAGCAAGAAATAAGAAGTTTCACAAAAATTAAAGACTCAAAAACCTAAAAAACATCAGTTAACCAGATCTTCAGTACTCAATTAATCTAAAGAAAGAAGTCACCTAGTTAAAACAGATTTTGCTGCAAAACCTGAGCACTCTTTAATGTTACAGTGTCTTACCACTGCATTGTACACATGGGCTCTAATCGAGTCGCCAAATCTACTCGCAAAGTGCGAGTTTACTGTTGGGAGTGGGATTTTAAAAACACGTTTTTTCAATAGAGTCTTAAAGTATTCAGTGCGGATAAGACGTTTGGAAGCATTAAGACTTGTTCTTAAAATAAATAGCTGGCGCAAAGATAAGACATAGGCTTCTTTGTAAAGTTCCGCTGTAGGGTATCTGTACGGTTTTCTGAGCATGACCTTAAGTACAGACCTGTTGGCACGTCCCGCTGCTAAAAGTGTTGTTTTAGCAGCCCCACCCCATATCGAGATACAATACCCAGTTACCGATTCACACAGCGCCTTATAAATAGTTATCAGTGACGTTCTGTTAGCAGAGTCTCTTAGTCTTCTAAATATTCCGGAAATCTTTCTGACACGTTCAACCAAGTACCTATTGAATTTGTGATTAAAAGTTTAGATGTTCATCGACAATGATGCCTAAGTATTTGGTAGCTTTAGTTCGAGAAATTAAGTTACATAAGCAAGGCCGAGGGTGAGCGGAGTTGCATGAGTGAATATTAATCTTTAGTTCACCTGTGGGGCCAGAAGCTGCTGTTTTGTGAAAACAGATGAAACTTGTCTTTGAGCAGTTGAGGGTTAGTAAGTTATTATTAAGCCAGTTGCAGATGGATGCCATTCCTTTTTCAGCAAAAAGGTATTTTTGTTGTTTCATGTTCTTCTTACTCGCTTTATTTGCTTTTTGTTTGCATGGCTCCTTTTTATCAATGCTACCTTTCAACCGACTTCAAAAAAAGGAGGAGGTTCTCAATTCGACTGTATGTTTTTTTTTTATGTTTGTTACCTCATAACTTTCGACTGGGTTAGCCGATTTGGATAATTCCTCATTTATTTGAAAGCTGATGGTGCCCGTGTGGTCCCATTTTAATTTGGTCCAGTTCTGACAGTGCTATCCATGGGAAATCCATATAAGTCATAAATCTAGATAGACAAAATGCGCGACAAATGGACGGGTAACTCATTATCACGCCAACCGATTTCGATGCTTCTTTTTTTATTGGAAAGGATATACTTCAAGGGTAGTTTGATGAGTGTTAGGTTCTGATTACGGGATCCATGACAAAGTAACGGAACTCTTCAATTCTTAGGAGAAATTGGACGATACTTTTTCGATGTATAAAATGAATAAGAACTATTCACTGAAAATCAAGAAATAAACAAAAATTTTAACAAAAAAAAAACAACTTCAAAAAAAACTATTCCAAAACAAAGAACTAAAAAGTAAAGAAATAATTGCGTATTCTTCTAAAACTTATACGATAATATAATGTAGGTACAATTATTGTTATTGTTGGAGTCGGTGTCAGCCAATGTACGTTTCTAACTACCTACATACATACGTAAACGTGATATGTAAGAAATAGGTATATTGCTAGGTATATTGTAGTGTTTCCTTGGCCGACACCGACTCCAACAATAACAATAATTGTACCTACAGTATATTATCGTATAAGTTTTAGAAGAATACGCAATTATTTCTTTACTTTTTAGTTCTGTGTTTTGGAATAGTTTTTTTGAAGTTGGTTTTTTTAACTTTAAAATTTAAATCTTATGTTTCTACTATTTTACTTTCCTAAATTGTCATGTTCGTTTCAAATATTGTATGTCTGTCTTGTATTGCCTATCATTTTTCTTGGTGCTACGCCTCATTCTCCTTCTTCAGTATCAGGTGACCACTGAAAACCAGCGCCGTGATGCTGCATAAATGCACCACGACATAATTCTGAGGGGAAGCCCTTTTGACACAAATTATGTTCAAGTTTAGTTATAAGTATTTTATGTTATTTGTATTTATTTTTTGTGTCTAATAAACTTTTTCTATTCTAATCTATTATATTCTATTCAAACACAAATGTTCGTCACATAAATATTTGTGATTGAGGATCAAACCCACAACCTCCGGTGCTAACACGTCGTCAGTCGACATACTCGTAGTACAAACAATAAAATCAACAATACAATTTACCGCATTCGGTGAATCGACTGACGAGGTATAGTCACATCATAAAGCCACTTATTTGACTTTGATTCAACGGCTTACACCACTTAAAACCATTCTTAGTACTCTATCTTATATCTAGGGAAACCTTATACAGCAAATTGAAGTTCCCGGAACAAAAAACAAAGTTATATCACGAGTTAGAAAATATTTTCTGTCCAAGACCGTGGATGCTTAAAATTCTCTCGTGTGGTCCGCGAAAGCATTATTCAGAGCTGCCTTATTTGAGCAGTTTTTGAACGCCTGCGCTGCATACTAATTTGGATTGAGATTTGCTGTTTCTAGAAAAGTATTTTAAATTTTGTCACTTTTGAAAAGTTACTTCTAATTTTGGCAGAGGAAAGAATATTTATTTTTGAAAATGAAGACATCTGTTGTAGAACTGAGGTCATCATCAATGTAGTCTGGTTAAGCAAGTTGAAGTGGTATCAGATCAGTTTAGCAGTGAGAACAGCAGCCGTTAGGGCATTCTGGGGTACATGATTTATGGGCATTGGGCAGTAAAGTTGTGGATTGCTATCATGACACATAAATCATACTGGATGTGATGCACTAGTCTCTTGCGTTTAATAAACTTGCTTATTAATAAACTCTAAAATAAATGGAATTCTCATCTGTTTAATCTACTTTTCTTGTCTTGTCCGCATTTTAAGACAGCAAAATTCTCCGGTTGTGGGTTTGATTTCTACTCAGGTCGAAAACTCACGTCACGAACATAAAAGTTTGATGCTAGCAAAAGTTCTAACTCAAAACTTGCCAATCCAGAGCATCTTGTGTATGTACCAACACTATCAACGTTTTCAAGTTTTTCTCTACGGCGATTCACGACTGTGCCACAAAATAAAGATGTTACAAAAAGACTGCTCTCACCTTTATCCAGTAAAATTACCTAAACTTGCCTGACCGCCTAGCGTTACTACTATGTTCGCTCTGAATTTAAACTAAAGTAGGTAGGTAGTATACCTACTTGCCAGAACCCGCCAAAAACAAAATTCATCATGTGAAAATTTACACCAAGTTTGACAAAAACAAAAACACTCGCGACAGTGCGACTGTGTCTGTGTGCGTGATCAAAATGGGGCGGTTTGTTCTAAGCGGAACATCTGTCCGGGGTGCCGTGCCGCATGCGTAATTAATGTCTGTGGTGAAGATGTTGGTAGGTTATTCAAAGAAATTAGATTAATTTCCTAACTACAAAATTGTACTTTCAAAATGAACGGTAAAAGTAAAGCAATATTAGCCATGCAGAATGTGCATCGAAAAGGTATTTAAAATGTATTCCAACAAAAGAAGTTAAATTCCCGCTTTGTGCAATCAGGCTGCCTCCCACCCCGCGTTCAGCAGGGATTAAATATCGGGTTAGGACACCGTGAGCCGGAAATACTGTGGCTTTTAAAGGTTTCCGTTAAAGCTCACCGGGGCTGGCGCAACAGCCTCGACCACAGACTTAAATAATAAAGAAATTCTGCGACAAATTACACGAAGATCGTCTGACCTCAACTTAGCAGGGCGATACTTTGGGTGTCAAAGGCGGATAAACGTAGGTACTTACTACACAATAACACGCTGACACAGAAAAAACACAATAATGTTTGTCCTGGGTGGAAATGGAACCCATGACCTTCGGCGCTAAAGGCAGAATTGCTTCCATTGCGCCAACACGTCAGTCAATTTCTGTGAATGTTACGCTTGATAGCTGACTGAATAAATGGCGCTGCGCAATAGTTTCGTATTTATTAAAGTGTCAGCCTCCCTCCTGTAATTTAAATCCTCGTTAATCCAGAATATTAACCGGTTAGGATGTTGTTAGTTGCTGCAATTTCGATCAAGGATTTTAGTAACTACTTAATGGGGACTATCGTTTCTTTGCTCACCATGTTGACTAAGGTCCAGAGCTGTCAAAGGCGACTTTATAAGATCGGCGCCGAAACAAAGTTTCAAATCTTGAATCTCATTAAGTTTATTTATTATAAATAACTATCATCGTATCGAATAGCTATGCCGCAATGTTTTGCAGTTCCGTTTTGTTTGAAAAAAAGGAGGACACACATGTTGCCAAAAGAGAAAAATGTTCTAAAGTAGTAGCGATTCGCAGGAATAACTAAACTCCGACAAAACATTATCTTGTTTTTAAAAAACATTTCAACCCCGAGGATTATGTGTTACCCAAAGAATCAAATACAGAAAATCGTAGGTAATTATCTTTCTTATCATCCTGATTTGGGAACTTTCATCTCTTGTAATCCTCTGTTCACAAATTTTTAGCTACTACAAAATGAAGCCAAAAGTTGTACCTAGTTAGTTCTTTTAAGAAAATTGTTCTTGGAACTAAGAAAGTGAAGAGAGAATTAAAAGAAAACGTGCAGTAAAAACTCATCAACGTCCAAAAAATTAACTGAAAACTGCTTCACTTTCTTCAAATACAGAGGAAACTCAACATGAAGAACATATTGTCAGTAAGTTCAAGATAAACTTAATTATTTATATTATCACAACAGCTTAGAAACATAAACTGCACCATATTCATAATGAATTCCCTTAAAGCATACTTTTGAAGAAATTTATAAGGAAGTAGCCTAAGCGCCTTTTTTTCACAATTATCGCCTATTATTCCATATTTGCGATAATTTCACGAAGGAGATCACTTTTCAACGTTCACTATACGTAAAGAAATTATAATTTATGTCACGAAGACCGCTGAAACCAGTGAAAAGTAAATGTTATTGAACCTCACGCGACACCAGCGCCTCTAGTGGCAAATTCACACGCGATAGCCCCCATTGTAGCAATCTTGCTGATTGCTGACTTCGCTACTTAAAACATGCTTTGGTTTACAGCAACCTTACGCTCTAAGCTACTGTGGTCTTGTTCAAAAGGCTAAGAATGGAGTTCTTCAGGAGAAATTAAAAAAGTCTACATGGTCGGCTACGGCAGATATAGATCTGGCCAAGTTTAATGTCTTGTTAAAATATAACGTTTGTTGGTAAGCGATTTGTTAGTCTACGGATTTGTGCAACACCTTAGATATAAGTAGCCGACTATGTAGACCCATAAAACTTAGCCTCTACAACACCGTGCACCCAGTTCGACGTGATGCACATTCCCCTCGTTATCCAGCGTATCTCGGACATACTCTGAACTGATGAAACCATCCACTTCGTTAGTTTGGCGACGTATTTGTGTTAGCTGATCGGGACTGACGCTGGACTGAGAGGGTCATAAAAGTGACATTTTCATCTTCGTCAGCAATATTTTCCTTCAAAATGAACTCTAACTACTGGTTTTGAGCATTCAGTACCTAGTGCCATCCTTTCGTCTTCTTAAGGACATCGGGCTTCCCGACGTAGTATCCTTTGACAGACGTGACCAGCCCACTACAAATTATGCAAGCTATGTCATTAGTTTCAACCACAATGTCAACCTCTTCTCTAACTGAGTCACTTTGACCCATTGAACTAGTCTAACTGTTAGGGTCCAAATTCTGGCCTTAAACAGTAAAAGAAGCAGGATGTGTTTTTGATGGGCAAGGTTGAGTTATGAGAGGCACTGTTGCATTTTCTTCGAGTATTTAAACGATTTCGTTCTACGTTTCAATTAATGTTAAGTCTAAAACATTTTGTAAGTTACTGCAAAAACAGCTCCCAGAAATATACTGTCATTAACTCTACATTGAATCAGCACAAAATACTAAAAGGGTTAGCAAAACCGCTTTCATTCCAACTGAAAATCGGTCGCATTTTTCTGATTCGTCGTAACGCAGTTAGCCAGGGAACAAACTCGACGCAATGCTCACAAACTACAGAATAAACTTTATACTAGAACTTGGAAAAAGTCTTAACTTTTACTTCGTATTGTCGTCGGGGAGAGGACAAAAGAAACGTCTGTAAGTTTCAAATACGACTGAAGTTTGGATTTCGTCATGTACACACGCATTCACGGCAAGCTTTACATAGTGACAACTTATGCTGCTGATTTAAGACCAATTTTGCATTTTTTCAATTTTATCTTCCCCTTTCCATTACCTATTTATTTACTTCTCACCTCATACGGTTATTTCTTTCATCTAGTATTATTAACCTTTGTGTATCTACAATGTCGTGCAAGATCAGCCATTTAGACTCTGTCAGAATACCAGCAATGCTGCAGCATAAAGCTGCAGCGGCATATGCTAAAACAGGGATGAGGACACAATGAGGATCAAATTCAATCCTCCTCCTCTGCTCAATGTTGTGTTCTTTTTTCTACTCTCATTGACTGTACTCTGAATTTATTTTTTGTAAAACAAACAAAGTTCAAAAGAGTAACTATCGAGTTTCTTGCCGGAGTCTTCTCGATAAGAAGCAACGTCCGAACCGGTGGTAGATTCACATTATGTATATTCACGATATGTACTAATATTGTACTATTTTATTTACGTTTATTATTATTATTTCTATATACTTTTTTTTTGACATGTCAAGTGCTTTGTACAAGCTTAAATGAATGAATGTTTTTTTTACTTTACTTTATTTTAATAAAGGTTTTTTTCACTGTGTATTTATAATGTATGCCTCAGTATGTGTTTCGTGCCAATAAATTACTTTTAAAGCGTCTGTACATCATATTATATGAATGTTACAAATGACCGTTGTTATTTTGATTTTCTGTTAAAATATCATTGTTTAAAGTGTAATATAATATGTTTTGTAATACCAGTTGTGAAACAATGTACATAGAACTCTTCTCTGCCCCCGGCTTTTATTGGTGACAAAATAGAAAAAATATGTATGAATATAAAAAGTCTACAGTTAAAATGAGGTGACTCGTTTAGGCACCAAAAAGGCTTGCACTCCTTGTTCAGCCATTTAAAAAACATTTTGAACCACTCTGGAAGTTCTTCAGGCTATGGTGGTCATAGGGAAATAATCAGAGATGCTCCCCGCTAATCTCTGATTATTATTACGAGTAAGACCATGAAAATCTATGGTGAGTACCTGTGTTCAGGATAACCGTCATTCACAGTCATATACTCGTGACGTACTGCTTTATTTACTCAGGTAGGCTGTGACGCCTATAATTAAAGCGTGTCCTGTTATTTGTAACTGGCCCTTGGTATGAAGCTTTCTTCCTAGTTGGAATCATGTTCACTGTCATAATTCATTCGGAAAAATCTTCTTTACAAAAAAGACACTTTGGCGAGGAAACAAAACAACATCCCCCAAATAATAATTATAAAAACTGCATCCGAACAAGCAGCCGCAAACAAATAAAACGCACGTCTCCTTTTGTACATTTGTGCCATTCTCGGGACCGTCTGTGTGTCTGTGGTACAAGCGCAGAATCAACTTTATTTTGTGCTTCAGTGCTCAAAATATTTGATGTTTTTCTCTCAGAATATTGTAGGGCAAAATATGGCAGGAAAAAAAAGCCGATGTCCAACAGAATTTTATTTCATGCTCACCCTACTAAAAAAATTGCATTGGGATTTGACATGGCATGACATGACAATGTTATCCCAAAACATTTTTTTACGCGAACGCTAATATAATAATATAATAATAAATCATTTATTTCAGATAATTTTTAAAAAAAATCCATAGAGTGTTAGTAAGTTGCACAAATAATGGGGTTAGTAAACAGAATTTAAATAAAATAAAATAAAATAATCCAGTTAACTTGAGCACCCTAACGGTACCCTAATCGTATACCAGCAGATCTTTATCGACTAGTACACCGACAAAGTGCTTCAAGAAAGGCGAACAATAACGCTGAGCCACTGTTTCTACAATGCTGTTAGGACCGGCACGCACCCGCCTTACGAGAGATGCTGTTTTCTTCCTAATGATGGCATGGAAGCCATCAGTACGAGCCCGCAAAAACATCTCAGAGGCACTACAGAAGCGCGACAGTCCCAACAACATTCTAAAAGCATTATTATATTGTATCCTCAGCACATCCAAGGACTTTTTGTTGCATTTGACCCATAGATTGCCAGTATAAAAGTTTTGGCAGTAAGCTTTGAATAGCGTAATTTTCGCCTGATCACTACAACGGGCAAATCTACGGGCCAGCATATTAGCTCTGACAGCAAGCGCCCTACGCTCTCTCTCAACGTCCGCATCGTCCCTAAGGTCGTCGGTAAGAATGTGTCCGAGGTATTTGAACTGAGATACCTTGCTAATATTCACACCATTCTATTTTAAGTCAGGTGCACTCTCACGAGGGTTACCGACGGCCTTAAAAACCATACAGTTACACTTTTTAACGTTGTACTTAAGGCCATGTCTAGCGGCGTACGTCTCGCACACTTTCAGCATATCGCTAATAGCTCCCTCTGTCGGGGCCAGCAACACCATGTCGTCCGCGTAGCTGATGTTATTAATGCTAATACCATCCACCCGGCAGCCGACACGCATGCTGCTTAGCTCAACAATCAAATCGTTAATGTATATATTGAAAAGCTTCGGCGACGACAGACCACCTTGTCGCACTCCACACTCCAATCTATACGGTTCCGAAAACGTTTTTGACCATTTTACTACGTTGGTTTGCTGACTGTACCAATACCTTAGTATTTGCAATACTTCCTGCGGCACACCCCTGTCTCCCAACTTCTCCCACAGTACCTCATAAGATACAAGATCAAAGGCCTTGGAGAGGTCAAGAAAACAGGCGTATACCGGAGTTTTACGGTCAGTGTAATACCGGACAGTATGCTTGAGACATAGGATAGCACTCTCAGTGGATAGTCCAGTTTGAAAACCGAACTGTGCATCATGTAGGTTAGAGAACTTACCTAGAATTTCATCAAGCATACTGTCCAGTACTTTTGCCATTACTGTTGCCAGAGAGATAGGGCGATAATTACCCTTGTCAGAGATGTCACCCGTTTTATTTTTAACAATTGGTACTACACACGTTTTCATTAGGTCATCGGGTAGATATGAGTGTTTTATACACGTGGTGTACAGCATTGACAATACCCTGGGCAAGTGAACCCCTGCATATTTTAAATGTTCAATACTGAGCCCATCATGTCCGGGAGACTTACCACGGCTCATCTTGTTAACTATTAATTTGACTTCTTTAGCCGAAAAGTGTATTGATGGTTCATCTTCCGGACCGGTGGACTCATTAGGCTTTCCAATCGAAGGTCCTAGTGATGACTGGACTTTAAAATGTTCCTTGAACAGGTTTGCAATCGCTACGGGCTCACTCTCTCCTCCCACACTCACCGGACGCCCAGGCCGAGCCTCCAGCTTACTTGTGGTCTTCCAAAACTTACTAAAATTATTAGTAGCACGGTACTTAGCTATTGCATCCATTTCCAGTTGTTCCTGGTGCTTTTGACACCACTTAAGTCGAGCTTTAAAGATCTTCCGGGTTTCCCTCATACGTTCGTATAACAAACCTACAGTAGGTCTGTTATACAAAACCCACATCTGGAAGCTAAGCCTGGCCTCAGAATGAGCTTCTCTGACATACAGGTTCCATCCGCGCAGGGGTTTACCTCTCCGGGGTACCGCATAACCTTTCTCCCTGGACTGCACAGCAGCATCTCTTAAACTACTAACAATAGAAACATACAACTGATTTATAACAGCGTGATGTGCAATATTCGCACAAGACCCATATCTGCACTTCGCAAGCTCTTTGGGAAAATCGACGTGTTTCAATCTGGCGTTGCAAAGATTACGATACTTATTGATTTCTGAATCGCTCCTTACACCCCATAGTACTGAGCTGCATTGTTCAATATGAGTCCTAGCTTTAGGTCTAATAACACCCAGGTTACACTCTATATACATGGGTAAGTGATCCGACACAAATACATCTTCAATAATAGAAACAGTATCGATTGCCTGCCATGCTGATTGAGAGACGATACAGTGATCTAACCATCTCTTGCTACCCCACACATCACAAACAAAAGTGTAAGTATCTGTATTTCCACCGAGCTTTTCAACATCTGCGCAGACCCATGACATGTCATCACAAAAACTAATCATTTCTTTATAAAACAATTCGCCAGGGTGTGCTAATGTAAATTTTGAAGTGGCAACTCGTGGTAGACGTACAGATAAATAGATAGTAGATTTACTCTGTACGAGTATCTTGCGTCGGCAACCCGATAAGTTAATAAATAAATAATACGAATATCTAATTATGTATAATCCTTAAAATGAAACATGATTCGATTTTTCACTTAAATAGGTCACCTGTTAAGTGCCAAAGAAATTTCCTTACGGTGAATAATTACCCAGTATACGTTATGAAAAACTGTCTACATACAATATTAACATTACCATAGTAAAAGGATAGAAGTAGGTTGTCTTCATACGTACGCCCAGGCCGCGGTTTGTTTGAGAGCGCCCCCGTACTATGCCCGTTCCTACGCGCATCGCACGCACACACTGATCAAATATAAAGTGAAATGTGGGAAGTCAGTCAGGGCTGCGCCTAAAGAGTTTAAAATTGCGCCGTGCGTAGGTAATGCCGCGCACATCGACCCAACGCTCGCTGCACTGCCGCTTCATATTTTTGTCTCGTGTACGAAGTACGAGCCCAAAAATGGCTACAAAATAGTATGCGTAAATAGGAATTGCAGTGTTTATGGATGACTTAATAACAACTCATCAAATCCAGAATTGTCTTTCTTCACATTACCTACCGTTCAAGAACGGTGAGTACCTAAGTACTTTTTTTTTGCGTTAGGAAATGCATTTAGGCATTCCCAAGGCCCTGGGTTCGGGACCCCTGGCATATTTGGGACTCGGAACTCCTGGCAAAACAGAGACCCTTACCTGACGTTGGTCATCTTCGGCACAGAATGGAAGGGACCCGGGATCCCCAACAAGGGAGAGACTCGCAGGACCCTTCGGCGCGCAAGGCTGCCTGGCAGCTAGCCTCGGGAGGAGCAAGCTTGACTCCAGTGCACGATAACACAGACAACTGTGCCCGAAGACACGCGTTACCGTCTTCCTCGGGATCCCAAACCGAAACACACGCGTGCGCTTTGCGACCTCAAGGGCCCTTTTAGTCGCCCCTTACGACAGGCAGGGATACCTCGGTAGTATTCTTTTAGCCTAACCGCAGGGAACAAGTCCTAAGTACCTAACTTAACTTAGATTCATAATTGAAAGACAATTTATATTTGAAGTTGCCATGACGATGACATACCTGAGAATAACCTGGCAAAATTAAAAACCCCTTTCGCGACAACGTATGAAGGATTATGTAACACTTAAGATTTGTTAGAGTTATAGTGACAGTAAAACTGTGTTCGGGGAAAAACCCCTGCTTCTTTTAGGTTTTTACATCGACAATATAGTTTGATGCAAAAAAAAAACTATTTAAGCAAAAGCCTCATGAATTCTGAAGTTACGTTACTTTAAATGCAAGCAATTAAGTGTGACAGCTGCTATTTGTTTAAGTAGATTTTAATAAATTCGGCATAAATCTTATTTAAGTGATAATGATTATTGTACTTTAACCACAAAGTGTACCCTAAAATGAACCTTTTTTCTTCTATCTAATGCTATAATGAATGGAGTATAGTTAGTGCAACTGCCGACAGAACTAAATTGCATCGTATTTCCAGGATTAATGTACTTATTAAAAAACTAGTTACTAACCGCGAGTTGTCGGCACACCGTTAAGTTTTATTTTCGTGTACATAGAAAATAATGTCCATTCCCAAAATAAATAAATAATAAATATATCCGCCAGGCAACACACCTAGTCATGATCTAGAAGTGAGCATAAATATCCTTGTGTTGCGAGGTACCAGATAGGGGATTAAGCCAAGGGTGTCTTATAGCATACCCGAGCCGATTTCGAAAAAGATCTTTTCCTGAATTGACCCGACCGGGAATCAAACCCGGGACACCATGTAACCAAGGCGAGAAACTGTGCTACAGTGCACTTTACCAATCGTGTAGTCAGTTCGATCTAATATACAAAAATAATCGTTCTGTCTGCTATAATTTTTCTAAACAGATATAAAAGTAGACGGAAATCTCTACTTAGCTTTTATCCTTGCCCACGTTTTTCTTGTTATTGCCTAAAATCGCCCTATCTCAATACCTTGCACCCCCGCCCTAGTGCGGAATTGTCCGCCCACCACTGCTACCAGCCGTTCCAACATTCATTAATGCAATACTACTATTGTATCATGAGCTTCAACTGCATATTATATTAACTTTATTATAGCACTGATGGCTTAGTGAGAACAGAGGAACTCGCATAGGTTTTTGTTTTAGACTTCTAAGGAAGTTTGAATGTCAATGCGTTTTACATCATTCTGAAAGTACTGATTGGTAACTTGGCTGTGGGCTTTTGATTGGTCTACTGTTAAATAGTTAAAGGTTTATAAGAAGATTTCTTTAAAAAAAATCGCAAGATATTGCTGTATCTTTTGGTCAGCTTCTATAGGTTTGAGAAAACCTCTTATTATACTTTGCTGCTCGACTGCTTTGCTGGTATTTCGTGCGTCTTTTGGAGACCCATGTATTAGCAGATTCTTCTCATGCGATGTACAAAATATAAAATTATTTGTTTTCAATTCACACAATTTTACATTCAACCGGTTTTACATTCACTCAACTCAAAAGTAGGTAAAAACATGGTTTATTTTGGAGTTAAAATGCCAGGTTTGGCTGTGGCACCCACACTAGACATCTGTGTCGCAGGCACCGGTAAGAGTTACCAATAAAAGTAAAGTAAAGTAATTAGCCTATATACTGTCCCACTGCTGGGCAAAGGCCTCCATCATTGAAATCAAGTCATCGCTACAATTGATGGGTTACCAATACTCTTCATTTTTTTTATAAGTTTAATATGATTTAAGGCGCTATGCAAACGAGTTTCTAGTTACCGACATCGAAAATATTTACGTTTGCGCAGGGAGAGGACTATTTCATACTGGTTCTATAGAAATCAAAATATTCACCGGTAGCTTGTATCTTACACAAGACGAAAAAGTGTCCACGTTGCGTCCTGCCTAAAAGTAAAATGATCACGTCTGGCAAATCAAATAAAATGCAATACCTTCACTTGAATTGTTTATGTTAGAAACAACTTTCGTAATGAAAATAACTTCACTTGCAATAAACGGTAACGAGAAGGCAATAACTCTAATATCCCTACTTAAAAAAAACTATAACACTTTCAGAAAACGTAGAAATATATTTTCATAGCAGCAATACAGAACATTCTGCCACAAGATAAGAAAAAGTCGAAACTTTCTCTCGTACGAGCTGGCAACTTGCCAGACGAGGATGGGCTAACAAGCAGTATAAATAAACAAAAACATCTGGCTGCTACCTAAATATTGTTTCAGCAGCTTCTATTTGCGTGAAATTTAAAAAAAAATGGGAGGGGTTTTAAGGAACTCTCTCCAACTGATGAGAAGCGGTCGTGAGGTCTAGATATACAACCTTAAAAAAGTTACTGACCTAAAAACAGCAAAAATGGCATACTATGCATATGCTCACTCTTGGCTTTCTTACGGAATAGTACTGTGGGGAAACAGCACCGAAGTACATACCCTGTTCACAAAACAGAAAAGCTGCATTAGAATACTAGCTAACATAGATAATATGACTAGTTGCAGGCCTCATTTTATTGCTTCAAATATCCTAACGCTCACATCAGTTTATGTGCTTGAGATTTGTAAATTCGTCAGAAAGGACTTACATCTTTTCCCTACTTACCCAAGACCACCGAACTTAAGACAGAAAGAAAAGCTAGCTTCCCTAAATTCTAAATTAAAAATACATCAAACAGGACCCCACTCAAATGCCATAAAAATATATAATGAAATTCCTGATAGCATAAAAGAAGAAGGTAACATTAAAAAATTTAATAACATCCTGAAAAAGCATTTGATAAAAAAATGCTACTATGATCTGCAGGAGTTTTTTACAGATGTTTGCAACTAACAATGTTTAATTTTAAGTTATTAATTTCTCGTAAATTAAAAAAATATGTATATAAATTGTATTACTATTATTTTATTTATTTTAATTAAGTAAGTATAAGTTATGCCCTCCGTTTAATTTTAATAGAAATCTTAAAATTATGTGTGTCAATTTTATATTGTACTTTTTTCTAATTATGTTTTTTTTCTTTTGGTTTATGATTTTAATGTGGTTTTACTGTATTATTAATCCTAAATATTGCGACACCCTAGCAGGGTTCATGTACCATCTGGACACCAAAATGTACCATCTTACAAGTGTAAACAACATGTATGCAATAAATAAACTAAACTAAAAAAAACGAGATACAAAGCTGATAACCAAAGTATTGCAAAGAATTCGCTGAGCTAGCCATTTTCATCTTGCAATAATGCCTTTTCACGCCCCGCCTGAAGACCCCGGGACCCTAAGAGGACATAAGGACATGCAATGGAAAAGCATTCCAAGTGTGGATGGTTCGACAAAGAAACGAGTCACCAAACCTTTTCGTACGGGGCAACAAATGCTGGACTGTGTGGGGATGACGCGGTAATCCAGTACGCGTGGCACGGAAGTGGAAGGGTGAGGATGAAACAAGTTGGAATAACTCTGGAAGAATTGCTAATAGATTTAGCTACGCGCATGGTGACAAACTATATAAGATCATTATCACCCATAAGACGATAGGCGCGGAGCATCCTACCCCAAAGAGTGCATATACCATTTTACAGAAAACTAGGTTTTTGGTTCGATTTCCATCACCCTGTACAAAATTTCATCTTTCGGAAATATTTGTATGGTCTGTGTCTACATGTTAAATTATCCATTTAAGAATATTCAAGTATGTTTTTCGGTCTCTCGCTGCCATTTGTTCACTTATTTAACTTTAATTAAACAGCTTACACCAATGACAAAAATTAAAGATTATTACTTTATTATTTTAGATTTTTAAAATTTTATTTTTTTATCCAAATACAGAAAACTAAAAATATCGAATTACGGACCTTCAAGATCCCGCTCGATAGGTATCGAAGGTCTGCAATACGAATTTTTCTTGTTTTCTATCATAAGAAAGTTAAAAATATGGAAATATTATAAACATGTAAATTAGACAACATACAACGCGGTGCGTCTTTGTAGCACATCTTACTAGCTTCGTTACATAGCATATCAACAGTAGAAACGGTTTAATAGTTTCATAGCTTAGCTTGCAGTCTTGCACATCCTCTCACCATAGCGGCATAGCACATCTCTGGTGGAAGAGCATCCTAAAAGCCCGACATGTACATTAAAGTCATAGCCTTAGAATAATTACATATAAAAACCAAGTCCGCGCGCCCATTTTGAAGCACCTTAATTGGAGCCATAAATGGCTTCAAACGGACCGCTTTGCAGTGTTCATTACAGCTCCGCAATGGTCAATGTCAAAGCGCGCCGCACGTAAGCAAGTGATAGTCACGCATTTGTGGATCGGATTAGTGCTTCATTTCTGACGGGGCGGTTGTATGAAGACTATCCTTCTATACGTTATTATTCATAGCACATTATCACGGCGCGCGGCGCGGCAGCGGCACCGCTCCAACCCGGCATCACCTCGTACTCGTACGATATTAAAAAGCGGCACCGGCCGCCCACCGTCCGGTCTTTCATATTGACATTGTAAATATACTATAGCCCACACTATTCAACGGAATGGCAAGTTGAGTGCCGGTGCTATTGCGGAGCCGGGATGGTGTGCTATAAGCATTTAGTCTACAGAAGCGTTCACATCAACCTTTATAAAAACATCGAATAATGGGTCTTCTGTCAGCAGCATAAGGTGCCCCTATGTAAAGGTTGATGTGAACGCCTCTGTAAAAGCTCCGTTTCTTTTGGGATCAATCAATGATCTGTGTCTAAGTTTTTCCCGATTTATTCATTCATATGAAGAAGACCTATGTTCAGCAATGGATGTCATATGGCTTATGATGATGACAGTTTAACAGGCTTGTATCGTGCAACATTGCAAGTGTAGACACAACACAATGGAGGGAAACAAATAAATCCTCTGCATGTCGCGCTGTCGGCTGGCGACTAGTTAGAACATGTTTATCGGTGGTTCAAGTTATGAGATTTATGGGGAGCCCTACTTGGGAGTGAAAAAAAGTCAACGAAAATAGGATCCCTCCATATAATATTTACACAAAATTATTTACAAAGAAACAGAACAAAAGATCGTGTGAAAAATTAGGAGCGAAACCGGGCGTGCATTCGCGGTGCTAACTAGGAACGGACTGCTGGCTGCTGATGGTGTCGGCCGGCGTCATGTAATTAATGTAATCTGTATTTAGTTTTTTTTTTATAACGGCCGTCAAGATGATCTCACACCACCTGATGGAAAGCGGTCGTGAGGTTCATATATGAGGCTGACAAGCACAGTACCGTAAAGCAACCACTGAGCTAGTCATACGCATCCTGAAAGCCTGCAAAAATGCCTTTTTACGCCCCGCTTGAAGACTGCGGGACTGTAAAAGGAAGGAAACACATGCGCTGGAAGAGCATTCCACGTCTGAATGGTTCGACAAAGAAAAGAGTCACGACATAGATAGCACGCCGCTGCAACCTGTTGAGAGCCTCGAGCAAGTACTTGGCAGAACCTTCCCAGATATGAGAGCAGTATTCCACACTCGAACGAACTTGAGTCTTGTACAAAAGACAGAGCTGCTCAGCCGTGAAGAATCGTCTCACTCTGTTCTGGATTCCGAGTTTACGGAATGCTGTTTTAATAACGCTCTCAATGTAGTCCTGTTGGCTTAGGTTGCTACGAACATCCATCCCAAGGATGTTTAGGCTATCCTTTACCGGTAGCGAGGTGCTCTGAAGAGTGGGATGGGGAAGGAATGGTGAGTAGTTGGAGTCTGAAATAATGATGATTAATAAAATTATTTGTTCATGTCCATGTTTAACGAAAAAAATATATTTTACTTCACTTTAAATATGAGTAACTACAATTAAAATGACTCTGTGAGAAGAGTGCTCGTAAATCCGGAGATTCTGGATTCAAATCCTATTTCTGTCATTTTATACACTGCATTGATATCTTACGGCTTCATTTTAAAATTAAAGTTGCCCGCCTCAAAAAACCCTGCTGAGTGCGTTTTAGCTTCTTCACTTTTAGTTATCCTTTCAAAAAAACCCTGCTGAGTGCGTTTTAGCTTCTTCACTTTTAGTTATCCTTTCAAAAAACCCTGATGAGTGCGTTTTAGCTTCTTCATTTTCACTCCTCCTGTCACCTAACCCTCATTCTAATTAATAATTCTATTCTGCGTAGCTAAGGAACACTATCCTGCTAGGAAATGTATACTTTTAGGGGTTACAAAACAAATATATGTCCACCAACTTGACCCCAGCTTCTAACTCATGATTTATTTATAACTAGTGGGTGTTCGCCGGTCTGCTTTTTAATGAGTTTAAAAATTTCCACACTTGCAAGAAGTTCAATTTGGTTTTTCATTCTTTATCAGGTTGAGCTTTGAAGGTCGGGTTTCGATGTGAGTAAAGTAAATCAAGTTTGTAGATATTGGATACAAAATTACTAATTTAAACGCACTAAACTCAAATATTGAAATGATTTGGAATCTTTGTTTTTAACAGTAAAATCAATTTTATCATTATTTCCATCCATTCCATGTTTATTGTAGAGTTTCAGCAATCAGTTTGACAGGCCCGTTGCCAATTTGGTCCTACCTATATAAAATATCAATAAAATAAATAAATATCTGGAAAAAAAATTACACCAAGATCATCTGACCCCAAACTAAGCAGCGCTTGTACTATGGGTGTCAGAGATTGATAAACATACTTAAATATTTCTAGAACATATTTAAATAGTTAAACAACACTCAGTCACACAACAAATACAGATGATCGTCACATAGATGTGTGTTATGGCTGGGTATTGAACCCACGACCTCCAGCGCTAAAGACAGGATCGGTGTCATTGCGCCAACAGGCCAGTCAAAAATTTAATCATTCAATTATTATCTCAATATTATGATCCAATACATGTTTATTGGAGAGTTTCAGCATTCAGTTTGACAGGCCCGTTGACACTTTGGTTCTACCTATATTATGCCAAAGGTCGTGAGTTCGATGTACTCCTGGAACGAAATGTGACTCCTGGACATTTTACTCGTATTGGTTTCAGGGTCTTAATACTTGGTCCTTAGAATTTAGTTTTTCCCGTTAATGCAAAAGTTAATTTAAAAACTGTAACCTGAGAACTATTGCAAAAATCTAGCTTTAAGAAGTATGAAACAAGAAAACATTCCACACGTAATACAGGATGAAATTGTTTAACGCCACCTGAAGGGAAAGTACTGTACATACTGGAGATAGACAATTTTACTTAAAGGAAACATTCCTTTATTTTTAAAAAGAAACAGAACTGCATTCACAGACTTTCTAAAATTCGCTTGCCACACCCGGTAATCAAAAATCAGGAATCAGGAAAAATCAGAAAAAATAACATCCTGTACTTTGACGGCATCGATCGATAGGGTCAATCATAAGAATTAAATCTCTCTGACAAACGTGGTAAATTGAACAGATTTATTAAGTAAAAGTACAGGGTGTTATTTTTTCGGATTTTACCCGGTTCGATTCCCGGGTGTGGCGAGCGAATTTTCGATAATCTGTGAATGCAGTTCTGTTTCTGGTTTCTGGATTAGGGCACCTGACTCCTACAGTACAAGCTCTGCTTAGTTTAGGGTCAGATAAACTTAATGTATGACGTTTTATATTTTTAAGTTTTGTCTAACTATCTATTCTGCGCTCGTATTTTCTAATATAATTCGAATATTCTAAAATTTAAGTACAATTTATCAGCATGAGGTTTCAGGGGTTGAAAGTTTGATAGGGGGAAGAAGGGGGTAGCTTATTTAATCATTAGTCACCTTTCAGCTGGAAAGGGGATGCTTGGATGTAATTATCGCATTAATAAAATGAAGTAACTTTAATTGGCATCAAATAGGGTGTTTCGGGAGATGCTTTTAAGACTTAATTTATAAAGGGTGGAAGTTACAATTTTGTAGAAGGATAGAAGATGATGCTTATAAAATCATTAGTAAACATGATAATACTATTTAAATGTTATCAATATTGTTTTCTTTCATTTACGCGAACACTACACATTGAAATAAAACAACATAACGGATAAAACTCAGTACTGCAAGACTTCAAGATATGGTTAGTTCTTTCTGAGTGAATAGGAACCTTCCCGGGAATGATATTGAAAATGATGGTAGTTGAGTGACGCGATGGCGGTTGCTGAGAATATAATCACTTTCTCTACAAAAAACATCTGAGTCACACCATGATTAGCGACTGATGTAAAGGACACTACGTCGGGTTGGAAAATGTAAAAAATAAAAATTCCGCGTGTTATACAGTGCTACTTTATAAACACCATCCAAAATGAAATATGAGGATCTATGGAGAAAATGGCAAAATACGTATTTTCCTGTTTGACAACCTTCAGAACTAAAATGTTGAGTTATTGATGGACTCAAAGGTATAAACAAATCACTAGTTTCGTTGATACTGCGCTACGTGAGTGGCGACGGGCACGCAGCCTCTCAACTCCCCGCCCGTGCTTTATTCAGAAGTTGACATTTAATTTTGAATAAGTAACCACGCCGCACGAATAATCTGTTCGAAAAAAAAACAATGATGTAAAAGTTAGAAAGACCTACCATTTTTTAAAAAAAAGCTTTCTTGGTTTGATGCCTAATGTCTGGGAAAATTTTGGATGGTGTTTATAAAGTAACCCTGTATAAGTAAAGTTGTTTTATTTCGTAATATTGTTGAAAACCGGTGTGAAATATTAAACATTTTAACAGTGCAATGTGTCTCCTGTCTCGGTCGCGGCGCCAACCGCCACATTAATATGACTGACGAAAAAAGGTTTTCCATGTTTTAGAGGCCTTCAACTAATTAACTTATCAATACTAATATTATAAAGAGGAAAGATTTGATTGTTTAATTGTTTGTTTGTATTTAATAGGCTCAAAAACCACTGATCCGATCGTTAAAATTCTTTCACTAACAGAAAGCAAAATTATTCAGGAGTGATATAGGCTATATTTTATTTTGATTGAACAAAAACTTCAGTGAAAAATAATAGTAAATGTTAATCAAGATGGAGAAAAGCGGGCTAAATGGACACCAGCTGTCAAACATTTTACAGAACGAAGTCTGTCTGGGCAGCTCGTACCTACATTAAGACAGATTATACAAAGCTACACAAGAAAATAAAAAGATATTAATTTACCAACAGAACTTGTTACTTATTTGTTATCTTATTGATATCGTCAAAGTTATTCAATATCTGTTGGCAACTGATAAACCAATAACTATTGTTTATTAATATATTAATGTCCATAAACAACTCTTAGGAGAATTACTAAAAGAATAGTCATATTATTGCTTTCTCCATAATAAAGAAGCTCCTCACTGCAATGGACCAAACTTACGTAATAGGGTATTTGAAATAATTTGTTACACTCAAAAAATACATTAAAAAGGGCCCCATAAAAACTTTTACTTCGTTTGTTTACTTAGATATGTACAATTCATTTTGTGGCCCTTCAAACTTAAGCAGAAAAATCAATTTTTGAAAGTGTTTCGATAAAATATTTGTTAATAAACCATATTATTAATAAAAGCAAAATTTAACATGGTTGCCGAACAAATTTTTTGCTGAACGCAAAGAAAAAGATCGCAAATGACGTCAATTGCAAGCGGCAGTTTGAAGTAGCGCACTCAACGAAGGAAAAACAGGGGAAATAATTCATGTAAAAGCGAATTTGGCACAAATCTATTTTGAGTATGTTACTTCAGACACCATACTCTACATTTGTGCCAAAATTCGCTTTTACACGAATTATTTCCCCTATTCGGCAGTTTTTCGTCTTCGTTGACTGGGCGAGAGCGTCGTGGCCTAGTGGTTAAGCACTCCAACTCGGATCGCGGATCGTGTGGTCCCGAGTTCAAATCTGGCCTGAGCCAAAATCTTTGTGTTCATTGTTTAATTTCCGACTAACTCTCCGGTGATGGAAAACATCGATAACAACCCAAATCAACTCGGATAGCGGCGGAAGGCTCAACACCTACCACGTTGGGTAAATGATTATAATTATATTTCTCCTTTATTTCCAGTGTGATCTACCAAAGACCTGCAACGTCTGTCTGGTGAGTGGATAATTTAACATATATTTTTTAGTTGAAAATATATTTCTGTAAAGATTTAAATTTTTTTTTGACATGAGTTTAAAAAAAATATCAATAAAATCTAGGAGAAATTACAAGTTAGAGGTATTTTCATCTAGGCTGGGTCCACTACCATTGTGTCCTACCTGCTCAATCAGCTACACAGCTCTTTATTCATTCTTAAGCTGACGTTTTGACTGACCTGTTAGCGCAGTTGTAGCAATCCTGCCTTTAGCGCCGGAGGTCGTGGGTTCGTTCGACAGACATGACAAATATTTATGTGACGAACATTTGTTGTGTGTCTGGGTGTAATTATCTATATAAGTATGTATTTAGAAATATTCAATTATGTTTATCAGTCTCTGACGCCCATAGTACAAGCTTTGCTTAGTTTAGGGTCAGATGATCTTGGTGAAAATTGTTAAAGATATTTATTTAGTGAAGTATTAATCATAATTATTGGTTTTTGTTCGTTTTTACGTTAAATATTATTTACGCTTCGAAAATATCAATAAAACGTTAAATACAGGTCTACGCATATCAAATAACTCAGTCGCTCCATCATTTGTTTTAAATAACGAGTCTAAATTCTGACCTAGAAATTTGACACGATCATCACATTCTATTTCCATCAACCCCTTCGAATTTAAAAAACAATACCTCCCACCAACTCTGAATGTACACAGGCAGTCCAATCAATGTTCAGTCTAGCTAGAGCGACACAAGTCAAATAAGGAACGATTACTGCAGCGCGCCGCAGGCGACGCGGACTCATCAACTCGAGACGTTCTGCTTGCCGGTGTACAGTCGCGGACACATTGTTTACTACCATGGCAAAATTCGAAGAAGGGAGATAAAAGTAATTATTATTTCAGGGTAAACTAGATTACAAAAGCTATTTATAGGCTCTTAAGTAGATAAATACTTTACAGGCTTATATTATAAAAAATATTGTAGCTCATGAATTATTTATTTACATAACAGAGTAAATAACAAGTCTCCCCATACGCAATAACCTATTCGCCCTAAATATTTTTTCAAAGTTCCAAATGTAAAAGACTTGCAAACAATAGAATATAAAATATGTTTATTGTCTCGTTCTGCGGCTAAGGATGTGTTGAACAAGCACTGTTTCGAGTTAAGAGGCCGTCATCAAAATCACGCGCGGCCTTAGCACGCGTGTGTGCATTGTGATTTATAGCAAATTTTGGGGTATTCTTATTACGTTTTTAGGTCTAATTAATTGATTGAATTGTAAATAAAACTTTATATTTCGATCAGGTAAAGGTCACAGACCTTATACTGACATTAATTTTTAATAGTTATTAAGCTTTATGCAACACAAAAATCAGACTTAAAACTGGATTATTTTTCAAGAAAATTGGGAAAGATATAACTTTTTTTACAGTTATTATGATGAAGTATGCAAATTCTGGTTCATTTTGTGTCAACAAAACTATTTGTCTGACGCTTTGGTCGTTTTTTTCAGCAACTATAGTAAGTTTTATCGGAGATTTAGCCACTTGAAGTTGACAAGATAAGGCTTTTTCGTAAATCGAGGTAGCGAGATTGATCATTTTATAAAAAAAATAATGTGTTTCATTATTGTGTCAATACGAAAGGTTGGGCTATTAATATATTGAACAGTATTTTTTTTTCTTGAAGGTCTTGAATTAGGCGCTTGAAAAGTGGGATTATGCGCTCAAAATGAAAGCCGGCTCTAATAAATGACTACAACTCACTTTACTAGAGTGACACAAGTCAAAAAAGTAACGATTCAACTCGAGACGTTCTGCCCGCCGGTGTACAGTCTCAGACATAGTGTTTACCACCACAGTAAAAGGAAGAAGATAGAAGTATATTATGAATCCCATGAATCCCTCATGTTGTGGATATTCAAGCCATCCGCACGAAACGTTTCGCCGACTCAATGGAGCAGAACTCGCTGCCATCGCATGTGTTTCCAGACCAATACAATCTGGGTCTCAAGTGTGAATTTACTGACAGACGTGTTCCATCAAACAACATCGTTACTTAGTTACCACCAGGTGCGATTGTGGTCAAATGACTGCCAAGTCAAGTATTCGAAAAATATACACACCTTGTGACAAGATTTTTGATTGGCCATTAGGGCTAACAACCAATTTTTATATTTATCGAATGTATTTTATTTCATGAATATGACAATTCAACTGGTGTGATATATCATTATTTACGATTCATTAGTGTAGATACATAATAGGCTTAATATTTTAGGATAATTTTAATTAGGTGGATACTTAGGTAGATACTTTTATTCTGACATACATACACGACACAAACTAATTCGGAAAAAACGTTTGACGGTCAAACCTTATTCATGTCATGTGTGGTCCTTTTTCGCTTAAAAAAGGATAAACATAGTGGATCAACCTAAAAAATAATTAAATGGGTTTCATACGCCAAATAAAATAAGACTTTTACGGTTGTGATTATTAATTCACAAAAAAAATTAAAATTCTGCGCATATTATGAAAAAAATTAAGGAAAACTGATTAAAATATAAATATAAATAAATAAATACAAATATGCACCAGACAACACACCTCTTGTCATGGTCTCGAAGGAGGGATAAATATCCCTGTATTACGAGGTACCAGACAAGGAATTAAGCCAGGGCCGTCTCCCAGCACACCCAGACCCAAGGCAATTTAGAAAAGATCGTTTCCTGAATTGACCCGACCGGGAATCGAACCCAGGGCACTGCGGGATTCGAGGCGAGAAACCGTGCTACTGCGCACTACGCCAATCGTAACTTTCTGACCTTAACTGTACATGCTGTCAGCGTGTTTTCCTGAGTCGATTTCAGTCGCACTGTTTTATGGCAGTGAACATACCCTCTAGGATGGCTAGTTTAGTCGTCTTCATATACCGGAATCCTACGATTGTTAGTAGGTCGTCTGTCCACTTGACGAGTGAGAGTCTCACGCAGCGTGTGACTCAAATAACGCTTTTAAAAAAAAATTACCCAAACGGCCATCAATAATTGATTAGGAGATAATTAATAATCATTATTAAATTTTATTAGTCAATGATGAATTATTCCTCTTTAACAGTTGTTACAAGACGAAGAATTAAGTATAATGCAAAGCTTTTCAAAATAAATAAAATATTTTGTTGCTACATGCCATTTAAATATATTAAGACACGCCGAAGATGCGACAAGTATCACGTTGAATGTTTTGCGAAACCTGAAACCCGACAGCTATGGTGAGTGGTGACCCATATACCTGCCCCCAGTAAACATACTATACTGCCTTATGGGTAAGACACATAAATAACGTGATTGGAGAATCTCACCCGGAAAGGGAACCCGGGACCATCCGTCAGCGCCAATATACCTGTTCCCGTGTCATTTAACACCGAGAAGCGGGGTTGCAAAGTGTATGTCTAAAAAGCGGAATATTTTTTAACGGTGAAGTTGATGTAGTACATATGTTTAATTACCGTTCTGGCTGTAACGAATATGCAAATGATAAGGTTAATCGAGGGTGGATGGAGCTGTTGGAAGGGGAAGGCCTAGACGGACGTACTTAGGACAAGTCCAAGACGTGCTCAGAAAAGGTTAGGTCATGAGTACCCATAATCGGCGAGCATGTATAAAAGGATTAATGAGAGTGTAAGAAGCGCAAGAGGTGTGTCAGGACCGTAGCATGTGGAAAGATGAGGTATCTGCCTACCCCGTTGGGAAAAAGGCGTGATGGTATGTATGTATATGTGTAAGGTTAATCTCTTATCTTATCCTATCTTTATCAGCCGTTGGGATAACACTGCTGGGCAAAGGTCTCTCTTTTTAGGCCAGTCCCCCGCGAAGGCATACAGTTCGTCACGCAATCTGCGTCGTGGTCGGCCAGGTCGACGGTACTTCTATGGTGGGGCCCATTCCGTGGCTGCAGATATTTGAAAATATTTAGAAAGTTGCGAGAAGCCTGGATCGATAGAGGTGTTGACGTCGGCTTAGGAAAATAATATAATCTTTGTTTCGCAGACTATATTTCCTTTTTTTAACAAAAGCAGCTGAATTGGGCAGGCATACGGGCCAAATTCCTTAATAAATGTTGGTTGAAAAACAATTGTAACTGTGACATTATTTTTTACTTATTTATTACCGTGAAATTAAATTTTGTATATATTTTTAGGTACCTCGAAAGGAAAAAACAAAAAAAAAACTTTGTTGTCCGTCCGTTCGTCTGTCTGTCTGTGAAGACAGACAGATGCCTCAGACTGCAGCTTATCCTCATCAATCTTTGAGAAACTGCGGAGATGTACAAACTCAGCCCTGCGCTTAGGTAGACGAATGTTAGAAGACAAGAAGATCAAGACATGATGAGAAAACCCTGGCGCTAGGAGCTGTCCATGCTTAGAGATAGAAGAAGAAGATAGATCAAGCACAGTGTCGTCAGAGTCAACGTTACGATGTGTGGGAGATGAAGGAAGAATAGACAGGTTGACAGATTCAACAATGGACAGAAGTTTACGGGAACGAGAACCAACCTTCAGAAGGTCAGTGTTGAAGTCACCCATGACGATAATGTGAGTATAATCAGAACAGATTTGTTCCAGCATGGCCTCTAACTTACAGAAATAGTTTACATTAGGTGGGCAGTAGACGACGCCAAGAACAGCCTTGACCCCTCTGAAGTTGACTTCTATAACCAGATTCTCGACGGAACGAGAATATTCAGACAGTGTAGCGGCAATAATATTATAAGAGATGTCGCCACGTAGATAGATTGCGACTCCACCACCCCTATCTGTTCTGTCATTACGAATGAGAACGAACCCAAGAACACTGTAAGATGTAGAATTAATATGCGGTATAAGTAAACTTTCAGACACAAGTACAGCATGTACCAAATCGCCAGAAAAAGTATTAAGCAATTCAGAGTGGTGCTTAGGTATGCTTTGGGAGTTTATATGGCAACCGTTCAGATGTCGGCGACTATCAAGTAGGTCAGCAGCGAGCCTTTTCTGGATAGTGTAATTATCTACAAAGGAGCTTAGAGATTCATACGACGACGAAAGAGACCCGAACGCTGAATAAAAACTACCATCACAAGACATTTAGCCAAGTGGAAGCAAGTATTTAAATAATAATTATAAATATATATATATATATATATTATATCTTTTTTATATTTATAGGGACTATATATAGGTATATATATATATATATATATATATATATATACTAATATTACAGTTTACGCGTTAACCCTGCCGGTTGACTGTTTACATATAAGAAAAACTAATGAATACAGAACAAAATCAATAGGCTAAAAAACAAAAGCACAAAGCAATGGCACAAAAACAAAACGCAAGATAAAAAAAAATTACAAGCAGATAGCAGTTTTTGCCGATTTATTTTGACACCACGTCTGCCAAACCAAAAAAAAAACAAACGTTATAATGATGCCAGATGTCAACAATATGTCAAGTTACAATTTGTCAACTTTTAGACTACCACGAATAGAGGTTATATTATGGCAAAAGTAAAAGTTACAATTGAAAAAATATTTAAGGACGGTGAGAGAAGAGTATTTGTATAAAAAAAAGCTAAATGAGGGTGTGATAAAAAAAACGAAGCGCTGGGTATACCATGACTTCGTGAACACAAAAACAGACAAACTACACAAGCCTACTTAGCTGGACGGCGTTTTGTCTTCAACACCCCAGCCTTGGCAGTCGCAGTGGACCTTGCTTTCTTCACAGGAAGAGAAGGCTGCTGTTGAGTAGCACTCGACTCGGCAAGTTGTGCGGGTATTTCAACGCCTTCGTGGGAACCAATCAGCCGATCCAGATGGTTAGAATCGGAGATACGTTCGCGGGTGCCATCGGGAAGCTTGACGAATATAGCACCATCCATCGACCACACACTCCTCATACCGAAGTGCTTGCGCGCGGCAAGAAATATCGCCTGACGACTCCTGATGAGGAATTCTGACAGGAAAAAGGGAGATCCCTTCAACGAAGTATTCTTCTTTCAAACGGCAGCCTTGACAACGGGTCTTGTGAATTTCACCATGACAGGACGGCTACGTCCTTCACTAGTGCTTCCAAAACGATGTGGGTTAGCGAACGAAGACTTGTCAAGATCGGTGTGGCCAAGATTTTTGTGCAGCAGAGACACCACTGTATCTGACAGATCCTCATCGGCCTCTTCAGGGACACCAGAAATAAAAGAAATTTCTCCTGTGCCTTATCTCGATAACATCCACAGATCTTGATACATCCTGAAGCTGCTGCATTAGTATGCTGAAAACACCCCAGGTGTGGTGCCGAAACGCATAGAAGTCCCGAGATAGAGATGTCAAGTTGTCGGGGGTGGCAGATGAACCCTTGGCAGCCTCCAGGTGATCTTCGAAATCTGTCATCCTCTGCGCTAGTGTCTTCAGGAGTGCTTGTGTTTCCAACATGTTGTGGCTCTTATGATATCAAGTGCAGTGAAAGTCCAAAATCCTCAATTAGACAGAAAGTGTGGTCACCGGCAGGTTTGTGTTTGCAACTTTACTAAGTATGCATGTAATTACTTTGATTCCAATATATGTTGCAGGCTAGAAGTGATTTAAGGTTGTTTTAGGAAAGAAAATATTAAATTATGAACTATGATTAATTTTTGAGAATAAATAATTTGCAACCAATGTGTGCTGTTTTACATGTACCTGGGCGGAAAAGAAAAATTATAAAAAAAAAAATTATATCAAATACTTAAGTCTTCTGTCCCTTGGAATAGTGAAAAAATCAAAAGATACAGCCGTTTATGCCGCAAATTTCTGCAAATTATCGACACACAAGGGAATCAAAACCTACAGGATACTTACTTCCCGTGAACTCTGAATTTTGAAATTTGGTACGAAGCGACGTCTTAGAGCACAGATAAAGGGAAAATAGCGAAAACCGTTAATTATTAGTTATATCATATAAAAAAAATATTTCTGAAAAATATACCTACAGGTTTGTACGGAACCTTCGGTGCGCGAGTCCGACTCGCACTTGGCCGGTTTTTTATATAGAATTTTTGTTTTATTATTTTGACTTTGTTTTATTTTCATTTCTGACATTATTTTTTTTTGTTCCTACGGGTTTGACATTGTTTTATTTTAATTATTTGACATCGCTTTATTTAATTATTTCGATATTTTTACTTCTTGAGTGACATTTAAGGTATTTAATTACCTATTGGATTGTGTTTTTTTATTTTCTTTGTTTCTAGAGTTTATTATTTGATGTAGATTTATTTCAGATTTATTTTTTATCTCAATATGAATGCCTGCAATTTGATATACTCGTTATGTCTTGACTAATAATGAATTTTGATAATATAATTTTGTAATTCAATTTTATATTAAAAAAAAATATCTAATCTAATGTCTCAAACGCAAACTCATGGACGTGTACATTCTTCCAACCCTTACCTATGGCGCTCAAACCTAAAAGTAAAGGTTTGCCAAAGGGACATGGAGCGTATTATCTTAGGTGTAAAACTAATCGACCACGTCACTAACACCGATCTCCGCTCCAAAACCAAAGTAGCCGTTGTAGGACAAGCAGCAGCCAGGCGGGACACATTTCTAGAAGGTTAATCTACAAAACAATAATACTTAATTATATTTTATTTTCTTTTGATTATGTAGTGATTTTTATTTTTATTTTACTCTATTTATAATCTTAAGTAGGTTCTGTAACTAAAAAATTGTAAACACGTTATTGATTCTCGGTAGATGTAACTTTCGTTAGTAACCGATTTCTAGATAAGCCATTATGATCTCAGAGAGCAAAGGCCTTTTTTCCTTTTCTCCAGGTATGTCTAAACTTAACGGATATTCTGTTGAATTTAAAATTCCTTCGAGTTCCATTTTTGAAGCCTAAGAAAGTTTATTTAAATTAGCTGTGATCTTCCAATCCGTTGGATTTTATAAGACTCAAAGTATTACAAACTGTTCCAAAATCCGGACACAGCAGAGTTTCGCAAATACGCGCCCCAGAAGGGTCAGAGTTGTATTTCTCCGACATTCGACGCTATCGACGGCTGGGCAGTTAATTCGAACCCACGTTTTTGCGATGTTAAATAAAGAAGACTCTAACTGAATGATTGCATCGGTCGTATTGATAGGCAAATCTGTTCAGGCTGGTTCAGAAGCTTAATCGAAGTACGTTTGAAACATCATTACTATCGTACATAGTCATTATTGCACATAATAATAGCACAAAGAACTGATGTCATTGCTGACCATTTAAATCCCCGAATGTTGCGAGTCATTCAATCCCAATTTTTAATTTATAAGTGTTTGAGATTCGACGTTCTATTCAGGCCATTATGGATGGATATGTGTGTGACTACACACATATCTGTTGCTGTCACACCACGGGACGGTCAATTTGGTCCTGACTCTGTCCCGTGGACTGTTTGTCCAAGGGAATCAATCCAGAATCCAAATTGTTACCATACTTGCAAAAATCCCTTGATACCTTTATAAATCGAACCTGGGTCCGCATTCGCTGATTTTGGGCCATCGGGTCCATACACACGTGGTTTGGACGGACCAAATTGGATCGTTTGTTATCACCAGCATAGATTTAAAGCGAAGTAGGTAACGCGCTGTCACTGTATGCTACTTTTTTGAGGTTTACTGTGAGTGACGTTATAGTAAGATACATCATTTGTTGTCATAAGGAGTCCACTGCTGAATATAGGCTTTACGTTATTACATCAAAATATAGCAGGAATTCTGAATAAAAATGAATTATTTGATTTGACAATAACAGAACTCTCTGCCAGCATAGGTCGTATAGACTTTATATGCCTGTATGAAACATTTATAAAAAAGGGATCAGAGTGTAATTTGCAACTTTCGGGCTATAAAATGGCGTCCTGCTATTGTAGAAAAGACATGAGACGAGGAGGCACATGTATACTGATTAAAAATGAATTAGATTACACACCTTTAAATATCACTACTCAATTAGCTTGCTCTTATAGCTTCGAATGTTGTGGTGTTGAACTGACAAGTTGCAATCCGAATTCGAATGTAGTTGTATTTTTTGAGAAATTGAAAAGGCTCCTAAATTATGTTACCAAAACTAATAAAAAACATGTAATAATCTGTGGTGATTGGAACATTGACATCTTAAAAGACAATACTCAATCTAGGGAACTCAAAACTATTCTACATAACCATAATATAATCCCTCACATAAACGCGCCTACGCGGAAAACTTCAAGTATAGACAAAATAGCCACTAATTTAAACATTTCAGACGTTACAGTTAACATACATCACTTAGCTTTGTCAGACCACGAAACAGGACAGACAATAACATTTTCTGTTTCCAAAACGCATACTACTGCCAAATCTACGAAACAGTGGTTTGAAAATCGTCGAGACCTAAGTAAAGAAAACATTCTAAAATTCTATGGATGTTAATCATCTCTATCATTCAGTGACGTTTATGAAGAGAAGGATTGCAACAAATATTTTGAGATAGTGCATGAAGAGCTCAAATTATTTTATAATCTTTGTTTTCCAATAATATATGTAAAGGTAGGAAAAAAGACAACAAAAAATAGATGGATCACTAGGGGCCTAAAAAATGCTGTGTCAAAAAACGGTTATTGTACTTCAGATATCAAAATGAAGCGATTAGCAAAAAACGAAACCATAAAAACTACTTGGACTATACAAGAATATTAAAAAAATGCATTTTTAAATCGCAACAAATTAACAATAACAGATATATTGTACAATCTAAAAACAAATGTAAAGCTTCGTGGGAGGTCGTAAAACAAAATATTAAACTGACTAATGATAGATATGCTATAAAAGACATAAGAAAGGATGACATAATTTATAGTGAACCCAGCGACATATCCCAATTATTTAACGACTATTTTATTAACTTGACATCTGAAAGTAATAATAATTCTGACATAATTCATACGTACAAAAATGAACATAAAGAGACATAACTAACAGCATTTTTTTGAAACCTATCAGCGAAACTGAAGTTATAAGAATAATAAAATGTTTAAACAACACAAACTCAGCAGGTTATGATGAGTTGAGCATCAAATAATTAAAATATGTTCCGAATTTATAGCCCCTCCCTTAACGCATCTATTGAACAGTTCCTTCGAACAAGATATCTTTCCCAGCCACCTAAAAATATCTGTTGTTAAGCCCATTATTTAAAAAAGGTGATCCTACTGAAATGGGAAATTACAGACCAATCACTCTTATACCCATTCTAGCCAAAATTTTCGAGAAGGCCATGCTTGAGAGAATGGAAAGTTTTCTCGTAAAAAACGACACTCTAGTGTCGAACCAGTTTGGGTTCAGAAGGGGTATGTCAACCACCCAGGCATGCTTTTCTTTAGTCAAAGAAATAACTGAATCTCTGGATAAAAAATTAACAGTAATGGGTATTTTTCTCGACATGAGCAAGGCATTCGACTACGTTTGCCATTCCCAACTGCTTTAAAAACTCCATAGTATGGTATGAGAGACAAAGCCAACGAATGGCTACAAAGTTATTTATCCGAGCGATACCATTTGACGGAAATATCTAAAATTATTGACGGTAAGAAAATCATCACACAATCTTCCCTAAAAGTTATTGAGTCAGGCGTACCACAGGGCAGCATCCTTGGACCCTTACTCTTTTTAATGTATATAAACGACTTGCCTAAAGCACTCAAATATGAATGTATTTTATTTGCGGATGATACGACACTAGTTATCAAGTGTAAAGACAAAAATACCCTAGAAACCTCAGCCAACGAAGAGCTCAGAAGGGTTATAGAGTGGCTAGAACAAAATAAATTGAAGGTTAATATTGATAAAACCACCGCCATACACTTTAGGCCGAACAACCAGACAGATTCGTGTATCAATATCAACTACAACAACATGCCCATACACAATACCAGCTCTACTACTTTTTTGGGCGTAGCTATAGATAGCAATTTGAACTGGAAGGAACATGTTGACAAAGTTTGTATGAAATTGGACAAATTTGTGTTTGCCCTCCGTCGCTTGAGATTAGTGGCCTCTGAGGAGACTGCCTTGTCGGCTTATCACGGATATGTCTCTTCAGTCTTGCGGTACGGATTAATTATATGGGGGCACTCAGTGGATATAGACAGGGCATTAAAAGTGCAAAAAAAATGTATTAGAGCCATAAGCGGTGCTGATTACCTAGATCACTGTAAACCTATATTCAAACGCTTAAAAATATTGCCTTTACCCAGTCAGTACATTCTGGAACTCTGCATTTTTGTCAAAAAACAACCACATCTCTTTCCTTTACATGACAAGGTGCTTGGAAGGACCAGAAGCAGGGACACGTGCAAACTATATGTACCACCCCAAAGACTAAAAATGTACTCTAACAATGTGTACTGTAATGCAATTAGATTGTATAAAAGCTTCCCGCTAGGGTTAGAGCAATGCCAGTCAACAAATTTAAATACATATTAAATAATTGGCTTTTACAAGAGAGCTTCTACTCCATTAAGGAATATATAGATATAAAAATTATTGAATCCATGTTTGGTTTTTAAATATTTTGACATTTAGTACCTATTCGATAATTTTCAATTTGTAATTTAATTTAATTTGTACTTGTATTTTACTATGTTTATTATTTCTACGCCAACAAACAATGGCAGAATATGTCGAATATGATTTTAGTATAAGAACCTTTGTACCATATTCTTGGAAATAAATTCTATTCTATTCTATTCTAAATTTGATCATCTGAATTCAGTCATGACATATGTCATTTAAAATGAAAGGCACACCTGTACCGGGTGATTATCAAAATACTTACAAAACGTTAAGGCATTCTCAAGTGAGTGATGTAGTAACTATGTACGTGAATTATATTTTTTTCAATTTACTAAAAAAAAAAAAAAACTGTAATTTTAAGGTTTTCATTTAAAAAAAACTGACCATTCGAGTGATTTGTTAGGTGACCGTGAATTGAAAGTTAGTTAAATAAAATTCATTTTCACTTAGATCGTTTCTTCGAACCGTTTAAGTTATTTAATTATCACCCGGTATACATGTTAGGCTGCTCGGCTTTAAATATTTTTTCAATATTTAGGCGTTTTTATTTTCTACCGTTTAAAATTCCAACCTCAACTTCACCAAAAGGCGGTCACCCCCGCGCCTTGCCAAAAGCGACGTAATCTGGCATTTTCCTCATCTTTACGACTTAATTTAGATTGTATCTCGTCTTGTAACGGGCGAACGGCTAGCACCCCCGTGGGCATAGGGCGTGGGCATCTGTCCCGGTCTAGTCGGTTTTGAGAATTCATTTTAATTTCTTATAAATGCTTCGTTATGCCATTGAAGAACGCTATCCTTATTCGGTTCCTCACTATGCAGAATCGTAAGTAGCTCAAATTATTTGATATACCTATTCGCCAGCGAGAGGTTGCACGTTGGATTCTCGCCTGAAAAATTGTATTTTTTTAAAGGAAGTTAAACATGATTAAAATCCGGGTTTTCAACCAGCCCCCGAAATATGACCTCTCATAGCAATATTAGAACAGTCTTAATCAGAAATGATGTGTAAATATCAACCTTAGTGCAATACAAATAAGACATTGGCGTAATTATAAGTACTATTGTTTCAATATTGCTCTTACACTTAAAGTAAGCCTACTTCTTTAAGACCTTTCGGTGTTATAAGTACTAACAAAGATAGCAGATAATCAGGGGTCTTATTACAATCCCTTAAAGCTTGTCAAGTTCATCCCCTAAACTAAACGTTGCGAGCAATTTCATAATGCAAGCAAGCATATACAGCCTTATAGGTCCCACTGCTGGGCACAGGCCTCACCTCAACTATGAGGTGGTACGAGCCATACTCCAACATGCGGGCTCAGTGCGGATTGTTGGAGAGGTGTGAGGATGTAAGGCCAGTGATAAACCTTACCGTCAGATGTTATCAAGCCGCATTTTTAGGCCTCTGACTAGGCTTTACGACTGATATCTTGCGAAGTCCGCCAGGACCAACTGTTGAACGTAACCGAAGCACGGAGATGCCCGAAAAACACATCACTTAATTTCGGTCGTGATGGTCACCCATCCATAACCCGACCTGACTGGCGTTGCTTAACATCGGATCGTTGCCGATCAGTTGCCGTCACTTAGACACGGGCACCTCGTTAATTTCCAATCATAATGATCTTTCATTAGCAGCCGATCAGTGATTACCTGGCACCAATGCATCTTCTACGCTGGATTTACTGAAATTGCTCGCGACACTCAGTTTTAGGGAATCTTCTTGACTGGATGTAAGCGATTGTTCTGTCCGGGCTGTCTCTGCAAAATAATAAATCATTGTGGTTCTATGTCATGTCACCACATATTTTTGAAACGGGTTATTCATAGATAAATGTCCAGCGTTTTTCTCGTCTAAACTACTTTTTCAGCATCTGATAACATCTGTCCGATGAGTTATGTTTGTGCGCTGAAAAACTTTCAAGACTGAAGGTCGGAGGAGATATCGTTTTTTGCGATTAGGTCATGAATGATCGTTTTACCGAGCCGTTTCAGTACTAGCTAGGGCAAGGTGTAACGTTGTAATTTTCACGCACATCAGTGGATGTGTTTTTATACTACTTTCTAGCAAAGGGTGTGTACTCGCCCTGTATTGTTTATGCGTTTTCGAACGCATCGCATCGAGTTTTGGAACGTGTCGGGTTGACAACTGGCTTGATTATTAGATTGTCTATGGCGCGACTTCCGAGACGCTTGGTTCGGGGAGGTTATAAATTCAGCGGAGGCCGGACGCCAGCCATACCTCAGCCAGTCACCCGAAAGTAAAGAGCAGCAGACTCCGTCGCCGACGCGCCCCAGCAGGCCAGCACCGCAGTTGACATCAGGCAGACAAAAGTCTGTAGGCCAGTTTTCCTGCAAAAGGTAAGTAGCCACGATCGCCGTCTTGATGCTTCGGCAGGCGGTAGGCGCTTGTTGCGTGACTCCTTCTAAAATAAATTGTTTTTACAGTGCTCCTGACCCGCCACGTGCCCAGGAGTTGAAATTGGCGTAGACAGCCTACGCGTCACCATTGTCCTCCGACAGGTGAGTGTTTGAACCTTTATTTTACGTAGGGCCCATAGTGTATAGGTTAGGTTGTGTTCCCCAAACGCGTGTAGAACCCCGTCATGGTCTCCCATTTCTAAAGTGTGCGATCCGTTTCTTATATTGCTCTTCTTCTGACAGGAGGTTTAACGTGGCGGCTCAAGAAGTGGCGAGCGCCGGTTCCCCATCGGTGGTGCACCCCGAGGGAGAACCGAGGGTCGCCGCACGCCGTCCCAGGACCGCGTGGACACCGCGTGGATCTCCCACGTGCTACCCCACGTGCTACCCCACGTGCTACCCCACGTGCTACCCCACGTGCTACCCCACGTACTACACCACGTACTACACCACGTGCTAATCCCTGTATCATCAAAGCCTCTGTAGTACAAAGATTTCCATTTAGTTTAAATTCAAAGCCTCACAGTAGTAACTAATTTAATGGTATATATTGTTACCGACCAAGCCAGCCCGAACCCTGGACTGCTCCTCGGAGAGCTAAGTCCAAAGTTTATAAGTGTATTTTTAAAGCCTTAGGGCATCTCTTTGTAAAAACCGTGTGGTCGGAATTGATTTCCATACCCGGCCGGGGTATCAAACCCCAGGCCTGAATTCAGGCCACGTGGTTTCCTGTAGTACCTAAATTATTTTAGATTATAAGGATAATATCCGAATAAATTTATTTCCTGTCTTTACTTTAAAATATTTGTTTCTTTTTAAGATAACCCTCACATAACTTAGGTTACTCCCCCTCTGGGATAACGCCCTATGCCTAGCTTGCATACTCTTATTTAATTACTTTTCATTCTGATTTGCTTACTTAAATTTCATCAGTTACCTTATTTACTTTCTTTCGCTTGCACCTTCTAGCAAAACTTACTTACTTTCCCTCCCATAAGGAGGCTAAAATTATTAACATTACAAAGGAATGATATTACTGTGTTAAGTAAAATCACAAAATGTAATTTTAAAAATAACTAGCTGTTGCCATCGACTTTGTCCGCATGGAATCTAAAACTAAGTGTAAGCAAAACTCCTACCTCCGAACTATACCCTCATGAAGCAGTGTTATGCTAAAGTGTTATGACAGGCCTTTTTTACTCTATGTACTTGACATCCATATCGAAAAAGGTATTGGCTAGCCACACAATCAGTCACGTGACGGTGCGCATCTACACAGCAAAACTAGCTTTACGCTCGTATGTTTTGGTTCATTTTCGGTAGCAGCGTCTAACGGTTTGAAAGAGTAGGTAATTATAGCAGTAGGTACAATTTTCTATGAAGTGATTTATCTGTTATGTATTAACTATTAACGGTGTTTTCAATATAGTGCTGATTTCATACGCACGCTGAATTGCCCCTACCCGCTCGCACGAGATGCGCTCGCGCTCCACGCCTCTTCGGCGCTCCACGCCTCTCTTGTGATAAAATCCGTTCGTGATATTAAAAATAGCCTTAATAATCATATATGGCACATTGTATACCTGCTCACTATGTCGCCTGTCAAGCGAAGCAAGTATTGGATGAGAATGAATGATCTCAAAAGATGAAAGGCAGCAATAGAAAATTAATGTTCCCCATAATAAGGATCTAAGTAACGGTAGATTAATAGAAGAAAGGTGCCATTTGATTATCTAAGCATTTTTATATTTTAGCATAATAAGAACCATTTTTAATAACCCTATTGACCTAATTGCGAAATGGGATTAGAGCAGAGCAGAAATGATCCCCTTCGTTGCCACCACAATCGGATTACGACACCACGGACCGGGTAATGAGGCAAGTTTTTATAATTGAGTTTCAGTCATTAGTTGTGAGTGACGCAGAAAATGTAGTAATCTGCTAGTAGTCTCAGACGACCGACTTGGTGCAATGGTTACGAAGTTGGCTACTACACCAGAGGTCGCGGGTTCGATCCCCGCACAGTACAAACATTTGTGTGCATGAACATGTCTGTTTGTACTGGTCTGGGTGTCTCGTATGTATAATAAGTATGTTTTTACAAAAGAAAATGTATTTAAGTATGTTTATCCGTTGTCTAGTATCCCATAACACAAGCTTTAATTAGCTTACTTTGGGGCTAGATGGCGCTGTGTGGAATAATGTCCAGGGATATTTATTTATTTATTATTACGACACCATGGACCGGGTAATGAGGCAAGTTTTTATAATTGAGTTTCAGTCATTAGTTGTGAGTGACGCAGAAAATGTAGTAATCTGCTAGCTTGCTAAAAGCAGAGCTTTTCTGTAAGACTCGCTTCGAAGCTCGAATAAGAATGCTGTGAGTTTCAAGATTGGTATTCTGTGAAACTCGATCATTGCGTTGCCGTCATACTTAAGGTCGTGGTAGTAAAACAAATTGAGTTAAAATAAGATACGAAATTATTTTGTTGCATATCAAATGAATGAATGGGATATAACTAAACTTTGTACACACGCGTTGAAACTTTACAAAAACATTGCATAATGGTCTTATGTGAACAGCACAAGCCCCTATGTAATGCAGGGGCTCGACCAGGACGATCGAGGTCACTAATGAGGCCGCTTACCTCACAACGATAATTTTCATAGTTCAGGCTCGACCGCGAAAGAAAATTCGCTTTGAATTCACATAAGACCCATTTTGCAATGGTTTTGTATAGGTTGATGTAGACGCGTCTATACATATTTGCTATATAAAAATAAAGTGCAACGCATGCGAACCGAGCTGCTGTCAACTTTTAAGTTAAAATAAACTCAAAGACTTCACAACCGATATTAAAAATTATTTCATCAACATTAAGTTACATTTTCAGCCAGTAATATAGGCTATATTTGTAATTAAAAGCTGCATTAAACACGGGATAAATAGAGGGCTAGTGTTAAAATAAATTACCGTTGCTTATTTTATTCGTAAAACGAACGTTCGTCCAGTATTTTTTCCAGCATATCATAAGATCTCGTTCTCCACGACGCTCCATCATCCGTAATGTATTCATGAGATGTCCGAGTTATCGCAGGGCTTGGTTTAGAACGTGATACCAAACGGTCGTTGGATAGTGAAATGTAGTGACGTGACGCCACCCATGTGATGGATGTAGATAGGCAGCCATTTAATCGAAAGTATTCACTGAAGATATGAAACTTATACTATCTTCTAAATATTAGTAAGTAATATGCTTGATAACTTCAATAGAGTTTCCCAGAGCTAATCCCGTGTTCACTTTCTACAGTTGGCAACTAATACGTCAAACTACATCTGATAATGAAATTCGAAAAAGACACTACTAACCCGAAAACGACATTTACTGAAAATAAAGAACCTTTGATTTTCGAATCCGATGTGGCTGTAAAAGATGTCGGACCAGTCACTGGAAATTATTTGGGGGCCAATACGAGTAGGTTTGAAAAGGCTAAGTTTGATAAAGTAAGGGTTGAAAAAGTTTGGTTTGAAAAATTAAGGTTTGAAAATGGTAGATTTGAAAGAGTATGGTTTCTCGTACTGGTTACATATGGCCTTAGGGCTGCAAAAGATAATTATGATGATGTACCTTTCTATCCCTGTGTTCAAAGTTAACCTTATTGCTTACAATAATGTTAGTTGTAGTTGCATGCTACTAGATGGCGCTGCTCCGTAGCGCTTCTGTACTGGCCGCTGACCGCTGAATCGCGGTGTTAAGATTTTTCTTCGATATTATATATAGTTAGTGTCAGTTATTTTGAAATATACTACTTATACACTCTACTCGTGGTTTGATTTATTGATCTACCAATTTTAGAGAGTAGTTTTTTGGGACATTCAACATTGGTCCTTCGAGCCGGATAAGGCATACTAGAGGATTGTGTCCAGCTGGGTTATACGACGGCGACCAGTTGACCCAATGGTCGACTGCTGTGGTTTGGACGCGTGAGAAGTTCATGTTGGAGATTGTGGTAGCGAAAGTTGGCGCTGATAGTTGCAGCTAATTTCATTTGGAGCGACGAAGTAAGCAAACGGCTGGACCAGGCGGATTTGGATCAGTCAGTGTGGTGAGAGTGAACATATGGATAAACCGTGAGTGATTTACTACTGACATTTGTTTTCAAGTAAATAAACGTGAAGCTTGCTTAATTATTTGGAAGTTATGGACTTGTAAGAATTTAAAAACACTTGTAATTTTAAATTGTAGTTTATTAACTTAGAATAGTTTAAGAAAATTGGTACCAACGGGGAACCTATGCCCAAATTTTTATAAAGCGTCCAATTTCTGAAACACTTAGAAAATTTTGCTTACTTTACGCTGGACTTAGAATATTTCAAAGTTTTGATGTGGTGATTGGGATGTGATTGTTAAATTAAATTGCTTAGCTTTTAAAATTTGTTGCTTGAAGATTACTTATTTTCCAAAGAAGGTTAAGTTTATATTCTGATTTCTATATAAGATAGGTCCATCCTAAATATTTTACAACGCAAAATGGAGGCCTTAACCAGTTTGCAAACCGATGTCAAAACCACTATCGAAAAGGGAAAAATTAATTTCAAAAAGTCTCCAAAAGATCGCGTAACTCAAGCCTACATAGAGACTCGGTTAGAAAATTTAGAGGATCAGTGGAAGTCATTTACTGATACGCATCGCACTATCATTACGGATATTGACTCTTCGGAGTACCAAGAATCTGATTATTACACCGAAAATGTATATGATAGTACACTAGAATTGTATTATGATTATAAGACTGAATTGAAGGAGGCTTTAGGTAAAATTCTAAGTGTGCAATCTACTACAATTTTTAAGCAACAAACAGCTCAGGCTTCCGTAGCGGCTGTATCAAATTTTAATGTCAAGTTACCTAAGATAACCATTCCAATATTTAGTGGCAAATACACCGAGTGGCCTACTTTTAAGGATTTGTTTGTATCGCTAGTTCACAACAATACAAGTTTAGAGAATGTGCATAAACTGCATTATTTAAAAGCTCATTTGACTGGCGAAGCTGAACAGCTATTAAGGCATGTGCCAGTCACTGAGGCAAATTATACCGAGTCATGGGTACTTCTGAACAAGAGATACAGTTACAAAAGGTTCTTGTCTAACTGTTTGTTGAAACGTCTTATTGGGCAGTCAAGTACAACGATAGAATCTGCCATTTCGATAAAATCTTTATTAGACACGACAACTGACTGTTTGAATGGCTTAAAAAGTTTGGGGCTTTGTACAGATTCCTGGGATGTTATAGTAATCTATCTGATAAGTTTGAAATTGGATTCGGAGTCCCGAAAACTGTGGGAGGCTAACATTAGTACTTCAGATGAACATCCATCAATGAGTCAGTTTAAAGAATTTTTGGAACGTAGATTTCGCTCATTGGAATTTTTAATACCAGCTAAAACAATAAAGCCAAGTAATATAGTTAGAAGTAATAACAGTAACAGTATTGTCAATACCAGAGTGTATCACACCTCAACCACATCATGTGTCTTTTGTTCAGAAGGTCACAAGTTATGCAATTGCAAAGGTTTTGCGCAGGAAAATGTTGAAACGCGCCGCAATTTCGTCCAAACCAATAGTCTTTGCTACAATTGTTTGGGTCCAAATCACTCCGTGTTCGCATGCCGTCAATCCTCTAGATGTCGCGTATGCAAGAGGAAACACCATTCTCTTTTACATCCTCAAAGTGTTCCAAAATCAACGGAAAATAATGTTGTGAATTCATCCGTTGACAATAGTATCGTTGTAGCTACTACTTCTTCATCTTTAGATGAAAATGATGATGCCGAAAATGATGAAGTAGATAATGTTGTAGCTTATCATTCAAATACTCAAAGTCAAGTTCTTTTGGCTACTGCGCTAGTTCGAGTGGAGTCCACGTCTGGATGCCATTGTACGCTTAGGTCTCTATTAGACCAAGGATCTCAGGCGTCCTTTATAACTGAATCTGCGGTACAATTACTAGGTTTGTATAAATCGCCTAGCAAGGTTCTTATTTCTGGCGTTGGTGAGCATGCTGACTCCATTGTATCTAAATCAACAGTTAGCTTCAACCTTCAATCATTACATGATCCTACTTTCGTTGTAGTCATCAGGGCTCATGTTTTGAATAAACTGACATCCGTTTTACGAGCCAAAAAATTGGAATTCAGTTTATGTCCACAATTTGTAGGTATTCAGTTAGCTGATCCTAATTTCCACACACCTAACAAAGTTGACTTATTACTGGGAGCTGATGTTTTTGGTCAGATCTTAGTCGACGGCATAATCAAAGGTTCTCCAGGTACACCGGTAGCACAGAATACTAAGCTTGGATGGATACTGTCTGGTCAGGTGTATTCTGAATCGATGGATAGCTCCCAGTCGTGTTACAATAGTTCTGTCATAAGCATGCACTCTACAGTTGACAGTGACGACCTAATTAAGAAGTTTTGGGAATTGGAATCAGAGCCTATAGCTGTGACGAGTAAGAAGCTCTTAACTCCAGGCGAGCAGGAATGCGAAAATTTATTTGCAAATACAACGACAAGAGACATCACTGGTCGATACATAGTTAAGCTACCATTCCGCTCTCAGGATCCTCAATGCAAATACGGCAACTCACAAGTTATAGCAAATAAAAGATTTCAATATCTTGAGAAGAAGTTTAGCAAAAATCCCGATTTAAAGGAAAAATACTCAAAGGTAATGACAGAGTATCTCACGCTTGGCCACATGGAAGTGGTTCCAGAAGAAGAAAAGATGAAACCTGATGCAGTGTACCTGCCTCATCATGCTATCATTCGAGAAAACAAAAGCACATCTCAAGTTCGTGTCGTCTTTGATGCATCCTGTTCTGGAACTAATGGTGTGTCATTGAATAGTGACCTTCTTGTAGGTCCTTCGTTACAAATGGATTTGAGACATATTGTAATGCGATGGCGCCGACACCCTATTGCTCTTCTAGCAGACATAGTTAAAATGTACCGACAAGTTAAAGTGACCGCAGATATCCAAAGGATATTATGGTACGGTGATACAGGCATTCAGCATTACAGGTTATTAAGACTTACCTTTGGTACTGCTAGCGCTCCTTACCTCGCAGTCAAGACATTACATCAGATAGCCTACGATGAAGGGGAAGCATTCCCAATGGCCTCTGAAAGAGTTATGCAGGACTTCTACATAGATGACTTAATGACCGGCTGTCACACGATCGAGGAAGCCCTGGAAATTCACAAACAAATGAATAGATTGATGAACAAAGGTGGATTTGAAGTACAAAAGTGGGATTCAAGTGATGTAAGGTTTAAGGAGCTGGTCGGTGATTCTTCTGAGGAAAAAACAGAAAATATAGAAATAGGAACACCGAAAGAAACCACTGCAGTCAAAAAGGTATTGGGTTTGTCTTGGAACAACGCAACAGATGCGTTCGAGTACACATTGCAGCTTCCAGAGTTAAACACACCTGTAACGAAGAGGAAAGTGCTGTCTGATATTTCACGTTTGTTTGACCCACTGGGTTGGATTGCACCGTCTATTATACAAGGAAAAATATTTATCCAAAAATTATGGATGACTGGGTTGGATTGGGATCAGGAATTGCCAGTTAATTTGTTGCAGGAGTGGATAACCTACAGGGATAAACTCACAAACCTCACCAAGTTCACCATTCCTAGATGGATACATACCACCTCCAGTGACTTGTGTGTGGAATTGCATGGCTTTTGTGATGCTTCGGCAGATGCTTATGCAGCTGTAGTTTACCTTCGAGTAGTAGATAGCAAACAAAGGGTACATGTTAGCATTATCACATCGAAAACAAAAGTCTCACCAATCAAGCAGATATCAATACCTCGATTAGAGTTGTGTGGAGCTGTCTTATTATCGAAGTTGTTGGTTGAGGTATCAGATGTTTTAGAAGTTCAGCGCAATCACATTCATGCTTGGACTGATTCCCAAGTAGTATTGGCATGGCTAAGTAGCCACCCTAGTGAATGGAAGACCTTCATCGCCAACAGAGTTTCTGAGATTCTTTCACTGTTTGACAGAAAACAATGGTCACATGTTCGGTCTGGTGAAAATCCTGCTGATTGCGCATCGCGTGGTATTCAGCCATCGAAACCATCTGAAATTCAGTTGTGGAAAAATGGCCCATCTTGGTTACAAGAAACAGCTATCGAATACAGTCCACTGAAATACGACCAAGACGTAAAGTTGGAAGAGAGGGCCAAAAAAGATATTGTATGCACAGCCACGAACGTCGACGAAGAAACAATTTTCACCAGATTTTCTTCACTGCGTCGTCTGATCAGAGTGTTGATTTATAAAAGTAGCACCAGCACGGGTGAAAAAAGAACCACTTCCTGATTTTCCCAAATGGCTTACTTGTTCAGAGCTACAGAAAACCTTGAGAGCCTTTGTTCGTGAGACTCAAAAAATATATTACCGAAGCGAGATAAAATGCCTCGGCAATAATAATGAAATTAGTAAGAGGAGTAAGATCCGCAGTCTTAATCCCTTTTTGGATAAAGACGGGATTCTTAGGGTGGGTGGCAGACTGCAAAAAGCTCATTTACCTCTTAATGTTATAAGCCCCATTGTAGTTCCATATAAGTCTGATTTAACTGATTTGTTGATATCTGACGCTCATGAACGAACTTTTCATGGCGGTACTCATCTGATGTTGAATTACATTCGTTCTAACTATTGGATTGTTAACGCCAGAAGAGCTATCAAATCGTGTATTCACAAATGTGTAGCTTGTACTCGTTATTCGTCACAGACCTCTAATCAACTCATGGGGCAGCTGCCATCAGCCAGGGTTAATCCAAGCAAACCCTTTCAGCATAGTGGAGTTGATTACGCTGGCCCAATTGCCATCAGAACTGCTAAAGGAAGGGGTCATCGTTCCACGAAAGGATACATTTGCTTATTGATTAGTATGTCAAAGAAAGCAATACATTTAGAAGCTGTTAGTGACTTGACATCGGAAGGTTTCATCGCTGCATTCAAAAGATTTGTGGCCAGACGTGGTCACTGTTCGGATTTGTGGAGTGACAATGGCACCAACTTTGTCGGAGCAGCTCGTGAATTAAGAGCGCTTCTAGATGTGGAACGGTCGGCTAGTGTAGAAATTGCAGATTGGTTAGGCACCAATGGAACCGAGTGGCACTTTATTCCACCCCATGCTCCTAATTTTGGTGGACTCTGGGAAGCTGGTATCAAGTCCACAAAGTACCATTTAAGGAGGGTCGTTGGCACATCTACTCTTACGTTCGAGGAGATCACCACAGTGTTAGCTCAAATTGAGGCTTGTCTCAATTCGCGACCTATCACACGAGTAAGCGATGATTCTAGTGATCCATATCCGCTGACTCCAGGACATTTTCTCGTTGGTGGACCGTTATTGCTTGCCCCTGATGCGAATTATGAATCTTCGAATGTGAACAGTCTCAGGCGGTGGCAGCACGCGCAAAAGATGGTTCAAGATTTTTGGCGTAGGTGGTCACTGGAGTATTTGACACTACTTTTACTGCGTCATAAATGGTCAAACCAGATTCCAGAACCACAGATAGGCGATGTTATTTTGGTCAAAGAAGATGATCTTCCCCCAGCTAGGTGGCTTTACGGTATTGTAACGGATAAACACCCAGGTTCGGACCAAATAACGCGTGTTGTTAGTCTAAAATGTAAGAGTGCCACTATTAAGCGACCCGTATCGAAATTGTGTGTTTTGCCAGTAAATATATAGTTATGTTAGTACAGAATATATATTTTTTGTGGTGGTTGTTCATTTGGATTTTGATAAAGACTTGTTTCACAATTATGTTGTAGTATTGCCATCATTTTGCCTTGTATGTAACCTTAGATAGAATTTTAATGTAAATCAATGTGTTTTACAGTTACAACTAAAAGAAATGTTACTAAAACAAGTAGTAACTACTGTTATTTCAAAAAGAAAATAGTTAAGATAGATGCTAAGTTTTGCAAGAAGGAGTTTTATTTGTTTAAGCAAATTCGAAGTAATATTTTTGTTATGTTTATTATATATTTTTTTATGTTTGTTTCTTTATTTATGTTTAAGCAAATGTGTAGTAAGAAGTATCTATTGTTAAAAAAAAACCTGGAACTAGACAAAAGGTTTCTCAAGAAAAAGTTTCGTTTATGTTTTTTCTCATTAAAGTTAATAGTGATGTAGTTTGTTTATAAACCCACTGTCAATGTTTCCAGATTTGTTTGTAGTCAAGTTTATTTATGGACCATCCGTCCATGGTGGGCGGTATGTTCAAAGTTAACCTTATTGCTTACAATAATGTTAGTTGTAGTTGCATGCTACTAGATGGCGCTGCTCCGTAGCGCTTCTGTACTGGCCGCTGACCGCTGAATCGCGGTGTTAAGATTTTTCTTCGATATTATATATAGTTAGTGTCAGTTATTTTGAAATATACTACTTATACACTCTACTCGTGGTTTGATTTATTGATCTACCAATTTTAGAGAGTAGTTTTTTGGGACATTCAACACCCTGTTTATTCCAAGATTGTTAATCTGAATGTGAATGTTAAGCAATTTGTTAATATTGTTGCCTCACTTCTAATTGTATGTATTGTAAGGCCTAGATTTCCCATCGAAGATTTAGTATTTTCGCTCACGGATCCATCATACACAGAACTATTCTTATATTTGTAGTATCCCCAAGACTTTTGAGAATCTTGAAAAATGCCGCTTGACCTAACCCTTTGCAAGTTCTGCCGACAAACCTCTGAGCCCTGAAACTTTTGGGTTACTTTTATGTCTTATCATATTTCAGACATTTCCTCTTTAGACACTTATCTGAGAGAAAAAACTTTTTGAGTTTGTAGTTATTTTTATAGTTATCGCTTTTGTTGTTGTTATATCACTATTGGCAAAACCTAAAAAATAAGAATCGTCTTACCTACAGAACGAAATACTTGCTTTTTAAACCTAAATATAATCTTACTTCTTCTTACTTATTAGTATAATATTTTATAAATGCGAAAGTTTGTGAGGATGTGTGTTTGTTACTCTTTCACGTAAAAAACTACTTACCAGATTTAGATGAAACTTACAGCTTAATATTCAGAAAAACACATAGGGTACAATTTATAAAATATTTAATGTAATTTCGCTATATCGACTGCAGCAATTAACATAGTAGGAACTACATTTTGGCGTTTTTTATTTTATTTTATTAGAAGTATTCTGATATGTTTATCTTTCACCACACAAAGTTTCAAATGTCAAATATTACTCTTTCTCAAGTTTTCACTTAGAAAAAAGTCGGATATTATCAGAGCGCGCGATTAATACTGTAGGTAGGTATGTTGCGACGCTGTCTGCTGGGTGCACGCGGAGCAAGCATACCTGTGCGCTACGCGGATTTACCAGTTCATACTTAGTTAGCGGGAAGTGAGCATGCTCTTTATTTCATTCTTCCAGTTGATAGAATCAATACAATAATGCTATTTTAAGTATTGTAATTATGTCTCGGTCTAAACTAATGTTAGATTTAGTGCAGCAACATGTTTTAGCGCAAGATATTCCAGTCCAAACAAATTTAGCCCAACACTCGTGTTCAACCACGTTTAGAAGAAACAAAAATTCGTAAGTAAAAGTGTCTTTAATAATTTACTTTCAGCTTATACATATTATAAAATAAGACATTTTTACTTTCTATGTTTTTGAAAACATTGTTCTCACGAAAGTGTAATAAACTATACTAGGACAGTTAACACTGTAGTATGTGTCAGATCCGACATTGTTAATGAGTTTTCATTTTAGTTTTTGTGTCGGATGTTTTATATCCTACATTATTACTTGTTAAGGTTTCGTTAAATATTGTCGGATATGGTATAACCGACTTAGTTATGTGTTCATCTCAAATTAGCATCTGTCGGATATGGAACTACTGACTTTATTCTCTGTTTATCTTTTAGAAGCTTTCGTTGGATGTGGTAGTACCAACATTATTATTTGTAATTCATAAATAGTGCTAAGATGTATGTGGCAATACTATAATTATTAATTGAAAACTATAGTTCTGCATAATATGGCATAGTATATAAACTCTCAAACTCAAACTCAAATAACTTTATTAAAATAGACTGTATCAGTACTTTCGAATCGTCAAATTTACAGCAAAATATACTAAATAATAGACATAAATACCATAATAATATGGATATGTAAATAAACAGTATACAGACATAATGCGACTCTACCACCGCGTCGGAGTTGTTTCTTACTGAGAAGACCCGGCGAGAAACTCAGCAGTTACTCTTTTAAATTTGTTTTGGGTTTACAACAGGCGTTAGTAAAGTACAAGCAGTGTGTCATTTTGATACAAATAAACCTAAAAGAATATAAAACAAAGAGAAAAAACCAACCATAAAATAATATAATAACAAGAATTCATTTAAACAATTCAAAAACAAAAATTGTTAGTCAGTACATACATACTAGGTACCTATTAACTCTTACAATAAAACATCTGTTACAATAGAGCTATTTAATCCCGCATCGAGCAGAGCGCTTATACCCAGGCATCTTTATTTATAAGGTAGTCTTTTGTAGTATAATAGCCCGTTTTTAATAAAGCCGTTTTGATGTGATTTTTGAATCTATGTAAAGGTAACTCACAAATTGTTTTTGGAATTTTGTTGTAATAATGTATACCTTGCCCCATAAAGGATCCTAAAACTTTTTGTAACCTAAAGAGTGGAAGTGCAATTTTATCCTTATTCCTAGTATTTCTGCAATGTATTTGCTATTTATTATGGCAAACAAGGTAATAGGGATTAACGTTTATCTACTGTACTATAATCTACTCTATTCTACTTACTGTTCTCTAATATACTAAACTCTTATTATATTACTAACTAACTAACTACTAAATGCAAAGAAAACGAAGTGTATTAAATTCACTATGCCTAATGTTAAACAGGTTGATACCATTATCAACATGAATGATGAGACTTTAGAAATTACGAACTCTACGGTATTTTTAGGAATTACTCTAGATTCTAAGTTACAGTGGGGTCCACATATAACGGCTCTGGCAGGGAGACTTAGTTCGGCCGCTTGTGCTGTCCGAAAAATTAGACTGCTGACTGATATTGAAACAGCAAGACTAGTGTATTTTAGTTACTTTCATAGCGTTATGTCGTATGGTCTACTGTTGTGGGGCTCAGCTGCAGACCTTAACACCATTTTTGTACTCCAAAAAAGAGCTATTCGGTCGATATACAACCTTAGGCCACGCGACTCGCTCAGAGAAGTATTTAAGAAGATTGATATTTTAACTGTGCACGCTCAGTATATTTTCGATAACATAATGTATGTGCGCAAAAACTTGCATATGTTCAAAAAAAACTGTGATACTCATACACACAATACTAGAAATAAAAACAAACTTATTACTCCAAGTCTTAGGCTACATAAGGTAGGAAATTCTTTTGTGGGTCAATCTGTAAAGTACTTTAACAAAATACCTCAAAGTCTTGTTGATCTACCTCTTCACAAGTTCAAGTCTACAATTAAAACAGTGCTGATAAAACAAGGTTATTATAACGTGGAGGATTACTTGAACGACAAGAATTTGTGGTCATAGTAGGAATAATCTGCTCCTCTGCTCAAATAATGTATATTTATTGTTCTTTTGACTGTACTCTGAATTTATTTGTTGTAAAACAAAACAAAGTTCAAAAGAGTAACTATCGAGTTTCTTGCCGGAGTCTTCTCGATAAGAAGCAACTTCCGAACCGGTGGTAGATTCGCATTATGTTTATTTAGTATATGTACTATTATTGTATTATTTTATTTACGTCTATTATCGTTTATATATATTTTTTGTGAATTTTGACATTTCATAAGTGCTTCTTTGTAAAAGCTTAAGTGAATAAATGATTTTTTACTTTACTTTACTTTTTTTTTACTTTACATTATATTCTTCTACTTTCGTTTTTGTCTATAATAAGGGTCGAGATTTGTATTTTGCTTTGAATATATGTATCAATAAGTATCCTATTGTTTAAAATCTCAAATGCGCACTTTGTATTATTTTATCATTTAAAGGAGAAGAATCTCCACATTCTTATGAGTTTCAAGAGGATCTTATACAGTTACAAAACCTGCTAGGAGAAATATTTAGCAATAACAACAAAGACCCATCAGAAAACAGTTCTTACGCCTTAGATCCAGTGACCTCAAACATTACACTGCTTACCCTCAATTCTGACGTACCGACCGTTGACGCTCGTGATAGTTCTAAGGAGATATTAGACATTACACCGATGCCATCACTTATTCAGTTACACGAGCAAATCTGTGAAAGTCAATTTTGTGCTTCGTGTGTAGATCGCATTACAATACCACAGGTAGATTTTGAAAACATAGGAACACCAGATAGTTGTTCTGAGGTTTCTACTGTCAGTAACGTTCCTACGCCATATTCAACAGTTAGTTCCAGGACGAAAGCTTTTAAAACTGATAAGGGAAAGAAACGCCTAAGTCATAAAGATAGATGGTTGACAGACGATATGAGCATAACAAAAGGGCCACACTCAAAACGAGAGAGACAGCGTTCCTCTACAATTGAAAGGTCTTGCCGCCATAAATCAATTTGGCATGGTATTGTTTACTTCGGTCGGCCAAATCTGAAGGTAACCCTTACATAGTTAAAGAGGTAAAGCAAGAGGATATCTTCGATTTTAAAGTGTACTGGACGAAAAATACGGCAAATCAAAAAGTTATGTGGACCGCCATAAGGGACCGTCAAAGTTAAGGCTGAACAGTATGATCGTATAGAGTACAAGTACGATTTAGATGATGATGCAAAAACAATCATTGTAATTAGAGCGAGCACGCGAAACAGACAACGTTTAGCAAATGAATTTGATTTGAAACGGGCTTATGATGGACATTTACCAATTAATAAAGACAAACACAAGGATTTGACAGACCTTTGTAAAACTGGAATTATACCCGAACGTTTGCATGATTTTTATTTCAGCTTGCCTAAAACTGATAATAATAATTTAATTCATACCCAAGATGATGATTCGGACTAATTATTTACATCTATTACCTCTGTAATTATGAAATAGATTATGTACCTGCTAATGAAACAAAGTGCCATGATTATTAGGCTGTGATTAAAGTTATTGTAGGATTATTAAGGAGTTGGAACAAAAGGAAAAATGTTTTTTTTTGTTTATTTTACTTGGGCAAGATTGTTTATTAGTTTAGTCGCATTAGCTTCATTGAAGTTTCCAATTCGTGTTGTTTTTTCAGAAGTATATTGTTTAAGTTGTTGAAGTTTTGATTTTTAAACAAATCAAGTAACTGTTTGAAATCCTAATAATTAATCTTTTTAAATTAAAAATAATTACTTGCCACAATGAAAGTTCCTGAGCTTTTGCGATTAATGTTAGAAGTTTTTTTTTATTTTCCTATTTAGTTTATAATAACTTGAGATTTTTCGCAGTGTTTAAAGTTTTGAAAAGTTATTTATTTTTTACTTATGGAACTAACTGGTTACGTTATTTTGTTACTAACTCGAAGTCGTTTTAATTGTGAGCTAATGATGATAGCTAAGTTGTTAACTCATTTGATTTTTACGGGATTATTTGATAATTAAACGAAACATTCCTTAGATTGCATTTTTATTAACATTGTTAGTAATGGGACCTTCTGGTCAACAGGATATGGGTGAAAACAAGATAACCTAAAAATGAATAAAGGCTTTGGTAACTGAATTTAACAAAGATCAGGCATTTGGTAACTCTGTGATAGTGAATAGACAGTCCGGTGAACAATGTGCGATGTCCCACTTCCAACATGATCGAGAATTAACATTCCGATAAATATTGTAGGATGTTCCACTTCCGACAATAACGAAGAAAAAAAGTCCCATTGAATCGTAGTATGTCCCATTTCCGACATAGTAAACTGGTTTTCTTACGGTTAATAACGTAGCATGTGTCTTTTTTTACCTTTTAAACGTGTTAATATACCTTTTGACATTCTCATTTCTTAGAGAACTCAAAACTATTACACCGTACCAAATTTCGTTTCAATTTATGGTTTTATTGCAATTTTATTCTCGTAAAACCAGAATAGTGAAATTAGAGCGGCCATATTGAAAAGTAACGATATTTCACTTACGACGTTGTTAATTGCTGCAGTCGATATTATGCTTATAGAGAGAAGTTCACGCGGGCGAAGCCACGGGCGAGAAGCTAGTTCTCAACTTTTATTCTTCTTAAGATAGAAATAGCAGAGTAAAAATTAATCAAAGAAAAATCTGACAGTGTCTCTGTTGTAGGCGGCGAACATGCGATCTCGCGCTATACAAACGAAAGCTTTATTCCGCCAACCACTGGCCCACCCTGTTGTGCGTTTTCGCATGATATAATTGGTGTTTTATATTAATTCGTTCTTAACTATTAGGTTTTAGCTTTTTCTCTTATTTTTCTAACTTTACTTCATTTTCATTTCTTGTTTTAATGCCATTGCCGCTTCTCTCATCCAAATCCAATATTTTCCTCCAGCATTAACGCTAATGAAATTAAACTTCATCCAACTCCAGTGTCACTTAAGTAAAATAAATAAGCAGCTCACAATAAGAGCTAATTAGATGAAGCTAAATAAATATGATTAGCACCGAGTCGGACCAACGGTAAACTAACAGAGTAACCTAATATTATTAGAACGTCTCTCGGCTGAATCACTATGAATTACTAATGAACCTGTCTGCTATGTTGTCTGTTTGATGTCTAGAATTAGTCATTGTTAACCTAGTTGCCATTCTAATCTTTTAATTCACCAAACGTCTATCACTAAAAATGAGTAGTCATTCAACGTTACACATACGTTTTAAACATGACAGCAAAAATGATTTCCACCGATCAGATGAATTTGAAATCCAGCTCGAAGGACTATGAAGAAGAGAAAACATTCATAAGTCAGCACCTAAGTCCCGTCTTTCAGTCTGCCAACCAGTCAAACAGTCCAGGCGGAGCCTGCCACGAAGGCTATCTGACTGACTGCTTAACCCAGTTTGACCATAAAACCAGCTGACCTAAAAAATCGGACCTGATTAAATGAATCCGGTGTCCGTTCACCAAGGCATGGTTAGCTAGGTTGGATATCTTTTCTCTCACTTGATTTGATTAAACCAGGCAATTCTCTAACAGAAATTATAATTATGTCACTCATAACAATACCTCATGATTCTCTGACAGAGATGTCCGGTAACCGTGGTCACTACAGATTTTTGCCTACAGTAGAAACCTGTGTCATGGTATCTCTCAAAGCTCGATAAAAAGTCAAGCGCAAATTCAAAAGTACCCTACTCTTCGCCACCCCTAACCTTACCTTTTTTTGTCAATAGTCCCTTTTTTGGGCTAAATATGCAAACTATCCAAGTAAGTATGGAAGTTAAAAAGGAAAGTTTGAGGATGTGAGACAAAATGGCGACGAGAATAGGGGACGCAAAAACCACATATTTCGGCCAGAGGCATTGTTCTCGGAGATAAGTTTTGTGCTGGCGTGCAGCCAGTTTCGTTATGGTCGGACGTTACAGACATTTAGAACTAATTATTGTAGTGATTAGGATGTCTCTGCTGATCTTTGTCGTTTAAATTTGTCAATGATTCTTGCAGTTTATTTTAATGCTTGGACCAAAAACATGAGAAATTATGAACAATACCTTCGATACTTTGAGAACTATAATTTCAAACTTAAAAATACAAACCAACTATATGCCTTTTGCTGAAAGTGTGGCACTGTGGTGATGGCAAACGAATTAAGATTGCAGATTTCCTAAAAAGACGTGTTAAATTTTACTAGTCTATGCTTGTCATATGTATTTTTTTAACTCCAGTTCAATTTTACACTGTGCTAGATGACAAAATATGGAACTAAGATTGACTTAGGTGACGTAGAGTACTGTAGAGCTTGTCTTATTTGAAATGACGCGCCCCACTACATACCTTTTAAGTTGATTTATTTTCTTTTTATTTTATTTATTTATTTACAACAAATCCACAGCACTTACACTATCTTAACATATGTTTTATCTAGACAAATCCTACTGCCAATTAAGGATTTGAATTTTATTAACAAAATTTTATACACTTAGAAGGTTTTTGGTGTTTAGATCGCGTCGCAAAGTGTGTGTGTGCGCACATGAGTACTAGTACATCTAGTATCTAGTATGAGTAGGAGTATTTAGATGAGCTGAGTACAATTTTGCGAACAAACGTCGCGTGCTTTTAGGTTCGAGTCCAACCGGCTACTGAACTGAACGACCAATTACAGTGGCATGTTCCTATTGCGTCCATATTTAAAATTTATATGTGTGCGTGAATGCGGTAGAGGGGCGCGTCATTTCAGCATAGACAAACTCTAGCACGGTTTTTCGCCTTGGCTGACGAGGTGTCCCAGGTTCATTTCCCGGAGAAAAAGAACGCTGGCTGAAGGTTTTTTGCAGCTTGATTGGTCACAATCAAAAAACATTCTTCTAACGTCCTTACTTGAGTCATCAAGTAAAGACGTTAGAAGAATGTTTTTTGTTTGGTGAACAGAACATTCACAGATCTAAAAGTTAATACCAATTTATAGGTTAATACCAATATATTTATACGACTGGCCTGATCCTGCCTTTAGCGCCGGAGGTCGTGGGTTCGATCCCCACCCATGACAAATATTTGTGTGACGAACGTTTGTATTTGTTGTGTGTCTGGGTGTTATTATCTATTTAAGTATGTATTTAGAAATATTTAAGTATGTTTATCAGTCTCTGACGCCCATATTACAAGCTCTGCTTAGTTTGGGGTCAGATGATCTAGGTGTGCATTGTCCCAGGTATTTATTATTTATTTATAGCTCATCAGACGTAACGTTGGTAAATATCCCGCTGGCTGGAGGTCGGTTAGAAAAGTTTATATTTCCGTTATTTATATAGAACAAATTCTGCTTTCAGCATAATTCAATAGAACAAATCCAGATCTAATTCCCTGCATCACACATAAGTCTCTTAGACATGGGATCGCGCTTAGTGTAGACACATCCATTATGATCCTGAAACGAAACAACAGTCCATGACTTGGAAGAGGCCGTCATCTCCAACGCCTAAGAACTTTATGGCAATTCCATCAGCCGGTAAGATTATGGGCTCTCTTTTCTGGGTGATAATGATTGAATACCTCAATTATGAAGCCACTATTTACGAGGCCCTTACACGCAGAACAAATTAAAAAACTGCGTCAGGAAATATGCGAAAATCGCCGCGGCAAACTTGCTAAAGTCGTGTTGTTTCACCAAGATAACGCCCCCGCACACAAGTCCCGAGTTGCGATGATTTGAATTGACAGAACATAGGTACTCACCTGTCCTTGCGCCTAGTGATTTCTACCTGTTCCCGCGGTTATAAGAACAACTGAGAGGTCACAAATATGGCAATGATGAGTAAGTGATTGCCGCTGTACATGATTTTTTGAGTGACCAAGATGAAGATTTTTTCAAGAAGGGAATGTTAGGATTAGAAAAACGATATACCAAGTGTGTACACCTCAAAGGTTTACCTATGTCGAAAAATAAAATAACAATAAATAATTTATAACTACTGCTAACTGCTTCATGCTCATTATCCCTTTTTATTGAACACCCTTAGTTTGTGTGTATGTTTTGTTTGTTACTCTTTCACGCAAAAACAATTGGTTTTGGGATTTGACATTGTCATGTCATGTCATGTCAAATCCCAATACAATTTTTTACGCGAACGATAATGAAAATTTAAAGTGGCAACTCGTGGTAGACGTACTAAATGGTTTTAGCTGAAACTTTACAGTAATACAGCTTATACATCACAATAACACATAGACAAAACTTATGAAGATTTTATGTAAATATGTTACTGAAATAGTTCACGCGGGTGAAGAGGCGGATGGGAAACTAGTTTATTTATGGTTCAAAATAAATTTAGCCAACACGTAACAATTTTTGCTAATTAAATAAATGCTTCATCTACTATAAAAATTACAGCGCATTGAACCTCGTAGCTCACAGGCGGTAAATCCGCCTGCAACATAAACTTCAGCCGACTGGCTGGCTGTCAGCCAAGCTATGCTTTGACACACTTTGGCGTATATCCCGTTGTCAAGCTTCGGACTTACAGCCATTGGATAACATTCAAAGTTAGGAATAACTTGAAGAGTTAGATATGCGCGCTGAATCACGTCGGTCTGCTTCAAGAGAAGTCAGTCGTCAATTGCTGTTTGACTTTTCGTTTATGTACTGAGGAAATATCACATGGAAAGGATTATCATAATAAGACATCGACTGCTGACCACAAGGCCTCCATGGATGTACTGTTGTATGAAACCGTTCTTCAACAGTTATTTCTCCGGTGAATTTATCACCGACAGAATGTTGCATTAATAAGGGTTTGGTAGACTTAACTTCACTTACCTTTTTAACGATAGTTCCATAAACTGCTGGAAATAGGCTTCCTCTATAGAAGGTTTACGCGCCGTTGGCATCCACCAACTTTAATCAATTTTCTTATTTATTATCCACCTAATGGATCGGGTCATAAAAATAATATATTTCCTGTAACTGAAATTTTCTTACTGTTTTTAAACACAAGTTCTATTAATGGATAGCTTTGTTACCAGTTACCATTAATTATTATTCATGTGACCTTGACCTAATTGAAGCTACGAGTTATTGGGTTATAAAAATCAGTAAATCCTAAGGCAAAGAATCTCATTACAGTAGACTAAATCTTGAACATTGGCAAGCCATTCTTGGGGTGGCCAGACATCAGGGTTTTTATAGTAAGTCCCGAACTGACGACCTGTACCATAATTATCAGAAAAGCACTATTAACCAAGCCAACAAGCCAATCAAAATCCATTAGACAAATAACTGTAACGTTTTGCGCAATGATAAAAAATATTATGCAACGTGTGCACTTTTTGCTTATATAGATATTTTATCTTGATATTTCAAATCTGGTAACTTTTATGTCTGAATGCTACTCACCATATTTTTTTTAATTCCCAATATCTTGGGTAGGGAAGCACTAATCTACGGCGAAAGTTTCCACCATCCCATTCGCCCGCTTTGATTCTACGCATCGCTGGTTCTGACGCACTCTTAGCGGAATTAATTTATTTAATAGAAACATCTCATCCTAAAATCCACCCTAAACCTTTACCAACTAAATCGAAATTTACTTACCACACTAACCGTTGATTTCATTGAAATTCACAGCATGAACTCATAGTAGAATAATGAAATGAAAACTCAGAATATATTTTTATATTTGTTTATTTATCCGGTATACGAGTTTCCATAAACACATGGCGATGAATATATGGATTCTGTACAGTCAATATCAAAGTAAACAATAAAATGTATATCAATAAATGTAAATATATATTAATATGATCTATTAAATTATTTATTGGCACCGAGACGCGACACTCAATCGTATCGAAATGGACGCTAAGTACAAAAATTTACAAATGAAATTGATACAGAGGAATAATTTTCATATCTCGCAGTCAATATCTCGCCTAAATAGCTGTTTAATAGAAAATACTGTAAACAATTTAGGTTATAACCGTTTTAGGGAAATTTCATCAAAACATGTATATGATGAAAAAACTTGAGTAATCCAGGAACAATATTGACTGCGCGATACGAACATAATAATGTTATCGAAGTAAATTTACACGAGGAGCGGGGGTCGCGGAGATATATCTAGATATCTACGTCAGCAAAGTGCGAGGGGAAAATACATCCCGAAAAGTATACGTGAGAAAGAGAAGAACAACACAAAAAGAAACACGACCAACAATATAGGAGATTGATTTATCTACTGCAATTTGGTGTAATCCATTGGATGGGTCGAGCGTGGAGACTAGAAGAAGGGGACTACATAGCTCCTTAACTAACTACATCGAACTCCGCATTGGACGGATCATTATTTTCCACATTCCCAGGTACATAAACAAAACTACCGATACGTGTTCTGGCTAGAACTCATTACACAATTGACCGTAACATTTAGATATACAAAAATACATACATCTCACTACTATCTAACTAAACTAACGATTACTGTTTTAAATTCTCTTCAATGACGATAACTTCAAAGTAATTTTCCGCGACGCACCCGCGCCCCCAATGGTATCACAATTCTTAACAACAACAACGACCCATAATACTCTGCTAAGGAAAGTTCATACATATCAACTACAATGTAGGAAAGTGATGGTTGATTTAGTACGATCTACTCTGAGTTTACAAACTTTATTTTCGATGCTTCAAATTCGATGCACAAAATAACTTTTTTTGTATAATCTCATCAATTTATTAGTATGTCTATATCGACTGTATCGCCCATCACTGAAGAGATAACAAATAGTAAAGAAAGCAGGTTAAACTTATCTAAAAGAAAACTAACCACGGATATTAACATTAACATCGAACATTTGAAAAATTTTACACTTTCACTACTAAATTGTTGCAAAAATTGTGGTAGCAAATACGCTGTTCATACAAAACGTCGCCCGATCTAAACGGGCGTCTAAAATTGACATCGAAATTTACATGATTTAGTTTAAGCTATGATACATAATGTATTATATTTTATTTATTAAGAATTTGACATCTATATAAAATATATGCTAGCTTACAACCTGAACTATTCATAGCTGAAAGTGTTCATTTCATCCAGCTATGAATACTTCAGCAATTGCTTTAGTACTAGCACTGAAATCGTCTCTTCGTACTCTCTAACCATAGATAATACTAAATCTCAATTGGTGTTCACATTACACAAAATCTTCACATTCGAAAGACACTACGAATAAAAACTTAATATCATCAAATTCCGTCAAATATTTTAATAAAAATCTTTTTAAAAATATCAACAATTTGGCACATCAGCTTCCTGTTTCTCGAATACTCGTTAAAATAATTTCAATAATGAAATAGGAAAAGGGTAACAAAGCGTAAGGAAACGGGGAGATCGCATCTACTGTGGCAGTCAGAAAACATAGTTTAATCTAGAGTTTTGTCTTCATTTTATTGTTTATTTTATTTACAAAGTATTTAAGTACCAATGTAGTTTATTATTATACAACCAAACTAGAAAAAAACTTTGAAACTTTTACAAAAAACTGGACAGTACTTTTTAACTCTTTTTTAACTCACAAAGTAGGAGTTGATTGAGGCAAAAAAATTACATAATAACAAAGTTACAGAGTAACGCAACCCTTTGGTATTAATGTGAATATGTATGAATACAGCTGACCTGCGGCTCAATTTGAGAAAGTTTACCCGCAAAATCTAAATTTTAGATGACATTGGTTTCCTACATAAATTTGAATTTTGCATGTTATGTCCATCGACCGAATCATATCTGGATTCTGGACTAGTGTTGTACACATTCATTTAGGATGCTACCCACAAACCTATCGATAGTTGATTTTGAAAAAAAGAAGAACATGGCTAGCAATTTCATTGATGTAGTAATGAATTTAAGTTCTACTAACTAAATATCAATTATAAAAAACCAATGCTTTTATCAGTAATTTAACTATTGCTAGTATAGTGTTTCAAAATTTTTCAAGAATACTCGTAAGAACGATACTAACGATTGTTTTAAAATATAGCTATTGGTAGACTTCATTGGTGATTACAGAACACAGAAGTTACTAGAGCTGTTTGTAGCGTCTAGGAATATTGAAGAGTAGAATTTTGTTTCACTTATCAAACAAATTAAATTAAGGTAATTTTTAACATAAAAACCACAGTAGACGCGTTTGTTAAGTGATTTAGGATAGGCAAGTACTAGAGTGACAAATTATCATTATGGTACATACACTACAAGACTATAGGTAGATTAGGAGCAGTCTAGATCTAGGGAACCTAGACCCGGACCCGAAGTAGGGACGGGAAGTTAGGGTTCCGCGAATTAATAGTGCTAAGTACAAGGTTACATTGAAATATTATCGATAAAACAACATACGATTACACCCCAAAACGAGTAGAGTATAAAATTTTCTTGGGTATGCTCAACTATCGATATATGCAAGAACAGTAGTGTCAGATTAGCCAGATGTCAAGTTATTTAGGACAAATGCAACTGTAAAGGTTCGTTGGGCAAGTGCTAATAGCTACTTCGTACAAGCGTGGCACGCTTATAAGCTCGTATAATCCATATAGTAACAGATTCAACCCTACCATTTCGAGCGAAGACGTCGCCCGCAATATGCCGGTGTCTTCGCGTTTGGTTTTTCCAAGTGCGAAATGAATCAAAAGGCGCTCCTGTACGCGCCTATATGCGTTTCCAAAAACGAGCTTAAACGCGCTCATGAATCGTCTGAAACCACTCTTCACGTTATACTTGCTGTTATTCAACTTTAAAAGACAGTCTGCATTATTATGTTGAGTTGTAACATTGTTTTAAACTGGTTAAGCTGAACAACTTGCTTCTTGCTGTATTTTAATCTTCCAGTATGATGTTTTGTTGTAGCTTCACAAAGGTTGATACACCGCGTTCATGTTTTTTCTTTTAATAATGTTAATGTATCCTTGTACTCTGCATGGTTGCTATTTACACAATTCTAAATAGATAGGTTCATACAAAAGTTTGTAAATCTATCTTACAATTAGCCGCTCTAATGCAAGCGTTTTGATAGCAGATTTGGACGTCGAAGTTTTTTAGATAGTTATACTAATCCCAGATGGTCTCAAGTAACAGTATCCCATTCAATGAAACATTGTCATGATTTCGCACTAAACAGTGACAGTCAAGAGTCTATAAGATAGCATGAGCTTAATTGCACAAACAAAATTAATTACAGAATAATGCTTACAAAAATATTAAAGGTTAACTTAGTTGGCCTTAACGCTAAAAGAGATTTCTTCCAGACCATATCTCTAGATATGGAGTATGTGGTAGTTACCATAGAGCAATCGTTGACTCTTTTTCCCAAAATGTGTTTCAAAAGGTCGGGTTCGGATGGAAATTTGGTATTCAAATGTTTGAAGTGCCCGAGTCCATTTTGTCCTCTACAAATAATTTTAATTGTTACACGAATAATTCAGAAACTAATTTATTTCTCTTAGAATTAACGATAAATCATCTCCAGGTCCTTTGGAGTAATCATAATTTGCAAAGACAAACTTAGCCTTCGTCAAATTTGAGAAGCTTACGATAAATACCTAACTTAAAATCAAATTCAGTAAAATACGGTAAGTGAATTACTTCCAAATAACTTATCCTAGACATCATCATCTTTCGCATTATCATCATGTTTCCATCCCCCAAACAATACTTCGAACACTATTATCGTTTATCAAAACGCTTACATACTCTCACCAACACCTCAACGACATAGCAGCATGCCGAGCGCGTGCAGAGCCAGCACGCCAAGCGAACATGTCGCGCGTTGCGCGTACGCGTGCAGTGCGCGTCGCGCCGGCGCGGGCGATGGTCCAGGTGGGAGAAGGGGCGCGCGGCGGGGGAACACAGCTACTGCACCGGCACCTGATAAATATACCAACGGTTATAAAGTCACCTTGTGTATGGGAATAGGGTGGCGCTACAGGGGGTATGTATAGCGTGAACTTAGCGAATTCGAATGATGGGAAAACTTATTTGTTCCCTAAGAGGTAGGGTAAGGTAGATCGCCAAAAGTGCTTCACCAATAAGGAGCTGAGCGTTACGTGTTGCCACAGTACGTTACACTTCACCCTGTATTAGTTCACTTCTGCTGAACATAGGCCTCCCCTATAAGTGGCTGTGGGTGAAGTTCTCCGATTTCCCTAGAGCTTACACTCCCTGCCAGCAATTTTTTGCAATTGACGGAACGAAAAAATTGATAGAAACCTGAAGTAGCAGCACCTCATCCGGCTCGGCCACACGTAACACAGCAGGTCAACAATGCTGTGCTAGGTCCGGGCTGATCGTGGCGCACCTGACCCTCTGCGTGGCATTCATTTACAGTCCCAGGCACATGACATGAGAACTACTGGACAAAGTTCACATGGTCCTGCACCTATGCACGCCACCGCACTAAATCTTACGAGATAAATTTAATAGATTTATTACCAAGATGCTTGAATGTTTTTTTTTGATAATGACGCCACTGCTTGCCCTCGACGGCCTACAAGTTTGCTCCACAGACCTTATAGTTTTTGCTCCACTAAACTTACAGTTTTTGCTCCACAGACCTTATAGTTTTTGCTTCCCACACCTTATAGTTTTCCTAAAACACAATGTTAGCGCGATTCAAAGTCATCTATTATCAACACCCGTAACTAACCTGTCGTAGCGGCCACGCACCACACCTCATCCGGCTCGGCCACATGTAACACAGCACGCCAGCAATGCTGCGCCAGGTCCGGGCTGAGCGTGGCACGCGTGACCCTCGGCGTGACGCCCACGCGCAGCCACAGCACGCGCACGCCGCGCCCGCATGCGCCGCATTCTAGCCGCCAGCCGGTGGCCGCTGGGACTGCGCTTAATGCTGTTGCTGTGGCTGCACCTGAGATGGAAGCTTTAATCAATACTAGTCGTAGGCCTAAAAGTTTAAGACGGAATGTCAAGGTGCTCCCTCACTTGGAGCATTTTCCTGTAATGTAATGTTACAAAGTCGACAATTACAACAGTGAGGGAGGAGAACCGAGCATTACAGTGCGCAAACTGTAATGGTACAGATTCGAGCATTACGTTGGTGAGGGAAAAGCACCGAGCATTACAGTGCGCAATTTTATGATAAAATGTGTAATCTTCTGATCCAACTTCCCTGAAGTTTTGTAAGGTGTTGTAATGTAATGCTCAATATCGAATTTGTAAACGTTATGTTACAGGAAAATGCTCTAGGTGAGGGACTACCTTAAGCAGAAGACAATTCAGCATAACAGCCCAATAGAATAAGAAGTATTAAGGACATACACGATAATATTGATGAAGACATTCTAGGAGCACTTACAGTTATATTTTTTTAAATAATGAAAATGATTCAAAAGACGGTGATTTGAACAAAATGGATGAGACTAAAAAAAATAAGTAAGGCATCAAGGATTTTGATTTCAGCATGATTGTCTTCATAGCTGAATGAAGTGTTACGTCTGTGTACAAGTTTCTTACATTGATGATACTTGAGGCACAAAAAATAACAAGATAACTGTTCGTCCTAGACCAAATCATAAAGAGTCTAATTGCTCTAACATCTTTATATTTATGCACTTTTTAGGAGACTCTTTTCTCTATGCCACTTACGCGTGGAGAATGCCTTGGAGCGTCGAAGCTACAAATTCGGGAGGACTAACGGTCACTTGGCATAACTCATCAAGCCGCATAAATTCATCCTACTAATCCTATCCTACTGACATTATAAATGCGAACGTTTGTGAGGATGTATGTATATATGTTTGTTACTCTTTCACACAAACAATACTGAACGGATTTGGATGAAACTTTACAGTACTTAATACAGTTTAAACATCAGAATAACACATAGGCTACAATTTAACATGATTTTATGTAATTTAGCCAAGATATATAACGATATAGCGGGCGATCCAGCGGGCGGAAAGCTAGCACAGTATAACATTAACTTATCATAATTTATGCTTGGCATAACTTTCATGTAGCATAATAGTTCAAATACATATTATTAAATAGCATAACAGTCTAAATGCATATTATTACAGAGCATATTTAGTAAGTCCCTAATTACTTTTGGCATAATATAGTTAATCCTAATATTAATGAGCACAAATTAAGATGGCGTAATTAGTAAAATCCCTAATACCAATTTCACTTGCTTTGTTAGGGTAGGTCAATTCTACCGAAATAGCTAGGTTAGGATAGGTTAGAACTGCAACCCACCCACTGCAAGAACCAAACTTTACTTATTATATTCGGTTAGTTAGAGAGTATGTTAATTGAACCAAAACATTTTTTTTTCTAGGCATAATGTTCATTGTCATAATATGATGTCAACTTTTTATTCTTTTTAATCATTATGCATTTAAAAAATATGGGTATATGTAGTTATTATTCGTTTTGATTATTATGCTTTGAAACATTAAGTAAGCATTATAATTATTCTGCCCTTCAAGTTTTTATTCATTTTAATACTTATGCTAAACAATTTTAGCCCACACTGAAAATATGCCACCCAATACAATGGCTCGTGACGATTAGGAAAATCAGAAATAATAAAATATATTCATAATATCATGTTCCATATTATTATAAGTATAATATTCATAATATTATCATGTTCCATATTACTTTTTTTAAGTAGAATCAGTGAGCCACAAATTCGATCATGATCGCTGATTTATCCAATGTAGATAAATGTACATAGTAAGAAGAGAGGCAGTTTTTTTTTCAGTTGTAGAAAAGGAACACAAAAGGATAACAAATTACCAGTAACTTTCAAGGTCACCCTCTTCAATTCCCTCAGCCGCTTGAGGTCCGGCGCCCGTGCGCCCACGCACCGGTACTCGCCGCCTTCTTGATACAATGCGTCCTTTATACCTGTGGAATGATTGTAATAATATAAATAATCATGGTTCTGATTGTAGGTATGGTGGACGGAAATAGTAAAGTAACATGTCAACGAGGAATAGAACGTAGCATGTTAAATATCAAAATACACAAAAAATACGACATACAAAAATTAAAGGAACCACGAACGCCATTGATGGGCTAGTACAAGCCTAAACTCTCAAGTGGAAATGGGCCGGACATAAAGCTCGCTTGCAAGACCAGAGATGGAACAAACAGTTACAGCCTGGAAGGGTCCACTTGACCCTTTAAGATTTTTGAAGTAATGTTAGCTCACACTGGGGGTGAGTGTTAGTTTCCAGCTTTTTCCAGGTGTTGTGGCTGACAAATCTGTCGTTCCTTTTAAATATGTTATGTAATGGAACTGCGGTTTTGAATGGGTAGCATACATTTTTATACTATTACGATAAATAAAACACACACACTGAAAATAATGTTTTTCATGGGTCCATAGAAACCAAGATCTTTTGACGTTAAAAGCAGGACCATTGCATTCCACCAACTTACCCAAGACTCCATGAGCATGATGCGAGCCCGCTGGGGCCCAAGATTCACTAGTGTTTCCGACCACTCGCCTCCACCAACAACCGACGCTACCTGTATGAATAAATTACATTTAACTGTCCTAATATTGTTTATAAGGTCCTTAACTTTACGTAATCTTAAAGAAGAAGGAGACAACTAAATGGTTATTGTAATAACATCATTTTATTGACTTTTACATTGCTGAACTTCAGTTAGTTCGCACGACGCTGCTCATCGCTCTTTTGAAAACAATCAAATTTTACTAACTACATAAAACGAATTGAAAAGACTTCTACAATCAACTTCCATAGAAAGCTTACGTTTTCTCAAAAGAGTTGTTACTGTATGTGCATCGAAGTTTCTAATAAAACTCCCGATGAATACAAAGAAGTCCCGTACAAATTTTGACGACAAAGTAACGCACGTATTTGCTGTTTCTAGAGCATCCAGGAATTTGTTATTAAAAATTTGGATGTTAACGTATGTTGTCAAAATAGAACACTAAATATGATTATAACAACAACCTGTATGCCATTTCTTTTATAGATTACCTTTAGGACAGTGTAGCTGCACGTTTCCTCCAAGAGGAACTTCCACTTTCTGGTGATCTGGTTCTTCTTCTTCAGTTTCTTCCGTCACGACCTCAGTGTTGTCTTCCGCGGCTAAATCATAATTAATAGCATTTTCAACCAGAAATACAGCAACATCGTAAACTAAACTTAGTCCCTGAAGATGCTAGTTTTTAATGCCGATTTAATTTCGACGAAAAATAAAAAAAAAATGAACTGGCTTCTATTCTTTCAAGCAATGTGTTTTGTAGAAAACGAAAACGTTTCAACTTTAGAACAAAGTTAAATATATCATCGGCAATAAAGATCCACTATAGTATCCAAAAGACACTCACCATTAACATTCAAGTAGTACCCAATGGACGAGTACTCAGCATCGAGCCACGTGGCTCTGCAGCGGTACCAGCCCGCGTGACTCGCCTTCAGCAGTGGCCAGCGAAGAGTGGCCGAGCCACGAGGGGATTCGTCTCCTCCGTCCACTGGCGGTGGTGAGCTTGGTATAAAGAGAACGGATATAGGTGATGAAGAAGATATTGAAAGGATGATGAGACGAAAGCAGCTGAATTAATAATAACTATTAGTTTCGCTATCACTTGATTGCAAAAGACAGAAACTACTTTGAAAGTAAGAAAGGAATAAGAATGCCAGTAAAGGTAACAAATATGAAATCAGATTAAATGAGCCTTTGGATATTTTTTTTCTTAACAACACAAACCAGATAAACAAAAGTTAAAATTCAGGACATTAGCCTGAAAGGCTAATGGTCTTATCAGGTTAGCCACCAAAACAGAAACATGTTTTAAAACTTTTTAAACAAAGCAACATAAACTACACAGACTGCTTTCCATCTAATGATAACCAAAACGGTAGGCCTTTTTGCAAAACTTCTATCAAAGTTCTGTGGTGAATCCCACACGGCTATAACGTCATAATTCGTATTTTAGGAGTTTAGTCGCTGCTAAGTTAAAATAAATTATGCATTCGAATTAAACAATTGCCAAACCAGTCCACACATGCGGAACACGCAGTAAATTCACAGAATAAACTTCATTCGGTAAAGTTACGAACTTTACTTCGAATTAACTTAAGTTCTATTAAATTAAATTTAGTGACCGATTGCAGGCGATTTGAGTGGTCAAATGCAGAAGCGAGGAAAAACTGATATTGTTTGTACAGAAGGTTTTTTTCAACAGAATGCCAAGTAATTTTATCATGCCCATTCTTTGTTACATTTTCTCACAACATTGAAACTAGACAACAAAATATTGATCTGTTTAATTTTTCCTGTCCTTTCCTAAACTGAATTTATATGGTTAGTTTTTCTTATTTTTATTTGTTGGTTTTATTTTTATAGTAGTTCGTTTTTTTAGTTTATCTATCATTGTAAATAGAATCGAGATTGTTAAATCTAAATGTCATTTAATATATTCCGACACGAACTCGAAAAAAACCTAATTTTATTTAGGTTTGAAGACGAAATTAACTACAATATTTCTCAAAAATTAGGAATACAGTAGTAATCAAAGTGAAAATTTAACCATAAGTTCACAACGAGCATGTTAAGCAATATTAATTATGAGCTACATGAATAATCTGTTATGATAAGGTAAGTCAGCACATTACGAGCATACAAAAACAATATTCACGGATTTTGTATTTATATTGTTAACAATATTTTAAATAACGAGTATAATACACACACAAAGTCATTTATTTTTCTCTTCACATGTACAACTTATAAATATTTAGCTATGGTACCAATAAAGACAGGAACATTCTGAGAGACTGGTGCCTGAAGTAGGTTTTACAAAACCTGTATTACAGGTTACACAAACAATGCCGTTGGCGGTATGAGCGAATCTACAATCACACCTAAAAATCAACTATTGCCCTGGTCCTCATCCACAGTACCTGGTAGTGTCAGCATCGTCTCTCAGCCACCAAGCCCTCGCGGGAGGGTTGGCGTCTACGTCACACCTCAGGGCGGCGGAGCTCCCAGCTGATAGGGACACGCCGAAGCCTGGCCAGCGGGATATCACGAATGATGGTGGATCTAGGGCCAACAGATGATGTCAATGGCGGTCACATAATGATGTACACGTATTAAGGGCAAGGCTTCTAAATTGCCACATGATGAAACGATAATGTTTCAGCAATTTTTGTGGATCTGTATTGATTGGTAGTAATCTTAAGTTAAGTTTCCCGCGTTTAAGCAAAGGCGAATTCAATTGATGATGAATCTGTCACCTATTACAATAATATCCTTTTTTCATATGAAAGATTGGCCCTTTTATGCACTGGTTGATCTAGCTATTGAAGATCCTGTCATCCACTTGCGAGGGACATCAATAGTGTCAAATGTCATTGAGATCAAAATGTGAATGCAACAACAATTTAATACCAGAATCAGATTTGTGTCAAGATCGTAGCAAGTGGGAAGATGTGGTCTCTGCCTACCTCATTGGAAGAAAGGCGGGAAAAATTAGTATGTTTGTATGTGAGTACTTTAATATTAATAAGTACAGCCACTAGCTTTTTCTGGCAGTTTTAGTAGGAACTTGGGCTTATAGGGGCAAACCTCTCAGCTGACTACACCACACAACAGATCCACGATCAGATATACCTTCATAGGTATATCTGATCGTGGATCTGTTGTGTGGTGTTGTAGTAAGTAGCGTCATCGCTATCACCTAATATCAAATACTCACAAGTGACATGTATCTCAAGCTTCGCCGTGTGCGCATCAGAAGGCGTGTCGTTCGCCGGCGCGGCATGTTTCGGCGCGCGTTGCTTGGCCTCGCACTGCAACGTTGCGTTGTGCAACTCCCGCGCAGCTGTCACTACTGCGTGCGAGGATGATACGCCCTCTGTTTGAGAAAATATAATGTTAAAAACTTAACTAGCAGGTTTCTGGGGTCATAAATGTAATAGTACTAAATAAGCAAAAACATTTCTTGAAATTAAACGTAACACGCCGCATGATACTAGTGGATAAAGTCTGTCGATATTGGGTTTATATAAAAGCTCAAGGCCACTAAACAAGCCATGGACTTAGAAAGGCTATTGCCCTGTATTTTGCTGACGTACTATTTTGCTACGTGATTGTATCAGAAATGAGGAATTCGTAAAAGAACTAAAGCCAGTGACTCCTTTTTGGTAATTAGTTTTTGTGTCCTGAGTCTGCGGAGTCCAGTGTAATTTTTGCATTTAGGTGTGATTTGCCTTAATTTAAAAGCGTTTTCATCCAACCTGTAAGCCCAACAGTCTACTCACTCGTATTTGCTTACCTAGAGAGTAGTTGGTATGATGTAACCTTAAGTAAGGTCGATGGTCCAACGAGGGTTCCAAAGCTAGGAGCCGCCATGTTAGCTCTGGTTGAGGGACACCACCTGTCACAAAAACCATGCATAGGTAAATGTGGTATAATTTTGTACCTTCAATAAATGAATGGATTATCTGATTAGAACGAATGACTTTCACGGATGTTATTACCTTCAGCGACACACCGCACCTCCAGCACAGTCTTATCCCTGACTGGGACCCAGGTGTTCCCGGCGTCCAGACGTCTGCCGTCTACTGCTAGGTACACGGACCGCACTGGTTCTGCATCAGGAGAATATCATTAGTATCTTTAAACGTTAGATGCATAAGATAATGCGCAAGTAAAGCTGTTGAGTAACGAAAGCCGAAACCTTAAGTTTTGTTTTTTAAAAGCAGGGTAAGGTCTTATCGAGTCAAACTAAACTCCACTACGGTATTTTTGCTAGAACTCATTAATTCTTCGCGTGTGAAGTTATCCGGGCATGCAGGGTACAATAGACTCTTGAAGTTGAAGCCACTTAGTAATTAAACCACTTTGCTTCACTGCCGGAACTAGTCCAGGCAGAGTCCTCAATCATTAAAATAAAGCTGGACAATAGTGACCTGAATTTTAAATTCAAGTTGAATGGTAAACTCTGGTTCAAAGCTCACGAAGTAAAGTTTACAGAGAGTACTTTTATCTGAAATTCAGTAATGGCACTAAAAATCTCAATCTCCTCACCATAAATAAGCAAATGCGTCGGTTTCCCAGAAACCGTTTCCCCCTTAGCATCGACTCCTGCGCATCTCCACGCGCCCGCATCGGCCCTCGTCGCGCGCGCCACCACCACCGCTGAGCCCTCTGTCCAGAGGGCTTCCCCGCTGCCGGGGGAGAGCGCTACTGCCATTTGCTGGAGAACAAAGAACCTTTAGAGCTCAAATAATATATATTTTTTAAAAGCTCAGCGTTCAACAGGGATCTGCCAATATCAAGCCACTTAGGGCTTTTGACCTAAGCTAAACGCATATTTAGCGCCGCCACCTATCCCTCTATCCCACCAGGTGGGGCCTGGCTTGCGTAGGTAATGAACCTGGTACTGTCACAAAGCCACTGGCACCTTCTTACTCCTTCAGCTTAAGGAATAATTTCAAAGCGATTGTTAAAAAAGTTAATCTTACCTCGTTGTCCTTATACCAGCGCACGTTGGTGACGTTGGCGAGGTCGCACATGATGCGTGCTTTTGAATGAGCCTCCACCAGTAGTTCTCGTTCGCTTCTAGGCACCTGAGGACAAAAATGATAATTAAAACACTCTTATCTTCATCATCATGATCATCAACCTCAACCTTTATAGTCCATCGCTGAACATAGCTTTCCACATAGCGCCCTTATCTCATTTTATATAATACACGTTCGCACACGCAGTCTCTATTTCAGAATAAGCTTACTAGCGGTTATCTAGACACGCGGTAGCGTGTCATGCCAACTTCAAGCTAACAGAACTGGCGAGCAGCACCGTGCGTTACACGAACCATTGGAGCCACTTTTGACCCCCATAAAACTCTAAAACTATTTCACGTAATTGATTCTACAGATTAATGTGGCCATTCCATCCAAGAGCTATGTCGATGACCTCAGTTTTCTATCGGATTCTCGTAGTAGGGAACTTACTTTCAGAGCAAGCCGAGCCAAGCTCTCTCCATAGCTCGCGGAGCGACTCTCATTGTGTGTAGAGCCTAGCCTCACTAAAACATTTGAATAGTTCCATAACGGGAAAGACACGCAACTATTCTTAGATAAAATAACTTGTTTCATTAGAAAACAAAGTTATGTAAAGGTGACCTGATCAAAGTAAAAGCTATTAAGGTGAGAGCGTCAGTGAAAATTTCAAACGGAAAAGCGAAGTGTTAAACGGAAGATGAAACCGATGAAATGTTGGTGGTCACCCTTCCTCACCTTTTAGATGCACCATTCATAGTGTAATTCCGTTGCGGAGTTGTTATCTAATTTCCAAGTCCAAAACTTTGTGAACGTAGTCTCATTTCAGACACGTTCATGAATGAGGTTCGAGAGGTATGCGTGAACTTATGAATGGAGCGAATTTGCGACTTTAAATAGGAGGCGTGGACTGAAAACGTGTTAAGCTTCTCATACATACTCGTACATACTGAACATTGACTTTCTTTTCGTATTTTTGTAGGGTTTGCAATTTCGTCGTTATTATGAAAAAAAATATAATTGAAATCAAAAATGTCTCAAAAAGTGGATGTATTAATTATTTTGCTCTCAAGTGTATTAATTATTTTGAGTAATTCTTTGAAGAATTATGTTCCAGATAATATTGAGTTTAAGTATAGCACGCAAGAACCAAATTTTATTGTGAAACTATTCCTTTTTAAGATAATAATGAATTTACAAATAAAACTTCATACAGGCCACCCTGTATGAAGTTTTATTTGTCCAAAGATACATATGCAAAAAAATGTGTGATACCTGCACTTCACGTTTATTCACTTGTAGTTGAGTCAATTTAAGCCTGATACTAAATTGCTATTTTCTGTATATTTATTGTTGTCAAAAATGTCCCACATAACCATAAGTTATGATCACCAACTTCCCCTTTACAATATACATTTCTTTCACGAATACCTTATACGCTTACCGTAGGGTAAAAGTAAAATACGACCTTAACTTCCAAAGTCCGTTGCTATTCTTTCGTCAAGTGTTTCCATTTGCCTAGCAGATCGATACTCGTTACAGTAAGCGGCTTAGGCAGCCTCCTTGGCGGACGGCAAATTATACTTGGCAAACAGCTTTACTGCGTTCCGAAGATTTGTGCCTTTCTTCAGAAGCTGGCAAAATGTTACGGTCAGTAGTTGCAAAATAAAGAAACAGAAAACTGGCCAGTTTGGCAAGATATAGCCAAGATAATATGTCATCTTTTTTTGACGACTACTTAATCAATAAATATAATCAATACATAACTGGTGTGCAATTTATTCGTAATGTATCGTCTATAATGTGATAAGTGATTGAGTATTTGAAAAAAATGGTTTTCTTATATAATTTAGGTATAAAAGTTTTACCAGCTGAATTAAGAAAATTCCATACATACATACCATCACGACTTTATCCCAAACGGGGTAGTCAGAGGCAAGTGACTGTGTCGTCATAGTGAACGAAACACTCAGAAGCCCACTTTTCACCAATGGTATTAGAACCCAACGTGGTAGGTTATGAGCCTTACGCCGTTATCCGGGTCGATTTGGTTTTTTATCGATGTTTTCCATCACCGGAGAGTAAGTCGGATATTTAACAATGGACACAAGGATTTTTGTTCAGCCCAGATTTGAACTCGGAACCACACGATCCACGATCTTAGTTCGAGTGCTGAACCACTAGGCCACGACGCTCTCTCTAATAATGAAATTATAGTTCAATAACTCTAAAATCTTTTTGGTAAGAAGGCCTAGAATATTTAACTCGCTTTTTTATGTTTTTAATATTTCTATCTATTTTTCACAGTTGTGTGCTTTTTACAGTTGATGAACAGTTTCATGATATATGATTCCGTTGAGTATGAGTTATTTTTTGTTAAAAATATACTAAGCTGCTATAATATGCTGCTATATACCCTGTTTATCATTCAAGTAGGTTCAAAGTTCACTGTTTTGTCGGTTGAATAAAACTTAGTGGATCTATTAAGTTAGAAGCTTCTTTCTAAGCAAGAGGCAAATTTAGAAGTTTAAAAAGAATATTAATAAAACACAGCTGGACAGCCTGCAAAAGATGGCACTTTGACCAAATAGATTTTGGCTGTCTTTGTTTTTCTAAAGAACAAATACAACAAAATGCTAACCACCTTATAACTTAAAAATGTTTAAGCATGCCAGGACGAGACTGTGGCTGTTGACGACTCATTATTTGCTCGAGTTCCAAAAGTGATTTATTTATTTAATATTATTGCCATTGAAACGAAAAAAAAAAAAAAAAAACAAACGAACCTGCGTAACCGGCGCGCTTCTTGGCTGATCTTGTGGCGGCGGCCTGCGCGCGTGCGCCGGTCGTATCACGAACGTGTCGAGCCGCGAGGAGGCGCGGGGGCCGGGGGCGGCGCCCGCGTCGCCGATAGCGTCGCGTACAGCGCCACGTATGTTTAGGATCGTGTCGCCGGTTTTCACGCGCCGGTCTACGGCGGACTACGAAAGAAATTAAGGATTTAAAGAAATATAAGTTTATGCGTAATTTGACTGAAAATGATAGGAAAACTAAAAAAACAATGGAGGCCCTGTATGAACATAAAAAAATGCTACTACTTAATTACATACAATTTTCGCAAGGATAAATATCTCAAAGGTAACTATTTTGCATAATATACAGGTATGAAATAAAATGCACTATTTTTTGAAAACGATGGTGAGGAGGAAAATAATATAAAAAACTCATTCGTGCCAAAAAACGCCTTGTATGTAAGCGTCCTTTAATCCACAACGAATTAGTATGAGCTCGAGCTTAAATCTACTATTTAACACCTTACTATTACACTTACATTTTGCATAAATAAAGCATCGAAATTGTAATTTTGTGTACGGAAAAGTAAATAATTAACAGGCTCACATAAAGGGTGATGTTAAAATCAGTTAATCTACAGGTTCTTCAACCTTTATTTAACATCACATTTTGAGAAGTTAAGTTGTATACTTAATTAAAACATGATTGCTACATATGAATAGACTTAAATATAATAAATTGCACACCAACCTTCCGAAGACCTACCAGTACTTTACCGAAACGAAAAACATTCTTACCTATTTTCAGGCACATGAAAATAAAGACGCCTTTTCAATAGCCCTCTTCAAATTTGGAGGAAAACGTTACGAAATATTAAAACAAGTTAACGTGATTTATGAATGAAAGAAAATGATCTCATACAATTTGATTGATGAGAAACAGCAGTTTCATTTGGTACTTGTACCTTGAGATTAAAATGTTTCAGTGAACCTACGCTTTTAAATTTTCATATTCACAAAACGTTTAATAGCTCTGTGTTGAATTTCTAAATCTTGTCTAGTGGGTTTCCAGATAGTACACGCAATCTACTAAAAAAGTTTCATATTTCAATTTTTAATTTTTAATATTGTGTGTTTTTAAGTGAATTTTGAACGAACGTTATAATTCTTTTTTATGATAATTCTTTGTCTTTTTCATAGGCAGCAAGTAATGCAAAAACGGAGTTACATAGCTTGATCTATATTAGATTAGACAGAAGAAATATTTGATTGTATTTTTGTGTACGAACTAACAAATAAATAAATCTTACTAATAGTGAGAAAGATGTATGTACGAGTATGTTTGTTATTCTCCCACGCAAAAAACTTTATACATCAGAATAACACAAGCCTGCAATTTATAAAGTTTTTTATTAATTTGGCAATAGTAATTATCGATAATTTCCGTAAGCCGGAAAATAACGTTCACGCGAGCGAAGCCGCGGAAGCGAAGCTAACTCAAACTCAAATAACTTTATTCAAATAGACTGTATCAGTACTTTCAAATCGTCATATTTACAGCAAAATATACTAAATAATAGACATAAATACCATAATAATATGGATATGTAAATAAACAGTATACAGACTTAATGCGACTCTACCACCGCGTCGGAGTTGTTTCTTGCTGAGAAGACCCGGCGAGAAACTCAGCAATTACTCTTTTAAACTTGTTTTGGGTTTACAACAGGCGTTAGTAAAGTACAAGCAGTGTGTCATTTTGATACAAAAAAACCTAAAAGAATATAAAACAAAGAGAAAAAACCAACCATAAAAGAATATAATAACAATAAAAGAATATAATAACAATTCATTTACTTAAACAATTCAAAAAGAAAAATTGTTAGTAGCTAGTAAATAATACATATGAAAAGTGGGCTTCTGTTTGGTCCCTTCACCATAACGGCAACAGTTGCTTACCTATTACTACACCGTTTCGTGATGGTATGTATATCAAGATTGGATTCTCACCTTAGCAGCCTTCTGCCACTCCTGCCCGCTGCTCCTCTTCGTTCTATCCTCGCCTTCAGCACTACCTTCCTTTTGTACTTTCGTTTCATCTTCAGTCTCAACGGAGTTAACGCTACTAAGGTCTTCTGGTGTCACCAGAAGCCTGCTCTCTTCGATACTAGTCTCTAAGTCGTTGTAGGAGGGCTCACTGTCCAGTGCGTCTAGGAGGTTCGGTTCGTCGGGGGTATCCTGTGGGGGAAAAGATTACGTTACAAAAATTTGGCTGTTTTCTTGGCTTAGTCAGTTGTACTAATCAACAAGGGGGTCGATATCCATCAAGGACAAACATTCATGGCTCAATACTAGCTGTTGCTATCTTACCCTCCAGAAATTTAATTCCGATTACCATTGTGACATTGGACCCTTCAGGAATCGAGCGTATGCCATCTTGGAAGGCGACATCACTTGACGCCTGTTCTGCAGTTGTCCTTAATCGACGATGATTTCTTACCACCAGATAACCCTAAAGTTTGCTTCCCCTCCTACAGCTCTGCCACACAATTGTCCCCAAACTGGTCATCGCTCTGCTCCTCTCGCAATCAATTGCCATTTTTATTGCTGGTTCTTTGACCCACGCAAACTTAACCCCCAAACAGGAAGTAGTGGGCATGACGAAGAGGATGACGTGCGGCATGACGGGTCATGTCCCTACAGTACGTTCCTGCCTTCTTTCTTTGCTACCTCTCATGCCACTCGACAAATGAGTGGAAAAGACTTGATACTGTACTGTGCGCGAATTTAGGGCGAAATTGGTACCAAACCGAAGAGGTTTTGTCACACTGAACCCGTGCGCAGAACTATCCCCTCCACTACTCACCTCTCGTTCTTTTTACGTAACGGGGCCTGTGCATCTACCATGTTGACGTTTTCGTGCGGGAAAAATGGCATACAAATAGGTATAGTTTAGCTAACTATCATAGTTTACGTGAAGCAAATTCCTGGCAGTCGTACTGTACTCACTTGCAAGGGGGGGTAGAGGGGCGCGTCTCGGACCAGCTCCGCCGCGTCGACGGCGAGCGGTGCCGGTGCAGGGGCGGGGGCGCGCTCCGAGCTGCTCCATTCTGACGCGCCGGGGGGAAAGCCTGCGAACAAAGAAATAAATATCTATATTATAAATGTCTTGTATTCCCTATCATTTTTCTTGTTGCCGCTCTCCATTTTCCTTCTTCACTTTCAGGTGACCACTAAAAAACCAGCGCCGTGGTGCTGCATAAATGCACCACGACATAACGCTGAGTGGAAGCCTTTTTGACCCATTATGTTTATGTTTAGCATTAACAATTTTATATTATTTTGGTTTAATTTTAGTGTTAAATATTTTTTTTCTATTATATCTAGTTTTATATTCGAACATCTCATTGCTAAGATGTTTTGGTCTTAATATGGATAAGATGGCTGAAAGGCGATTAACGAAACGAAAGTACAAGGCGAGGGGGGATATATCTGTTGGAAAGGGAAAGACATTCTTAGATCAGTTCAGTTCAAGAGTCATGAGTACTTATAATCGACGAGCATGCATGAAAGGATTAATGAGATTGGAATGAGTGGACGATTGCAGCAGGGGGAAAGTTGTGGTATCTGCCTACCCCGTTAGAAAAAAGGCGTGGTAGTGTATGTGTGCTCATCATTCTCTTTATAGTCATCACAGTTATGATTTGCTGTCTTCTGCACTTTTGTTTTGTTTTGACCAAACTCTGTTTATTTAATGTTGTTCTCCAACATTGAAAAAAGTATCTGTCGGTTTTCTTGCCAGATTTTCTCGTTGGAAACCACCTCCGAACCGGTGTTACGAGTCCCATTTTCACTTTTCTATCATAACACTGAATGCAATGACCCTTTAGCGGAACTATGTACCTATTGGTATAAATGAATAGTACAATACAAAAACTGATGTGTCTGACGTAGCCCTGACGTAGCATATAACACAAAAAACTGAAGGCCGCTAGAGCAATCCCCCACCAATTGGTGGCAATTGGACCGCAGAATTCCTATGCATACTCTTAAAATCGATATAGGCCTGTTTAGAAGTGGCTGTCTTATGGCTTCGAATACCATGAGTTCACCTGAAGTAAACTACAGCGTGTTGTATGCCATTTTTAGGCTGCCTTTCCACCAGAGATGTGCTATGCAGTTATGCTGCGAGGATGTGTGAGCTGACGTAAAGACCTCTTAGACCATTACTACTAATGCTTTGCTGTGTAACGGAGCGGGTTAGATGTGCTACGAAGATGCGCCGCGAGTACTCTAAAACAGTCGGTGACAGAGGTACAGGTACAACTCGAAAAATGATTTTCGGTCAATGTTGTCTTCGCACCAATCATGTCATTTAGTCAAATTAACTCAATTCTGTTGCAAATTCTAAAACAGAACTATTTTGAACGTCCCTCCTCATTAGTTTGCTTATCTTTTAAATCCAGTATCTATGTATTCAACTCTCGCAACAGCTTTCTGTAACTCGTTAAATAACTGTAATTTAGTTAAGGAAATTCAATAGGGCAGTATAATTGTATGGCGAAACTTGCTCAGCCAACAGTTCGGTGGCAACGCTATTGCTAAGATCGAATTATACCTTAATAAATAGCAGATAGACGGGATCAAAGGCCTTATCTACGAGCCGGGAACACGGAAATGTTTCACTAATTGAATAATCTTTGAGAAAAGTTGAGACGCTGAAATTTTAATTCAAAACTTTACCCAAGATTATAATTATAGGTTGGAAGAAGACAGGCTGATTAGTGAGGTAAATATGAGTAATGAGGTATTCATAATTTCAAATTCCAGGTTGATAGGAAACATAGCCTAGGCTTGTGATTTGTTTCGCCAATCTGCATTTGACAAGCGTGATGCTTTGACCAATACCTAATTCTAGCCAAATTGTACTACAGCATGGTACCACAAATTAGACATGCGCGGCGCTCTGACAGATAGCCCGCTTAGAACAACACGCCATTTTTGACACACGCACACAGAGACGTGAGTTTACAGGCGAAGTGAGGGAGTTTCAGCGTTGCGGTCAGTCGCACTGTCAAAAACAGTGAGATATTATTTGTATGTCGTCAGATACTTACACTATAGTTCAATGGTCAAAAATGGTTTCGCACAGATATTTCTGTTGCAGTGTATTTGGATGTATGAACACCACACGAAATTGTGATTATACGTTTTTTAAGTTACCAAATGATGTTGAAAAATAAGTAAAACTCAGATAACGCTTGCAAGTTAGTAGTACTAACTGTACAAGTATTATAAGTATATAGGTAGGTAAAACCATTATATTTAGTAACACATTTAAATCCAGTACAAATGGGCTTTTACTTTTTCCGTAACTTATCTTATCATGCATTCGTAAAACACCAGTATTTTTGGTATATTATTTTATTGTCACGCGCGGCTGCTCCGCCGACAGGTAACCGCCAAAGCGGTGGCTCATGGTGTTATCTACAGCCTACTGGGTAGGTAGGTAGGACTTGTTGATCAAGCCATTAGGCTAGCAGGTTGCACCTGGACCCCGGTAAATGAATTCTTATAATATAATACTTTTATACGTTCACCCATCTCAACTCCTTTTAATCTAACTGGACCCCTTTTGTATATTTTTGTTTTGGTCGAACTAGGTGCAATTTTTCATTGATGTATTTTATTTTACGCGGTATTTGTCAAATAACACTTATCTGGCGATTATAGTAGCGAGTAGCAACCCTAGGCGATCAGGCAAGTTGATAGAAAAAGGCGAGAGCGGTCCTTCGGTAAACTCTTTATTTTGTGATGTTACTTTGAAAATCTGCAAATTAAAATGTCACAGTTAACAGAAACATATACCTACTTTACTTTTGTTTACTTAACTTCATTTAGCCATGAAATCTGTCGGAGATATTAAAAAGAGAGACATTTCAAACATTCCTGTAATTACAAGTCCCTGTCAGCTCCGCCATTTTTCAAGTTTGGTGCAATCGCGCTAAAACATACTTTCCAAATATTCTTTGAATGAAATTTAAAAGTTCGATAAAGTTCCAATACAACGCCTCGGTAATCCCGATCATCAATCACTCAGGACGTGTATTGAATTTCGCGATATTTCAGCAATCTGTAAAGATTACAGTCTCGCCTCTGGAGTTCAGCTTATGTAAAACATATTGAAAGAAAAAAGTTACATTTAGACCAGAGTCGACCAAGCAACCCAACCCAAATGCTGATTTCAGTAACCGCACTGTCCAGGGGCCTTATTCTAATCCCTTATAACTGGTCAAGTTCGTTCCCTGAACTTTAGAAAGCAATTTTGTAACATGATCTTTCATTTCCAGCCAGTCAGCGGTTACCTGGCACTCACGCATCTTCTGGGCTGCATATTTACTGACGAAATTGCTTGCTACCCGCAGTTTAGGGAATTAACTTGACTGGATATTGCAATGGCGACAAGAAACCTCTATCTCTACCAGAAAAAGATTGTTAAATCACACTTTAGTCATTGTGAATGATTACTCTCTTTGTAAAAATACACAGGAGTTTAAGGCGCTTCGTGGAACAATCTTCTTGGGACTGGAAGGTTCTGGAATGGAGATTTTTTTAAAGCAAGCGCAGCGTGGGACAAGCAAGGTGGACGGTCGACCTGGTAAAAGTGGAAAGGGATTGCAGACCGCCAGCGACCGGTCGTTTTGGAAACTGGGGTAGGCCTGTGATCAGCAGAGGACGTCTTGTAGCAGCGAATGATGTTGATGATGCGGAACGATCCTGAAGAAGACTATAGTGTAGTTTTTCGAACACTGGTCTTTTATCATGCACCTGATTCAAATTTACTCCTTCAGAGGTCAGCTGCTAGGCAGACGGGAGGTTCCATGCCGAAGATGACCACTGTCAGGTTTTAGTAGTTGAGGGCCCCCCACTTCCCAGTCGTCTCACAGGTACCTAGGCTCTAGGATCACGTAACTAAATCCCCAGACGCTAAAAAGGGATATTAACTCTTGATTTATAAACTTAGACCACGCGACTCGCATAGGGAAGTATTTAAGAAGATCGATATTTTAACTGTGCATGCTCAGTATATTTTAGATAACATAATGTATGTGCGCAAAAACTTGCATCTGTTCAAAAAAAACAGTGATACTCATAAACTTAATACCAGAAATAAAAACAAATTGAAAACTCTCAGTCTTAGGCTACACAAGGTGGGAAACTCATTTGAGGGTCAATCTGTGAAATACTTTAACAAAATACCTCAAAGTCTTGTTGAGCTACCTCTTCACAAGTTTAAGTCTGCAATTAAAGCAAAGTTAATAAAACAAGGTTATTATAATGTAGAGGATTACTTGAACGACAAAAGTTTGTGGTCATAGTAGGAATAATCTGCTCCTCTGCTCAATGTTGTGTTCTTTTTTCTAATCTCATTGACTGTACTCTGAATTTAGTTTTTGTAAAACAAACAAAGTTCAAAAGAGTAACTATCGAGTTTCTTGCCGGAGTCTTCTCGATAAGAAGCAACGTCCGAACCGGTGGTAGATTCACATTATGTATATCCACGATATGTACTAATATTGTACTATTTTATTTACGTTTATTATTATTAGTTCCATATACTTTCTTTTTTGACATGTCATAAGTGCTTTGTACAAGCTTAAATGAATAAATGTTTTTTTACTTTACTTTACTGAGTTATACCTCTGTTGACACGAAGTGCAAAGCTTGGATCATCAAGCTTAAAGGTGCTGATAGTTTGAGCATTCACTTGTATCAGAACATCGAGCATTTATCGTTTTTAAATTTACTTGAAACACATGACGCTCGATGGTTTGTTACAGCTTTATTTTGAGAACAAAGTAAAAACTAAATTATTATTTGGAAATGTTTTTAGAAAACTAAGCATAAAAAAGTTACGTTACATTACAATGTAATGCTCTAGCAGAAGCTTCAGTCAAGTTCACACCCTCCCTTCAGTGTCGAGTCACAATAACCAACAATTCGTACGAAGTCCAAGTGCTTTGCTCCTAGTAGCTCATGGGTGTGGCCTGCGCCCTGCAGTGTAACGTATAAGGTTGTATTACTATTAATTATATTTCGCTGGCTCTAACGTTTACGAGCCGTGACGTCTACAGACGTCGCGTCAATGCTCTCCGCCTCGTTAGCTGCTAAATTTTACACTATACGATATTCAAAGAGTGCTGAGTGCCGAGTGCGAGTTGCAGTCAGCGATGCGAATGAATTCAGATGACATGCTAAATGTCAAATCGAGTCAGCGCCACCTAGCAGTAAATTCAGACAACATTAAGGCCGCTAGTTGGCGCTGACTCGATGCCATACTATGAGACATTATTGTGGACTGTAATGACTGGTAGTTACGTTTTTATGATTCAAGACCAAAACTAAGAAAAACAAATCGTGGGAGTCAGACTCGTTCACCGAAAGCCTCATTAGGAAAGGATTATTTTTTTAAAGTGTGTTCAGTACCATATATCTTGATTGAGCCACTATTGACATTATATTAAACATCGTCATTCTAAAGGTGATTTAACTCAAGTTCGCTCGTGTGTCGAATACTGCTGTCATTTTTACGACGGTTCTGCCGAGTACTTGCTCGAGGCTCTCGACAGGTTGCGGCGTCGTGCTATACACATTATCGGAAACCCAGAAGCATCTATGACCCTTCAGCCTCTCCAGAGAGACATAGCCAGTTTGAGTGTTCTCTATCGCTACTACAATGGGGAATGCTCTGAAGTGTTATTTCAACTTGTTCCATCCCCACGCTTCCAATCCCGTACCACGCGTGCTGGATTGCGGCGTTATCCACACACAGTCCAGCATTTGTTCCCACGCATGAAAAGGTTCGGTGGCTCTTTTATTTGTCGAACCATTCAGTCGTGGAACGCTCTTCCAGCATATGTGTTCCCTTCCTCTTGCAGTCCCGGGGTCTTCAAGGGGCGTGAAAAGGCATTTTTGCAGGCCTTTAGGATGAGTTTGATGGCTTTGCGGTACTGTGCTTGTCAGTCTCATATAACCTCACGATCGCTTTCCATCAGGTGGTGTTAGGTCATCTTGACGGCCATTAAGTATAAAAAAAATGTTGAAAATTAAAAAAAATCGTACTTACCCAACATAAAGCTACTTTGAAATGAAGTAGGCACCTAATGTCAATAAAATATCTTTCGGTCTGTATTGTTTTGACTCAATTCATTTGTCGACACGACATTTTTATTTTCATTTTCAGTATGCTTTCCCTTCAAAAAACGTCCTGTGTAAACCCCACTTGCATCTCAAAGTGCGTACAGAGGGGGGAGGGGGGGTCCTACTACGGGAAGATTAATGTTGAGCTCATACCACGCTGTAATCAATCTGCGTGGTAATGCTTGAAGTATCGCGCCATTTTGAGTAATGTATGACAAGCACTGAGCTTTCCTGAAAAAATTACAACTTCCAAGCTGAAGTCGCTAACTGAATAGAACCGTCTTACAACGTACACAAATACAAATTTCTTCGTAGCTCAGATACCTAGAGGTATTCTCTGAGGCAGAGGTAATCACTTTCTACCGGGTGACCCTTAAACTCATTTATAAAAAAGTAATAATTTCAAACGTTTTTTGAATCATTTTACGTTCACCGGTAATATACGTTACTACACCTTATCATCCCCACGCAACGCATAATGAAATTCTGAGCTCACGAAGTAAATATTGTTGAAAATTAATCAAAAGTGTAAGCGGATGAAACCGTATTTTACCTTCTAAGAGCAGTTATAGACTTTTTTTCGCGCCTATACGGTCACTTTGGCATACGCGCTTTCACGCGCGCTACGTTTCATGCTGTAAAATAACACGCGTACACGGGCTAATTGCAGCTTGTTCGCTCGAACCGGTAGTGGCGAGTCAGTTTCAGCGCGGCAATGCTCGTACTAGTTACGCGTGTGGCAAAAGGCGGGCCTGTACCACAGATTACTTAGTAGTTACTACGTAACAAATGAATCACATCCATAGAAAAATTAAAATTTTCTAATCCTAAATGCGTACTGAAAGACATTGCCAGGGCAACCTTTTTCAATATATTAGGTCTTTACCTATGAAATTGCCGTTTTGTATAAAAAACTTAAAAAGATTTTTTTTCATGTATTTTTTACTTGTATTAATCGAAGTAATCACCCATGCAGTCAATGCATCTTTGCCAACGCAGTGGCAGTTTATTGATGCCCTTCTTAAAGAAATCAGCTGGACGGGAGGCAACAAATTCTTCAAAGGCATTTTGTACTGCCTCTCTGTATTGAATTTTTTTCCCGCCAAAAACAGTAAAAGTCTTCTGGAAAAAGTAGTAGTCTGTAGGCGCAAGGTCTGGTGAGTAAGGCGGATGACAGAGAGCTTCCAACCCCAGTTCTCGCAAAATTCGCTTACAAATGCTCTACGCGGCTGTTGACAACCAACTGCCAAATGAGTCATGGAATACCTGGCAGCTGGAAGTTAATTATCGCGAGCAAGTAAGTGCAGTGACAGAGGCCTGCCTGTACGCGCTTCCAAAAACGAGGTAATACGCGCATAAAGTGCTGTTTTGAAACCACTCTAGTGTCAATAGAGAACTAGCACTGAACAAAGTCTACAAACTAGAATATCTACATAAGTTTATCCGCAGAGGAAATGGTGAGTACGATATTACTTAGAAAGTGCAGCATTTGTCGGTGAAGTGACTCAAATGTAAGCGAGTTGGAAGCTTCGGCGTTATAGCGGGCGATTTTTCATACCGTGAGGCAAATGATATAGCAGATTCGTTAACTTTTATTTTAATGGCTACTAACATTCATATTGCTTATGAAATCGTAAAATAAGATTTATTCAAAAACCGAGTTCAGCTTGCTTAGCTCATATGGCTTAGGCAGCTTTTGAGTATGCCATATCATTATCCAAAGCCGCTCGTGTGTGCAGTGTTGATGAAAACCTTATAAAAATTTTGACTTCTAAAGTTTCTTGAATTTATCAGAAGATACCAAAAAAAATCCTCTTAGGGAGAGTGTTTAAAATACGAAAATTGAATTCCTTGGTTGGTATGATAATGATCCAGAATAGTATAAATCATGAAAACTGGTCACAGTAAACTAAAGTGAATTTACCACACGAAACAAAGAAGAACTAAAATCTTAAATGTAACAAAAGAGACATATCAAAGTATATTCCAAAAGGCATCCATATTTGTAGGTTAGGAAACAAATGTCTCACAGGCGGCGATATTATTTACTAACTGCACCGACATCAGTCGCTGTCAGAAACCCCTTGCGGAATCTAAGAGTACATCGCAAATGCGCGACCAATTTTAAAAGTATGACAACATGTTTCACTGATGTTCTGCGTTTTAACAATCGATTTCCTTTTAAGTTTTTATTCGGCAGTGAATGGGTTAAGCGCCCCAACTCGGATCGTGGATTTTCTGGTCCGGAGTTCAAAACTGGCAAACATAGATAAAAAACCAAATTAGCCTGGATAACGGCGGAAGGTTCACCACCTACCATTGGTAAAAAGTGGGTTTCTGAGTGTTCTGTTCACCATGACGGCAATAGTGCCTGTGACTACCCCGTTTGAGATCCAGTCGTGATGGTATGTCTGTTTTTTGTCCTATGTGTATTTTGCACAATGTGCGACGCGTGCGTTACGAAGGATCTTCTGACGATTTCAACATTTTTCTGATAATTTATTTATGTCCTCTTGCCGCAATGGCAGCGATCCTGCATTTAGCACTGGAGGTCGTGGGTTCGATCCTCACCAATGAAAAACATTTATGTGACGAATATGTCTTTGTTGTATATAGGTGTTTTTCTCTGTTTAAGTATTTATTTATGAATATAAATAGTCAAGTATATTTATCAGTCTCTGATATCCAATAATACAAGCTCTGCTTAGTTTGTAATAAAATAGTATTGGTGCAATTTCTTTTAGATATTTATTTATTTGTGAAAATAATAATCTCGGAAAATTCAACAGCAACAAAAAACGGTTCGTGTTGTTATCTAGAAACAACTACATGGTTAAATAATAAATAAATCCCCAATTTTGATATTTCAGTAAACTTTATGATCATATTACTTGTATATCACAAGCAGCGCTCCAACAGTTTCTCTGTGCTTTTGATTAATAGAACCTCCCAGCTGTTAACCAACACAAAAGAATTCCCACTGCAGTTTCAAGCGAATGCGTCAGATAACATGTTTTTGTATGCAAACTGCATAGAAATGCTCCTCCAGAAACTGCAACAGCGCTTCTTGTTAAGAAATGTGTGGCGATGTCGCCGGTGGCCATTGTTGCGATGTTATTAATGTTTGCAGCTATTGTGTCTTCAGCTAATGTATCAAATGACGCGCACTTCGTAGGAACAATGAGATGTGGCTGCGAGATTTCAAAAGTCATTTCCGTCTTCTTTGAGTTAAAGTGAGTGCTTTTCTTAGCCATTTTTCTTTTTTGTAGCATGAAAGACTGCTAATGTTCACCTGTGGGGATTTAAGATGGACAAAGTAAATCATAACTAAGTTTATAAAATATTCTTCTGCACAGGCGTTTGACATCATCAAGGTAACCCTCACCATAAAAAACGTTACATTCCCAGAGTGTGATTTCGTTAAGTACGACCATAATTTGTGATCTAAGTAGTCTTGTTCATCTACGAAGACCCAGACACAATAAACTAGGTCTAACACTAAAGCCCCCCTAATAATAGGACGTGTAAGCACAAAATAAAGAGTTTACAGAAGGACCGCTCGCACCTTTTTCCAAATCTTGCGTAAACCGGGTTACTACTATATTCGCTCTGAATTTTTAAAATGAAGTAGGTAAGTAGGTTATACCTCCTTGACAGAACCGGCCAAAAAATTCATCATGTGAAAAATTGCACCAAGTTCGACAAAAACAAAAACACTCGTGACAGTGCAACTTTTTGACTCACTGAAACTCACTGACTTCGCCTGTAAACTCACGTCTCTGTGTGCATGCGTCAAAAATGGCGTGTTGTTCTAAGCGGGCTATCTGTCAGAGGCGCCGCGCCGCATGCGTAATTTGTGGTGTAAGCTTAGAAAGGTCTCGTCAAGGAGTTGTCATGCAGGATGTTAGATTCAACATTTCTATCTTAATCAGTGCACGAAAAATCCCTTTAGTTTAAAAGCATCGACGCGAATGATACTTTAGTGCGTCTACCACTCAAACTCAAACTCAAACAATTTATTTGCATACATTTTAGGTTAAATAAATACATGTGTCATTGTTATTGATCAGGTACACATAGTCTCACTAAAATTTGCTAAATTAACAGCGTGCAAATGTTCATTACATTAATAAATTATATTCATTTATGGCATTACAAAATTATTATTTACAAAAGACATTAAAATTACTATTCCTAACAAAAATTGTTTCCTAACACGAGTTGCAACTTTAAATATTCGTTATCGTTCGCGTTAAAAAAATGTATTGGGATTTGACATTGTCATGTCATGTCATGTTCAGACGACGTTCAGGTGATTAACATGCTAGCAACATTAGGCGGCAAAATGTCGTAGTAGCTCAAGCAGTTACTTGAAAAACTATTCATACCAAACATCGAAGATGCATAAATACTACGGTCTATTTCACCAAACCTGGCCGGGCTAGACCGGCGACGCCGAACCCATTCATCAAGGGTAATCAGAGCGAATTGACGCTCCAGCGGACATCACTCATGACTCAATTACAGGACTGGGGTAATTAGCAAGTGGACTATGGATTTATTTCGTGCCTGTGAGAACGTGGACATCGAAATTTCGTTTAATTGTTCTGAAATTGCGAAGGAATTATGCTTTTCGTCACTCTGGTGTATTCTGTTCGCGATGTTTTCCACATGTATTGCTTTTGGATATTAACAGATTTATCGACAAACAACAGTTTAATATTCTAAGTACTACAAAGAGTCAGATATCCCGATCATTATTTTAAGTACCTACTAAAAGAGTCAAATAACATAAAAGATTTTGGCTAAGTTTGGTCAATGGGAAGCGTGAAGGTTGATTTTGATAATTCTTAAAGTGCGTTTTCCGACTTGTTTCGAATTTAAAACGATTACTGTCAGTCAGGAATAGTCGTAACACAGAAGAACTGTGTACTTAGTGAGCATTCAAAATTGATGCAATCTTCTTCACAATTATAAGCCCTGTGAATCTGAGATATAATTACTAATAATCAACTTTATTATTCAAACAAACAATTGCAATTTTCTTACAAATTGTAGTAGATCCTAGGTTCCGGAGGTGGTTATTAATAAAGTAAAAATTTGGGAAGAGTGTTCAAAGATAGTAAGATATTATATGGAGTGTTAACTTATACGACAGGACACTTTACATAACAAATATTTCCAGAACATTAACGGAGCACTTAACCTTCTAAAAGTTGTTTCCATCCATTAGAAAGGAAAAGGACTAAATCTGTACAGTCTGTACTGTTTTCTACTTCCTTTTGAAAGAGCTTCTATGTTACCGCCAGCCTATCAAGTCGAAACCCGGGTCTACTAGGTTAAATTTATCTGCAAAACAATCACTCTTAGAGATTGCTAAAAAAATGGACCAGCTTCCATAACAAAGTCATTCTCATCAGGCATTACGTACCCCGGAGCACTCATCGCACAAATCTGTCCTCCCTAAGCTTGGCAATAAAAATAATTACCGCGGCGTGTAAACATGGCGGCCAAATTAGGGTTGCCAACCTTTACCAAACTCAAACTCAAATGGATGACTTCTTCAACAGGCCCTGCTAAGAAACGACTGTGATGTGCTGGCTTGCATTGCAGCGGCTATGGCCATCTAACTCTTTGTCGAGTTTTTTATCTGTGTTTTGTTTTCAATGTCATTGGTGTACCCTTGTTTTGTTTAAGTGTAAATATTGACTTTTTTAACCAAGTATTTGACCATCTAACTCTAAACTAACCGGAGTGCCTGGGCGAATTACAGTGACTGCCTTCATCATCGCGTTTTGCGAGCACGTAAATGTTAAATGGTATGGCATCGAGTCAGCAACATTTACCTTAATGTTTCCCGAATTCACCGCTAGGTGGTGTTGACCCAATTCTTTACCATTATAATAATATAAATAAATATGCGCCAGACAACACACCTCTTGTAATGGTCTCGAAGTAGGGATTAATATCTCTGTGTCACGAGGTACCACACAAGGAAATCAGCCAGGGACGTCTCCCAGCACACCCAAACCCGAGCCAATTCAGAAAAGATCGTTTCCTGAATTGACCCGACCGGGAATCGAACCCGGGACACTAAGGAAATCGAGGCGATTAACCGTGCTACAGCGCACTACGCCAATCGTGTCGTCATACCATTTGACATTTACTGCTTATAAAACGCGATGGTGAAGTCATTCGCATTGCTCACTGTAACTCGAACTTGGCACTCGGAGCTTGTATTCATAATATCCATATTAAGGCCTGCGCCGTTCGGTGAACTTTTAGTCGTCCGTGTGCGTTGCTCGATACAGTTTGTAAGGGATATATTTTGACGGAGAAAAAAGTACGATAATCCGTCGTCTGCGCAGGCATTCATGGACAAAGAGAGAGATAAAAATACTCAAAGAACTACTCATAACCTGTTTCTGGTAATTTCCCTTCTACAAAATATGCAAACGTCAAAGAGTGGGGTTTGCACGAGTTTTCACAAACAAGTCGGAAATATATGATTGACTAGCCTGTTGGTGCAATAGCACCAATCCTGTCATTAACGCCGGAGGTTTTGGTTTCGATCCCCAGGCATGACAAACATTCATTGTGACGAATTTTCATATACATCTCAGACACACAACAAACGTGCCTGGGTGTTATTATCTATTTAAGTATGTATTAAGAAGTATTTAAGTACTCGGATGTTTTTTAGTTTCTGACACCCATAGTACAAGCTCTGCTTACTTTGGGGTCAGATGAACTTAGTGTTATTGTGTACTTAACTTGATGAACTTAGTGTATAGTGGAGTGACGTCATGGACGTTGTGGCGTACGCATACGTGTGTCTTACTGCCTCTTTAAAAAAATAGTAACAAAGTTCGAAAGTTACCTAGCTAGTGCTCAATCGCCGTTATTAATACTATATCTGAATGTAAAGTGTATCCAGTGTTGTGTGCTAATTAAAACTATCTGTGGATCAGAATTAAAACAGCGACTAAGTCGCCGTGCGCCTGGCGCGCCGACACGTCCGGGACGAGATGCTGAAGGCGGCTCGGGTAAGGCGAAACCTCAACACAGATGGCCTAGGGTTGAGCTCAGCGCCGAGGATCATGCACGTCAATGAGCGGCTTACAAAAGCCAACCGCCAGCTATTCAAGGAAGCCCGGAATCGGGCAGACAAGAACGGCTGGCGCTTCGTGTGGACGCGCGACGGCAAAATATTCGCTCGCCAGGACCAGGGCTTGCCTGCTCGTCGTATACGATGTGCCGGTGATGTTGATCGAGTTTTTGGACAAGAGATTGTTGGTGCTAATTAGGGCTAAATACACTGATTCTGTCAGAGTTTTAAGCCTCTGTTTCTATTTAATTTATTTTTTGTCAATTGCTACTGTGTTATTGTTTGTACCTTCAGACAAGCGGTGTCAACAGTTGTGTCAAAGGCCTCATTGTAATTGTATATATTTGCAAGCAGAAAATCACATACAGACATCAACATTTTACACTCAACATTCACATTCCACAATCAATATTTCATTTCTGACAGGTAAACCACTCAATCAACATTTACTCGCACACTTATTCTATATAATATACATCTCTTATAAACACAATAAATTCATTCATTCACTACACTCGCATTAGTATGACACAGCTCAAGTGCACTACAGGTCAGCGACGACCCTCAAGTTTTCACTCTAATAACACATATTGTGTCGCAGTTAGCTTAAATAAGTGCCGAGTAGCGAGTGAACATTCCATATTTATATACACCTATCTTTTGCAACATAGTTCACGAGGGCTCTGCTAAACGTAAGTTGAAGTTAGGTCTTCTTAATGCTGGTTCACTCGGTACTCGTCACGATGAGCTGATAGTCGCTATGGAGCACCACAGTGTAGACATAATGGCCATAAACGAGACTTGGCTGCGTGAGGGTGAGGAGGGTCGCGCGCCCGCCGTGCCGGGCTATCGTCTGCGACACGTTCCCCGGCCACCTAGTGTGCGCTCGCGCGGCGGCGGAGTGGGGTTCTACGTCAGGCGCGGAGTGGTGGCGCGCACGCTGCCTCATCCTCGCGCAGACAATGTCGAACAGATGTGGCTGTGCGTAACTATGGGTGGGAGCAAGATAGTTTTAGGAACGGCGTACCGTCCGCCGTGGCTTAATACAGAGCTGTTTATTACCTCGGTGTCGACGACTATCGCAACTTTTGCTTGGTGTGATCATTTAATTTTACTAGGTGATTTCAATATTAACTTGTTGAATGATGGCAGTGACCAAGGTAGGTTAACTCAGCTCATGGAGTTCCATAGGTTAACTCAATGTGTAGCGCAACCAACTCATTTTACATCATACAGCGAGACATTAATCGATTTAGTTCTAACAGATATGAGCGGCTGTAAAACTGTTGTCGACTACATACGCGACTTAAGTAGTCACGCATTCATCACGTGCGAGGTAAATGTTCCTAAATTTAAAATGGCACCAATATACTTAAAACGCAGGACACTCAAAGACATAGATTGGGATAAATTTAAACAGGACGCTGCGGGGTTGGATTGGGGTTTTTTAAGTGGGATCGAGAATGTGAACAACTTGGTTTCTGAGTTTAATTGTTGTGTCGTAGGTATTTATGATAAGCACGCCCCAATCAAAACTATCTGTGTTAAAAGTCAACAGTACCCATGGATAACATATAACATCAAGTTGATGATGAAACGTAGGAATGCTGCCTATCATAGGGCTAAAAAGACAGGGCGTTCAGAACACAGGAACTTCTATAAAAATATAAAGAAATACGTGGACGAAGCTCTAACTAGGGAAAAGAAAGCTTATTTCAACCAATTTATTAATAGAAAGGCCAATGATCCGCGCACGATGTGGAAGCACCTAAATCAGCAGGTCCGTATTAAAAGTAGACCTGAGTTACCGGGGCACCTGTGTGCAGACCCTAACGGAGTGAACGACCATTTTCTTGATACGCCTGGGACTGACCATGTCACCTTACCTCAGTTAACGTGTTTTGAACATCAAATTGCTGGGCCCAGTCATTTCACTTTGAAGGAGGTAACTGAGAGCGAGGTGCTCAAGATACTAAGCTCCTTAAAGTCTAAAGCCGTTGGTCATGATGGGATTTCAATCGATATGATTATGGGAACCCTGCCATACTCGCTGAGGGCCATTACAAACATTGTGAATAGATCGATTGTCACGAGTACATACCCTAGAGACTGGCAGGAAGCTCGCGTAAAGCCCGTACCAAAGAAAAGCCTACCTAAAACAATGTCGGACCTGCGACCCGTTAGTATCTTGCCTTGTTTGTCTAAGGTACTGGAGAAAGTAGTAGCTGTTCAGGTAAGGTCGTATTTGGAGAATAATGGTATACTTCCCGAGAATCAATCAGGATTTAGAAAATACCACAGTACTTCTACTTCGCTTCTCCAAGTGGTGGATGACGTTTTGTATGCCCAGGATCAAGGCAAGGGTACACTCCTGACACTCTTAGACTTCTCACGAGCATTCGACTGTTTAAATATTCCCCTGCTTCTTTCTAAATTGCGTTTTTACGGCTTTAGTGCGGAAACCGTCACGTGGTTCGAGAGCTACTTTGAGCACCGGACACAGCGCGTCGAATTAAGTGATCCGGAGCGTGGTACACTGTTGTCAGAGTCCAAGGACGTGAAAAGAGGTGTTCCACAAGGATCAATTTTGGGCCCATTACTTTTTATTATCTACAGCGCGGATGTAATAACAACTATAAAAAACTGTAAATACCATCTTTACGCTGACGATATTCAGATATACATGTCATCTAGGCCGAATGACATTCATACAGCTGAAAAGCTTATGAATGAGGACCTGGCGCGTATAGCTGATTGGGCAGATTCTAATTCCTTGGTGCCTAACAGTAATAAGTCCAAATGTCTTATTTTAGGTTCTAGGGACCAAATTAGGAAAATCTTAAATAGTAGGGTATGTTTGACAGTTAGGGACCAAGTTATAGAACGAGTGAATGAGGCTAGAAATTTGGGACTTATTATGGATGAGGAACTACGGTTTGAAAAACATGTTGGTAATATTATAGGTGGTTGCTTTTATAGGCTTAAAGTATTGTATCAAATTAGGAAGTACATTAATACAGCAAATCGCATCAGGCTCTGTGATTCTTTGGTGCTCTCAAGATTCAACTACATGGATGTTGTCTACGGTCCCCGCCTCCTAACGAGGACGCAACAGGCTATCCAACGTGTGCAAAACGCTTGTGCTAGGTATTGCTTTGATATACCCCCTAGATCTCATGTTACTCCCTACTTAAATAACGCCAATATTTTAAAAATGAATTCTCGTAGGACGTTGCATTTCGCTACACTTCTGTTCGGAGTAATAAAGGGCAACACCCCAGCTTATCTCGCCAGCAAACTGAGGTGGTCGCGTGATGTGCAGAACAGGACTCGCCGGTCCGCCCACTCGCTCATTCTGCCGCCGCACCGCACTGTTGCGTTCCGGGGGAGCTTCAGGTTCGCTGCCTCCAAGTGTTGGAACGATCTTCCACCACCTTTGCGCTGTCTGGAAACATTAGGTTCTTTTAAAAATAAAATCAGGATGAGTTTAATAGATGCACAAAAACAGTTGCAAGTGTATCATTATAAATAAAAATTACCAGTGGGTTCAAGCCAGGCAAGCGATCTGGGGGAGTAGGGAAAACTCCACGGATCTGGTGGAGGTGATGAGTGTCGACTGCCGGTTCTGTCGCTGTTGTCTGTAGATACACGTAGGATATAGGTACGGTATTTTACATCGGTATCCTGAAATTGAAGATGCTATGTAACTTTGTGGCAATAATTAATTAATTTATACATTCAATGCATATAATAAGGATACAAGGGTCTTACCCGTAATTAGCCGTTCACAACACTTTAATGCTCCTTGACATGCGACCTATATTTTTTATTTATTTTCTTTTATTACCTTTTTAATGTCGAAATAATTTTCCAAATACAATTTGTTAATGGTTATTGTTTGTTATTATTGTACCTATTTTTCTACTTTGACTATTACTTATATCAATTATGGCATGATCACGAAGCACCAATGCAATCATTTAGGAACTAATTTTAAGCGTGAGTTAGTCGAGATTGAGTTATTACATCAGCGGGCCCAAGCGCCGCTCTGCACAGTCAAACTACCCACCTGCGGCAGATTATTATTATTAATTTCCAGTTGCAGCACCACCTGTATTGTGCTGTACCAACACACACACACACAGTCACACTACACATTCGGTACCGTATCTATTGTCTATGTATTGTATTACAATTATTACACTACACAATATATTGAATCACTCACCATTTATTTTTATCTATACTATAGTATTTATGATACTTATATGTATATGCACACACGTATGTCCGCCACAAATGTCCGTGCGTCATCTCAGTCTGGGCCTACTGAAAATCAGCGCCTGGGCCCATAAAGCCCAGGCTATATGCTGAGTGAGGTCCATTTGTCTTTTTGGGCATCGGGACACCGCTGTCTGATGGTATGATCTTTTTTTTTCCTGTTACCTATATGTTTTGTTGTTAATGCCTACTTCTTTTGTGTTTACTTTATAAATGTAACGATGTCCTTAAAGTTAATAAATGTTTTTCTATTTCTATTTCTATTATTTGTCCCAGAGATTTATTTGTATTTAGAGTTACGGCAATTTGTTTCTTGCTTTTTCACCAATTTTTTATTATCAAAAGTTAGCAATCCTACTAAACCTACCCTCTGGTGCGGCTGCAATTTGTGGCACTACACTCAATTATCGTTATACATCGCGATATTGGTACTGGTTGTGGGGAGTGCAGAAAGTAGGTCCTGAATTAGCTATACGCATAATTGGTTTCAATCAGTATTTTTGTAAGTTTGTAACGAATTAATTCAAAAATTACTAGACCGATATTGAAAATTATTTCACCTTCATATAAATAGACCTTTAATAAGTAGGTACTATCGAATTTTCAAATTGAACCCGGACCTCCACGCCAGTCTAGGCCATTATCAGTACTACAGCGCTCTCCATCGCTGATCGGCTCATCAATCCATTTTTAAGATCGAAAACTGAAATGTAAATTTCTTTATTGGAATATCTGACGTTCTATTAGAAAATACTTATTTTCCGAGCTCTCGGGGCTTTTTAATAACTGCCAAAGCTCAGCAGGGCAAACCCATCAATCATGAGTCGTATTTACATAGAACTCTTCTTATTACTTGTGATTACAGGAGGTTGAGGGAAGGACTTTCCCCCGCCCGTTGAAACCCGGGGGGTCTCACTTGCATTGCACAATGTCACCGTCTGGGGGGTATCTGTCGTGTATCAGGATAAGCCCCTTTAGCGTGAGGAGTGACCGCTTGGGGCGATGTGGCCGAGATCTTCTGGAAATCTCACATCGTCCCGCCAGAGCGTAGCGGGATACCCGGGGTTCTTTATGAGGTGGGTATGCCGCCGGCTTTAAAGGCGGAAAGTCCCACACTCCCCCGGTACCTCTCCCCGGCATTGATATGTTGCGTGAGGCATTTTTTCCCCGTCGAAAAAAAAGGTATTTTTCCCGTGCTCGATAGAATGAGATGCAACTAAGTGAAACATTGATCTGTGAATTTGTACAATATTAAATTCAAGAGAAAATGGCTTATTTACAGATACTTTCAATACCTGCAAGCACCATCTTTAACCAACTCGAGGCCGGGGCATATTAGCGTGATGGGCCTTCTTGACTCAGTGTCAAATATTTTATTAAAGTATCCTATCAAACCTAAATGAAATTTAACGGAATTTTTTAGGAGCTATTTTTAGCGTTAATTTTATTTTTTTTCTCAATAGGTACCTTGTATTTTAATTTTGTTGCCACGTTCTAAAATCTAACATGTCACTATGTCACATGCTGGTAGCTTATTTGTTTTTTTTTATATTGCCCGTCAAGATGACCTCACTCCACCCGATGGAAAGCGGTCGTGAGGTCCAGATATGAGGTTGACAAGCCCAGTCATTCTAACGAATCACTGGGCTGGCCATCCTCACCTTGAAGGCCTGCAGAAATGCCTTTTCACGCCCCGCTTGACGAACCCAGGACTATACGAGGAAGGAAACACATGTGGTGGAAGAGCGTTCCACGACTCGTCTGGATGGTACGACAAAGAAACGAGTCATCAAATCTTTTAGTTCGGGCCAACAAATGTTGAATTGTGTGGATGACGCCGTAGTCCAGCACGCGTGGTACGGCAGTGGAAAGGTGACTTTTTGTATTATTATTTTTTTCTATGTTTGTAATCTGTGTGTATGTTTAGTGTCAAAATAAAATTTCTATTTCTAATAAAAAAACTGATTAGTTGGGCGAAGTTTTCGGGGCCCTGGGCAGGAGCTCAAAGTGCCTGATGAGAAACAAGGGCCTGGCTGCATGACATTCTTGAGGCCTAACTTTCTCTTATACTCTGTACTTCGTATAATTACCGTTGTTTTTGAGATAGAATAAGCAGTCATTTAATTACAATCGCACCTGTTGGTAAGTGATGATGTGATCTATGATGGTACAGTCAACTGCAGAAGTAGGTAACAATTTAACGTGCCAAAATTGATGATTTTACAAAACTATAAAGTTTATAAAACTACTAAGAATATAAATGAGATATTTCATTTATTGTAATGGATAGCTGCTTGTAATATATTGTATGTAGTTTTCATTCATAAATACAAATTGGAACTTTGGTCAATCATCATTTACTTTTGCTGTTGACTGTACGTGCTCCGTAAATGCATATTCACTCTTGTCTTGAAAATACCCAGGTTGTATTGTGCGGGAAAAGCATGGGCGGGCAGCGAGTTCCACTCCATTGCTGTTTGTATTAAAAATAAAATCAGCGAATCCCTTCGTGCGGATAGCTGTAATACCGACAACGTGAGGATGGAAAGCCTCTGTGCGTCTAGTGCTCCGATGGTGAGAATGTGCCGGTGGAACCAAATCTAGCAGCTCACTTGTACACTCTCCGTCTCTCTCTGCAAATTTTCAGAACTACACGAATAATTTCCACTGGTTTTAATAATTTTCTCACACTAGTAGTAGTTTCTGTAAAAAAACTGACGGGCTGGCAACTTTGCACCGGTGTTTAAGATCCTGCAACATGGCAGTGAGCGCCTAGTCACTAATTTAATGAGCCTTAAGACACGAGATTCCAAATAGTCCAAAGCACACATTGTTTAGTGCAAAATCACACCAACAGATGGAGTTGTATGTACTTTAAATCGCGCTTATATTGTGTTTCTGCTTTTCTTGATATCCCCAAAACACCAATGTATCTGATAGATGTATCTTCTTTTATATAATTTATATAATTATAATTTATACAACTATATAATTTTATTTAAATACACACATCAAAAGTGTCTAGAGATCAAGCATTTTTATGCGGATTTCTTGAGATTGAGATGTGGCTTTGTAATAAATTTATGATTTTATAAATTTATATGGATCCTTTTTGGTGCATTTCATAATTTGAAACAGGAACTGTCAATCAAATTCGAGTAAAAGATGAAAATCAGCTGTCAATATTTTCCCTATAAAAACATACAACGCATTGAAGACATTATCAGTGCTACTGTTTCCCTACTACTGATTAAAACCAACGTTATTATGGAGCGGCGAAGTCATTTAAGCAGGGAAGAAATGCTCAGAGCCGTGGGAATGATAGAAGCTGGTTCCCGGCAACGTACTGTGGCTTTAGCTCTGAATATAAGTCAGAGTGTTATCAGTCGACTTTGGACACGTTACCGAAGCACTGGTACCGTGGCTGAGCGCCATGGAGGACGGTATCGCTGCACCACACGGAGACAACACCGATACATTCAAATCACAACTCGAAGAGCTCCAACAATAACCGCCATGATGTTAGCCGTGAGGCTTCATCACTCTTCAGTTAACTTAATTAGCGACCAAACAGTCAGAAACCGCTTGCATGAAGTGAACCTTCATTCCCGAAGACCGCTAAGGGTACCACCTATAGCAATGCACAATCGTAGGATTCGATATCAATGGGCTCTTGAACACAGAAATTGGGCAGAAGAACAATGGCGTTTCGTGTGCTTTTCTGATGAGTCTCGTTTTGGTATGAGACCGGTTACAAGACGTATACGACACTGGAGAACCCCTGGACGCCAACAGCGATTAAAATCCTGCCAGGACGTCCATCCTTATAGTGGTGGAACCATCATGGTATGGGCGGGTATTTGGATCGGCGGAAGAACTGAGTTGATTTGGATCAGAGGCAACCTCAACGCTCAAATTTATGCTGAGACGATTGTATCAGACGTCATCGTTCCTCTACAAGTGCAAATCGGTCCCTTATTTCAGTTAATGCATGATAATGCACGACCGCACACCGCAAGAGTTGTAAGACAGACTCTCGCCGCAGCTAACATCAATGTCCTGCCCTGGCCTGCTCAGTCGCCAGACTTGAACCCGATTGAGCATGCATGGGATATGCTACAGAGAAGAGCTCTGCCGAATATGGAGGGTATCCAGTCGCAAGAAGAACTTTTTTTGTTGTTGCAACGAACATGGGCGGCCATTCCACAGCGTGATTTGGATGAACTCATTTTGAGTATGTCAAACCGATGTTCTTGTGTTGTTAGTGTTCGCGGTAGAAACACGGATTATTAATTGTTTAAGTTACCCAATAAAATTTTAAAGAAAACTGTTATGTAAGTCTTTTTTACGAACTTTAATGTTAGTGGTTCAAATGTCAAAAATCCATTTATTAGGAAAATGGCAAATTTCTTTATTAATGCAAAGGTGACTTGGTTTATCGTTACTGTAGACAAACGAAAACACTTTATTTGATGAATCCTTAAAGAAAATTTTAATTAATATCAATCAGGAGAAAAGTTATTGCAAAAATATATGTTGATCCCTAGACACTTTTGATGTGTGTATTATTATAATTTATATAACGAATAATGCAATTGGCTAACATTTCGTAGAGCCTTCTTATCTTCGTCGGTGTGTTATGGTGTCATCTTTCTCTCTCCAGCCGGCAGTTTCATCCTTGCACAGGAACACCTTCCAGCTGCTGCCTGCTTAAGCCATCCATCAGACACTATTTTACGACCTGCGCCCACCTTTAGTCTCCATTCTCCACACCAACCGGTACCATCATCAGCTCCCGGCACTCAGCTTCTTTCTGTCGTCATCATCACTCACATTGTCTCTTAATTCCGATCGTTATAATAATCAGTTCATTTTCACAATTTCTACATCACTGTCCAGGTTTTTTTTTAACACGGAACACCAATTAAATAAATAAATGCCTGGGACATTTTACACCAAGATCATCTGACCCCAAACTAAGCAGAGCTTGTACTATGGGTGTCAGAGACTGATAATTAATACAATTTATTGCGCAGCGGTGCCCTGAAAGGCATCACTGAAGGGATCACCGTGTAATGTGGGGACCGAGAGTGAACAGAAAGACGATGTTAGCCCAACGAAGTATGATTTATTACTCATAACTTAATGCTAATTACACGCTATTTGAACTAGTAAGACCACCTAATATGGGAAAGGTGCGTCACACAGACCAGGGCTGGAGTGCTGGAGGGTGTGGAGACGTTGTTGGATCACCGGTTTATCCGGGAGGAATGAGGATTAAGTCAAACAGTTATTTTATTTGATTTATTTAATTTGAATGTTTCATTTTCAGGTGACAGCACACCTTATTAGGAATCTCGAAATTTCACTGTAAAAAATAGATTTTGTTATAAGCGTCAGTACAGGCCTAAAGATATCGTTTTATTTGAATTTCATAATCATTTTAGTTCAGTAATCTTTAATCAATTACGCAAGTTTTGGAGGAGTCTTGCGTTAAAGCCAAGTTCAAGCTAACAGAACTGGCGAGCAGCACCGTGTGTTATACATGACCATTTACATGAACCATTTGAAGCCACTTTTGACGGGTGTCAGTAGTTTAGAGTTATGAGGGTTCTTAACTCTAAAACTATTTCACAAAAACATGTCAAATTTGGCTAATCTATTGAGACTTGCAAGATACATATGTATTCTAAATTTCATAAATACACCTTGAACGGTTACATGATTCAGTGCATAGGTATTATTTAGAGTCTAAATACACTATCTTATAAACTAGTGTAATGTTTGTGTAACTAGTAATTATTTATACACAAATAGCTATACTTACCTTTTTTAAATAATTTATGTGAATCAGTAGGGCAGTAATTCATTTTCAAAACAAACACAATTCTAAGACTTATTCAGTAGAATGCCTTCGCATACTTTAATTAGTTCAAAATCATACCAACAGATGGAGTTGTATGTACATTGAATCGCGCTTACATTGTGTTTCAGTTTTTTTTATAAGCTCATCTCTGTGCAGTAAATGCAATAAAAAAAGTAAAAATTTCGGATAACGCGTTATGCAATTGGCTAATGCGTTAAATATGAAATATCATATGTAACATGGCCTGTTCTGACCTGAGCGGTATTCGCTTACGCTGTGAACTTGATACTAAATACCAGCGCGGTATTGTACCGCTACGCACAGCGGCAGCGAATACCACTCAGGTTTGTTGAACAGGCCTTTAGCATCATGTAAGATATATCCCAATCCCAACATATAATATACATAGATCGTCGCTTTTGTAACAATCTGCCAAGTTCAATCTATACTAAGAATATAAAGCTGAAGAGTTTGTTTTGACGTGACAACGTCTTAAATTAGGTTGCGGCTGGGAGTCACTTATGAAAAAGTGTAACGCTCGGTAACGTTACGATGAGTCACCGAACGAGAGAGAGGCCCGCCGAATGCCTTGCGTCTCTCTCCCACTCAACTATGATCGGTCTGCCGCAATTCTTATTTTCATTCAATTCCTTGTTCCTATTGTGCAATTTAATTATATTCATATCAATAAATATTCTACCGAGAAAAAGACGTTGTCACGTAAAATCTTCGCCCGTAAAACCGACTTTACAGGCAACCATTTTTTTTTTGTTTGCTTGCTTGAACGCGCTAATTTCAGGAACTACTGGTCCGATAATACGATTTGAAAACATTCTTGCAGTGTTAGATAGCCCATTTATCGAGGAAGGCTATCGGCTATTAGGCTATACAGAGTGTACCTGGAAGTAAGGATCAAATCAAAATAGCGCAATGTGGGAATCATTTCTGACCTTTTTAACCCTATCAATATTGGTCCGATTTCTAACCGTTAAAAAGTTATGTTAAATTTTAGTCTTTTTCAGAAAATCAATCATTTAAAAAAATGTATCAAAGGTACTCACTTATTTTTTTGCCGAAAGATAAGCTGGTGATTTGTCTTACTTTGACTAGTTATTTTATTGGGCTAGAAAACCCATGAAATATAAAAACTTAGAATGTCGCAAGAAAAAGTCTTAATTAAAAAAAATACTTCATGTTCAAGCAGATGTCGTGAACAAAAAATGTACTACCGGTAGTTGTCACATACATGCTTTTAGATTGTGACGCAAATATCGTCTTATCCTGTGCTTTTCGTATTTTTTAACTGTCTGTTAACAGCAATAATTTCAAAGGGATCAGTTGGGGCCAAAAATAACGATTTAGGTGATGCACGAAAAGAAAGATTAGAAGTGAGATCTCTGTTAGGATTTTGAGGTTTCACCATATCTGTGTAATAGTTGTTAAATGCTTCCGCTATTTGTTGTGGATCACTGATTTCAAAATTGCCAACTATAAGCTTAGTAATGTTCTCTTTAGGGAAATTATTTTTGTTGTCATTAATTACATTCCACGATGCTTTAGATTTATTATTAGATTTTAGTATATAGTAATTATTTTGTGATTTTTGAGTCAATTTAATTATTTTGCTGTACCTATTAGAATAAAGTTTAATTTTTTTTCGGTCAGTTGGGTTTTTCGAGAGTCTATATTTCCACAGGAGAAGACGCTTTTGTTGACTACACCTCTTGATTCCAGTAGACAACCACTTAGGTCTTTTCTGAATATTATTTTTAACTTTTAGTAAAGGGAAACATAAATTATAGAACAACCCGAATAAATCATAAAAATCACAAAATGCTCTTTCGGCGTCATCAACCCCAAGCACATCACCAAAAGTAAGTTGACTAATACATTCTCTAATTTTCAAACATATTTTCGTTTGAGTAGTCACGTCTAAATGAAAACCAGTGATCAAATAGGGAGGATTTTTTCACAGGGCAGGTTAAAATCTGTGCCTGATAGTCCAAGCTCTACTAGTTCACATTTAACATAACGAATGTTGTGAAATATGTTGTCAATGCACGTTCCACTAACCGGTCTTGTAGGCTCATTTATAGAGAGCTTTAGGTTATAATTCGCTAAAAGTTGCTTCAGATCATGTACCTGCCTATTTTTTCATCATGTACCTTTATATTAAAGTCGCAATTTTTTTGGAGGTATTTCTTGTCAAAAGAGCTAAAATATCATTGAAATTGTTGAAGAATGTGTAGAAGTAGCAATTTTTGTATTTCAGTACTCTATACAAGCACACGATGATTAAGTCATGAGTAATGAGTTCAATAGCACAGCATTCTAGGATATTAGAGATACAAAACTCCAGAACAGACGTCAGAATAGTAAATTTTAAGTTTTGTCTAACCAGAATACATGCTCCATCCCTGCGCGTATTACGAGAGAAACTGCTAGCCAGAACGAAATTAGGTATGAAAAGTTGTGAAGTGTCTTCATTTGTCATGTTGTGCTCAGTAAAGCACAAAATATCTACACCCTTCCCAGATTCTTTGAGGTTATCAAGACTGACTGTAATTAAGTCAGACTTCGATATGAGTCCACTTATATTTTGGTGCAATATATTAAGGTGTTTGAACACGAAAAAGATTATTATGCTCTATATCAGTTCTAGGTTGATTAACAGTCGGGATAATATTTGTTTGAGTGCCCTTGTCAATAGAAATATTACATGAACCAGTGTTAGTAGTTAGTTCAACGATGGGGTTAGTTGTACATGGAGTTGTTGTCATATTACAGTAAATTTAACGTTGAGAAATATAATGTAGACGGAGGATTTCCCTTAATATATAACGGCTTACATACACAGAATATTGATAAGGTCTAGGTTTATATCTACAATAATTCATGTCAAGAAATGTTGTGTTTGAGAATCGTTCTGATAATTTACTTAGTTCATAATTTAGCTGACTCTCTTTAAGATATTTATTTGAAGGACATTCACATATAATTACATTGGTATTTTGAGTACATTCGATCTACGAAAGAAGACCTTGTTGTGTGCTCACCAGGCTATTGTCGTTGGTAAAGCCTAGTACAATCACATAGTCAGTAATCGATAACGGTGAAATCTCAGATAGGCAAGTGTTGAGTAGACTTGATAGTTATGCTCCAGATTTCCAAAAACAGTAGACATCATGGGTAGATCCTAGGAGCTGCTGCAATACTCTGCGAATATCTTTTCCTCTTTGATCCGCTAAAACGACCACCCTGGATTTTCTTCTACTAATGCTTACTCAATCACGCCTATTGTTTGGTCTAGCTGTGTCAGTGCATATTTTCTCCTCAGAGAGTTCTGTGTCGGCCATTTCCTCATTCAAGACGGTATCATGGGTCAATCATACCAGTTCGCTCGTAAAAGTTCTAGAGAGTTTATTTTCATTGGGGTCGATCTGCTCCTCAGGTTGGTCGCAATCGCAACATAATTTACTTAAATTATCCAATTCTTTCGCAAACTTTTGATTTTGTATCCTCAACTTAGTAAGACGTATTACAAGATTACTTCTCTTCCTACGCTGCTTTTTGAGTCTCTGCTTATATTTCTTTGAGAGTAATGATTCGCCAAAGTTTTCAGGTACGCAACTACTTCCTGCGGATTATTGAGTCGATTGGCAAGTGTAGCTACGAGCTAGCGGATCTCTTGGAGTAGATTGAGGTGATGAAATTTTTATGTCAAAAAGCAAATTTTTTTGTATCTTTCGATTGCTTTATTACAGTGGCCCAAATCACTTTTTAATCGAATATTTTCTACATTGAGGTTCTCAATTTCTGCGTGCGCGCTTTGTAATTCAGTACTGAGTCTTCTTATGGTTTCAGTAGCTTCTGTAGTTCTGAAATCCTCTTCTAAAGAAGTATTTGGAAGACTCGTCATCGTAGTATCGTAAATACTACGTTCATCATCACTGCTATTCACATTTTCTAGTGACCGTGGGTGACAAAGAGAAACATATTCATTCATCTTAACTTGTTAAACAAATATTTGTCAAGTAACTATACTTGATTTTAAACAGCAGTGACAAAAACAAGCTGAAGATAAAAAAAAAAAAATAATTTAAAAAAAAGATGTACTATTTCGGATTCGATCCGGGAATCTTCCGAGTTAAGTTAATTTGTGCGAATGGCGCTCCACTACACCACCAAGTACTGATAATGCATCGCGAAAGTAGCGATTTAGTTAAGCGTTTTAAAGATCGGTTTAATTCGTCTCCTTTTGTGTGTGAGGGGTAGGTAAACTACACGGTGCGTTAGCTGAGTCACGCACAGCACGGCTGATAGCGGTGGTCACTTATTCACTTCACATTCACTGTCACAACGAATATTTTCAAATTGTTTTTATTGATATTACTATGTAGAAAGGTTTGTCTTTGCACGGCGTTATCACAGTTCAGTATGTTGTTTTGTTGTCTTGATTTTGATATAACATTTATTGTTTAAAAGCTACTACTACTATATAAAAATATTTTTTAACGGAGCTTTGTTAGAACACGGCCTCTACGAGCGGCGAGCGAGAGGGGAGTTTTCAAATTTAATACAGATTCTTTAAAGGAATGTACTGTTTTGATTTGATCCTTACTTCCAGGGATACCCTGTATATCATCACGCTAAGACCAAAAGGAGCGGAGCACCAATGAAGAATATTCAAAATCGGGGGATTTCTTTTTCTTTTGAGAGCTTCCGCTGCGTGCGCTGCGTAAACGGTTAAAGTTTCGCAAAAGTTATGTATGACAGGATTGTTCCCCCTTAAAAGTGCTAAAAAAACCCCGTAACAGCATATGTCTATCTTTTAAGGTTGGCTCACTATAACCTTTTTTAAGCTAACCAAATTTGTTCTAAAATAATGCATTATTTGCGAAGGTGTTTTTATGAACCTGATATTGATCCTTATCCAAATGAATACGTTACTCTAGTTACTGATAAACATCACTAGTTTTAAAATCACATCGCAGCAAAATAATGACCAAGTACTGCGCGCGTGTTAGATTCTATGTATAGGTATATAATGATATTTAGATGCTTGATATCTATTAAGATTTATGTAAAGGTAATTATAAAGATGTATACTAATTGATTACTGGTATTACTATTGTTTAAACTTATCAAATTATAAAAGCAACCAAAGGATCATCAGAACTAGCTCAAAAGTTGTGTACCTACCTACTTACCTAATTAGGAGAATACTTTCGTGGGAATAAATATGGACAACAGCAATGGTTTAAATGATTATTTTATTGGAATTATTCAAATTGATGTGAATCTACCACCGGTTCGGAACCTAGATTCTGCTGAGAAGAACCGGCAAGAAACTCAGCAGGCTATCTGATACATTTCTCATCTACAATAGTGAGATAATCTACCATAAATTTCATAAGATAGCTTCATAATATATTATTGACAGAATAAATCAAAGAAGCAGTTATTGTTTTAAGCAGACTAGACTTATTATTTGAGTTAAGTTAACATTACTTACAAAACGCTATTAAGTCACAGTGGCAAAACTTCGAGTAACACAAAAGAGTAGAGTATTGCTTCCACCGCAAAGACACAGAATTATTATAAGGTACACAGAAAAGTACTTGACTTTGTTATCTGCTCAGCATCCAGGACTAAAGCGTCATACTTTATAAAAACCAACATTTTTATTAACAACCTCTTTTCCATCCAATGGCCGGCTCTGATCGGTCAGTAGAATAACCAATCAGAAAAGCCCGCCAAGCGGGAGTTGACAATTTAAATTGATTTTAAATACTAATGAACTGTAAATACAATCATTTAAATATTTTAAATAATTTATTAGAAAGAAAAAAAGAAAGAAAAACCATTTATTGACCCAAAACACAATTTTAGCTTAGACTAGAGGGTACATTATGCAAAGAAACAATACAGGGAATAAAAACTAACAATGAAGTAGTGGGCCAATCAGGACCCTGCCTCGGCATGTGCCTCTGCAGTGCAAGCACGGCAGAGACGCTGGTATTCGGGCAGGGCCTGCTGATGTGGTCGTCCGTCCTTAAGATAATTTATTAAATTAAATTGTATGTACTTAATTATAGTGCAAGAAGAACATCGAATGAAGTGTGCGCATAAATTTTTGACTGACTTATGATACAATGCGAAGTGAAGTAATATTACTATGATTAGCGGATATTTTTACATGTTTATTTTACTGAATGGAGAACTACCTATTCTTAGCAAATAAATATCTTGAAACTTAAAAACACATATGAGTTATTCGCGGCCAGTATCGTCTTTAAAAAATAATAATATAGAAATTTAAGTGTGCTTAATCTGTGGTAGGTCAGCTGTCATAGAGACAAATATTCTACTAGTGACTTTAACTTACTTACTGCCACGTCTTCTTCTGTAATCTGTGCTGCCACGTTGAATAGTAACCGCGTGCAAAGACAAAGTTACTACCTATCAAAGGTAGCTAATCAATAACAAAGATGCAAAGAAGAAAAAGAGCAGGATAATAAGTCGAGAAAAAATATGAAAAAATATTATTAATATTTCTTAGAGAATTACACAGCTACTTTTGAATCTAATTCACAAGTTTTTATAAGAAATTTAATAATTGAAGCAGAAACAGAAACTTGACTTTTCTTTCGAACAGTAAGTCTACCTTTTAATTCAAGGAAAGGATAAAATATCACTTGAAAATAAGTAACGCTTAGGTACGTAATTTCTTATTTTTTACTAAAAGCCTATTTTACTATCAAAAATAATTATATCACATTTAATAATGATTTTACTGTGAAATAAGTCAAGTTCACATTTTAATTAGTCTGTAAATTAAATCCAAAACAATTATTTCACAATTATTCAGGTTATGATGTAATAACAACATTATTACTTTACTATTTTATATTTTAATCTTTGCCTAATAAGGCTGCAGGAAGTTATGAACATTACCGTCCCTATTCTTTGAAATAATATTATCGTATTTTGACTTCCAAGAATTCCAACATTCAAACAATAAAAAATTTGCTATAAATATTATGTCATTTCAGTTTCTAAATTTAGTGAATTAATTTAGCTAAATAAATTTTAGTTATATTTGTTGTCTAATTGTTTTCATAATTTAGACTTACATTTTAATCTAGATAACTTGTCGTCATATCGTTAGGTAAACATCTATCTATATATCTAACACGCGCATGTATGATGTGCAAGGCCGCCGGGCAGTCATGGATTGAGAAGGGCGGTGGCCCCAGTAAAGCTAGAGTTAGCTAAAAGTAACTATTCCACGCAGACGAAGTCGCGGGCAGAAGCTAATATTATGATATATGCCTGGGGTATTGACTTGAACGACAAAAGAAGTGAGATCTAAATGGGTGCCAAGTTCAATGGTCAGTAGAACAAATAGGAGCAAAAAACATTTTTTCCTGTACTAAAAAAAAGATGACGCCATAACTCCTCCCTTTTTTCTTTTTTTCCAGTGCCGCATTGATTAATATGGCCTAAAGATCAATCGTTCTGATTTTCATGCCTTCAACATCATTTGCAGGTTTTGACTGAATTTCAGGGCGTACCGCTAGCACTAATATTGCTAATCCGGTGAAGTTCGTATCACTTACATACATATATTTGAACGCGCCTTCTCATGTAAACATTTGACAGTCAAGTGACAATTTTTTATTTCTAAAAAGATAAAAAAATCAAATGTTAATGTTATAATTTTAGAAAAGAATCCGTGTTCTGTCGTAACTCTGACTTACTACACAACACATCCTAATGAATAACACATTCACACTGTACTTACCATGCATTTGATAGCACCCATTCACACTACCCACTTACACGTGACAATTAATGACACACTTGTATTTTCATTATATTTACTATCTAGTCAACAGGGTTCACTGAAAATCAGCACCTGAGCCTATCGGGCCCAGGCTCGCTAAAAGTGGTAAAATCATTTAACCTTTTACAAAGAAGCACTTATGAAATGTCAATACAATAATATAAATATAAATATGCGCCAGTCAACACACCACTTGTCATGGTCTCGAAGTAAGGACAAATATCCTTGTGTTGCGAGGTACCAGACAGGGAATTAAGCCAGCGGCGTCTCCCAGCACACCCAGACCCGAGTCAATTCAGAAAATATCGTTGCCTGAATTTACCCGACCGGGAATCGCCGTGGCCTAGTGGTTCAGCACCCGAACTCAGATCGTGGATCGTGTGGTCCCGAGTTCAAATCTGGCCGGAACCAAAATCTTTGTGTTCATTGTTTAATTTCCGACTAACTCTCCGGTGATGGAAAACATCGATTGGAAACCAAATCAACCCGGATAGCGGCGGAAGGCTCACCACCTGCCACGTTGGGTTCTGATACCATTTGGTGAAAAGTGGGCTTCTGAGTGTTCACCATGACGGCAACAGTCACTTGCCTCTGACTTCCCCGTTTGGGATAAAGTTGTGCTGGTATGTTGTTGTAAATAATTTTAAAGTTTCTGTATATTTGTTTTTTTTTATATACGGTTTTACTATGAAATGATGTATTTGAAGTATTTTAAAAATTAAGCAGCACAAAAGAGATGTTTAGTTAGCGTCATACTTCTAGTCTACTCTGGAACTGTCCCAAGTCCTGCATTCCTGTTTTTCGTTCCGTTCACCATGACGGCAACAGTCAAATTGCCTCTGACTACCCCGTTTGTGATAAAGTCGTGACGTATATATGAGTATATGCAAGAAATCCCTCATACACAGTGTACAGAGTATAAGACAAAGTTCCGCAGTAGGCCATAAAAAACATTAAAATTAATAAAAAAGGTTACAGAGCTCGACCCGAAATCCGAAGTTCCTAGATTTAAAAAACCCGGGTTGGGTTAATAACATACCAATACGACTATATTCAAAACGGGGTAGTCAGAGGCAGGTGACTGTTGCAAGGTGAAAGGAACACTCAGAAGCCCACTTTTAGGTTTAAAGAATTTATTTCTCCATAAAAATACAGTTTACTTACTAAAACAGGCCCACATTTAATGGCAATTAAAGTATATAACAGCATTCCAAATAGTATTAAGTGTCTTGAAATTAATGATGTATTTGAAAGTGAGCTCAAAACGTTTTTGGTAAATAAGGCTTATACTACACTTTAGCAGAATTTTTTAATGATGAGATTAGATTTAAAGTTGCAGTGCCCTCACGGGGTGTCACACTGATCACACATTTTTTGTAACAACTTTTCTGTACTGTGACTAGCAATGAATAAATGAATATGAATAAAAATGAGATACATATATGAGATACAATACACAAATCTTAATCTAAAATTAATCTAACTAAAAAACAAAATATATATCTATTTATATAAATAAAATAAATTAAAAATACCGTCAATCGTTGAACAAATCCTGTGAGTGTGGCATGGCAGCGAGGAAAGAGCCAGCTCTTCGGTCTCTTGCTGCCATGATCAGTAGAGGGTTAATTTTTTTCAAAAAAGCTTGGCCCAAAAGTTTCGAATCCAAGCGGCGTAAACACGTAATCAGCTGAAATCGAATCGTATTTACGCAGCTTGGATAGCTCCGCTGCCTCCGCTGCCGCCCCGGCTCTCGAAACTGATAGTTATAAATAAAATGATAAATTATGATATGCCTCTAAGGCACTTGTTGAAAATGACAATGTGCTTAAGTACAATATATTCTTTAAGTCTTATACATTATTATTATGCTAACAATATCGTGCTCTTTTCATAATTCGGGCTGCAGTAAGCATCATTTCATTATTATTTCTTTTGACAAATGGTATTTGAGCCTAACGTGGTAGGTGGTGAGCCTTCCGCCTTTATCCGGGTTGGTATAGTTTTTTATCGATGCTTTCCATCACAGCAATTTAACAATGAAAACAAAAAAAATGGTTATGGCCAGATTTGAACTCGGCACCAGACGATCCACGATTTGAGTTGGGGAACTTAACCCCTAGGCCACGACGAAAGCAATTTCAATATGTCTCGGTATAACAAGTATATAGTATATGGCGGATCAGATCCCATCAATCATGCTAAGAGGTTTGGATCGTTTGCGTGAGGGGCATATCCGTCGGTTGTTCCACAGATTAAATTCATGTCCGTTCAAATCCGATAATGTGATTGCTTTTAATTTAAACGTTATTGAGTGGTTTATACGACAGTTGGATTATGGCTCAATTTGTTATCGAAGACAATCCTCTTTTAACTGTTATTTGAACTCTCTGACTTAAAAAAAAGATACAGCTATTTTAGGTTCTTCAAAGCCAGGTTTTAGCCAGGCATTAGTTGAAAACCGGTTTTTCTGTTTTGAATTGGCAGTTTTTTTTTTATTGCACAAACAAGTAAAGTACAATTGGCGGACTTAATGCCTAAAGGCATTTTCTACTGAACAACCGCAAGGTATAACAGAAACATTGGAATGTTGGACACCGACTCGAATAATAACAATAATCGCATAAGTTTTAGAAGAATTCGCATTTATTTCTTTACTTTTTAGTGCTTTGTTTTGGAATAGTTATTTTTGAAGTTGTTTTTTTGTTAAAATTTTTGTTCATTTGTTTATTTTCAGTGAATAGTTCTTAGAAAAAGTATCTTCCAATTGCTCCTAAGAATTGAAGAGTTCCGTTACTTTGTCATGGATCCCATAATCAGAACCTAACCAAACTCTCATCAAACTACCTTGAAGTTTATCCTTTCCAATAACAAAAGAAACATTGAAATCGGTTGGCGTGATATTGAGTTATTCGTCCATTTGTAGCGCATTTTGTCTATATAGATTTAAGACTTATATGGTTTTCTCATGGATGCCACCGTCAGAACTAGACCAAATTAAAATAGGACCTTCGGGAAGCACCAGCTTTCAAATAAAAGAGGAATGATCAAAATTGGTTCACCCAGTCGAAAGTTATGAGGTAACAAACATAAAAAAAAACATACAGTCGAATTGAGAAACTTCTCCTTTTTTGAAGTCGGTTAAAAAAGGAAATGAAGCCTTGCGTATCCTTCAAATGTCGCTCTATGCAGTCTCGTAACTTTGATACTCCTCTAATTACTCACTTGACCTTATTAGCATTAACCTGACTCTTTACAGCTGGGCTAAGGGTCTTTAGAAGGTTTACATCCTTATCCGAAGCTAGGGCGAGGGCTTTCCTATCAGCCGAGTTTACATGACAATTGGATAACGTAGTACGAATGTAGTATGTATGATTTTTGGGTTTGGACTATGATTACATGTTATTTTGCAGCCAAAGGCTTAAAAAAACAGCAGGCTATCCGCTATCTTCGCATCTGCGTTTAATATTAAAATAAATAAAGAATAAGAATTAATTAATTAATAGACATCGTTGCACTGACATAAGGAGTAACAAAATAAACAAAAATTTACAAAATAAAAATACAATAAATTCCACCAGACAGCATAGTTAGGTTCTTTGCTGAGAGATGGCGTTGTTCTTCTCAGGAAATGAAAATCCAAGAAGGCGGTGTTACGATTCTTTTCGTATAACTATCTGTCACTCCTAATACATCCAAATATATCACCCTCTTTAAATCAATTTGACGTTTTATTCATTTGCAAATGTTGAATTTTCTTTCGTGGTATCACCACAGGTGTCTGGACTCGGTTTCTGTTTGTTCTTATACGAAGACTGACAGTGCCAGCCAGCCAAACCCCCCTTAAATTTAACAACAGCTTGGCCTATGTCAGTGATTTCAGTTTTAACACAACGTCAATTTCCAATCCGCTGCTTCTCCGAACGCGGCCCTAATATACGTTTATTTCGGGATCTTCAAATAAAAGAGACGTCTTATTACCGCTAAAGTAGGAATTATTCATAAAGAAGGCGGCTCTTAACGGCATCCGGGAGAAATACTTAATGACCTTGCTTCAAAATACCTTTGAGTGCAAGTGGGAGTAAGAGAGTTGGTTCCGTGACGTTAATTTTGAAGCTGTTGACTAAAATGCCATGAGAAACTTGGATGGAATGTTAAGTGATCGATTAACATGACACCAAGGGACGCACTCCAAATGTTTCCCTGCCCAACCCTATTTTACGTGCAGTACTAATGTATGCCTTTTCCTGAATCTTTGGACTATCAAGCTACTGCGAAATGTTTTACCTTGGCCTCTATAATACTTTAATAGCATAATTAATAATCGTAATACCCAGCTTGAATGAAAATAGTACCTTCCTGTTAGTCCTATTTTTTCCAGCACAGAGAAAAATTCAGCACAATTTTCAATTATTTAATATTTAACATCTCTCAAAAGAAATCGGATCTCGCCATTTTTTTCTTAGTAAATATTTATGAGGCTTTATTATATCTGTTAAATAAAAAAATATGAATAAAAATGCGCCAGACGAAACTCCATTGTCATGGTCTCGAAGAAAAGATAAATATCCCTGTGCTACGAGGTACCAGACAAGGAATTAAGCCAGGGGCGTGTCCCAGCACATCCAGGCTCGAATAAAATTTAGAAGAGATAATAGTTTCTGTGTAACTATTAATGCACATACTTGCCTCTCTTTTTCCATTTTTACTCTACCCGTAGGTTGCCTGGAAGAGATCGCTATAAGCGATAAGGCGGCCTAAAATTGTGCATTGTTTTTTAATGTAATAGTTAGATTTAAGCTACTTTGTTTTGTACAATAAAGAATATTATCATATCCATCTTATTCTTATTAAATATAATTCGTTGAAAATATCAGGCTACCAACACGAGTAGATGGCGTTGTTCCAATTAGGATATGACAATCCTGGAAGGCGTTGTTACGATATTTCCCCTGATATAAGGTCTTTTGGAACTAGATTATATGTCTCTCTTTGAATCTATTTGACGTTTTACTTACTTGACAATTGAGCATTTGAACTAGTACTTTGCTGTGGGTTTGTTCACTGTTAGTAAACAATACTCCTGCTGATCACGAAAACTGTATGCTTAATCTTTACTATACTAATATTATAAAGAGGAAAGATTTGTATGTTTGTCTGTTTGTATTGAATAGGATCCGAAACTAAAACTACTGCACCGATTTTAATAATTATTTCATTAATATGCTACATACTCAGGGAGTGACATAGGCTTTTCTTTTAATTCAAGCTATATTTTGACGGGTAAGACAAAGCTAGTATTCTTATAAAAAGGTTTTTAAACGGTACCCAAAACCTTCACGTATTTCTCTGTTACGTTTATGAATCATTTGACGTTTATCCCAAGCCGTAATCCAGCCGTAAGCACGGATTCCAGGCACATATTAGTTTATTCATACGTAGGCTTGTCTCTCAATCTTACGTAACTATCGATATTTACCTATATCGATAGCCATCTTGTCGATAGCTTATCTTTTCTGAAATGACCGCATTCACGCATACACAAAGATAAAATAAGATAAATATACTTTATGGTACAACTAAGAAGATAACAATTACAAAAGCACATAAAAACTAAAAACCCAAAAGTAAAGAAAAAGAAAATAATTGACCTATGAACATACTGTCCCACGGCTGAGCATGCAAAGACAACAAAGTGTATTAATTTTACTATGGTTGTGGTTGATACCATTATCAACATGAATGATGAGACATTAGAAATTACGAACTCTACTATATATTTATTTAGTATTTTTAGGAATTACTCTAGAGTTACAGTGGGGTCCACATATAACGGCTCTGGCAGGGAAACTTAGTTCGGCCGCTTGTGCTGTCAGAAAAATATAGAATCCTGAGTGATAATGAAACAGCAAGACTAGTGTATTTTAGTTACTTTCATAGCGTTATCTCGTATGGTCTACTGTTGTGGGGCTCAGCTGCAGAACTTAACACCATTTGTACTCCAAAAAAGAGGCATTCGGTCGATATACAAACTTTGGCCACGCGACTCGCTTAGAGAAGTATTTAGGAAGATTGATATTTTAACTGTGCACGCTTAGTATATTTTCGATAACATAATGTATGTGCGCAAAAACTTGCGTATGCTCAAAAAAAAACAGTGATACTCATAAACACAATACTAGAAATAAAAACAAACTTATTATTCCAAGTCTTAGGCTACATAAGGTAGGAAATTCCTTTGTGGGTCAATCTGTAAAATACTTTAACAAAATACCTCAGTCTTTTGATCTACCTCTTCACAAGTTCAAGTCTACAATTGAAGCAAAGTTGGTAAAACAAGGTTATTATAATGTGGAGGATTACTTAAACAACAAGAGTTTGTGGTCATAGTAGGAATAACCTGCTCCTCTGCTCAAATAATGTATTTTTATTGTTCTTTTGACTGTACTCTGAATTTCTCCTTTCGGACCATATAGTTGAATTCTCATAAAGTTGAATTCTTAAAATGTTGAATTTCTCATAATGTTGATTTTTTTAAGTTTCGCAAAATGGTGAATTCCCGTGAAGTTGAATTCCCAAAACGTTTAATTTCCCTGAATGTTGATTTTTTTTAGTTTAGCAAAATGTTGAATTCTCATGAAGTAGAATTCACATAGGGCCTTATCAGACTTGTGATTTGCGAGCGAGTTTTGTATGAAGGCGATTACGCAGCGAGTTCGCCGCGACATATATTTGTATAGAAACTCGCAAGTGTGATAATAATAACCCTCACATTACTTTCATATTTTTGCCAAATGTTGAATGTGTGCGGGTCCGATAACTATTTCTCAGATTATAAATTTTCATTTTTATGCTGTTAGAACCTTTTTCGTGGAATATAAATACTCTTTTCTGTTACACACGTAAACCACTTTAGATAACAAATTAACAATAACTGTCAATGTTAGTCAATGTCATTTCAGAATAATTTAATCGTTGGATTAATACGTATAGAAATATAATGAATCCCTTTAAAACAATTTATTTTACTACAAATAAAAAGAAAACAAAACTTCTTGTAGTAAGAAGTAAATACACGCTGACCAAAGACGGGAAAACCAACCAGAACGGTACAACTCGATGGAAGTGCACTAATCGGGACGATTGTTCAGCAACGGTTACGTTAACTAATGACGATAGTAAGATAAAAAGGGAAACAAAACATACATGTATCCCAGACAAGAATAAAATAAAAGTTACGCAAGTGTGTATAAATTTATGCCCTATCGAGCAAATTTATGAAGGAATGGTGCAACAGTTTAAAGAAAGCAACCTTGTTTTGCCTATTACCGAAATCCCATCATTTATTTCATTAAAAAGTACTTTATATAGAACACGGAAACTATTTGAGCACAAATTCGCTTGTTTTTAAAAGAATCCAAGATGTAAAAAATCCAAAGAACGTTGATGAGAATTTCAAGGTCTTTGAAGATGGAAATGAAGAAAAAATTATTATCATTTGCTCCCAAGCCGCCATATTGGCAATGAAATCGTCAACATTATGTAGTTACAGTGGTGATGGTACTTTCAAAACTTGTCCACGCCCCTTTCAACAACTTTTTGTTATTCATCTTGACATTTTTTCTAACCATGAGGCAGTAAACGTTTTCCCGGTTATATATGCATTTCTACCAAACAAGACCGAAAAAACTTACAAGAGGTTATTAAACTTAATAAAAGAGAATTTGCCTGTGATAATGAAGACTTATAATAAATAAATAAATAAATAAATATCCCTGGACATTATTCCACACAGCGCCATCTAGCCCCAAAGTAAGCTAATTAAAGCTTGTGTTATGGGATACTAGACAACGGATAAACATACATAAATACATTTTCTTTTGTAAATACATACTTATTATACATAGGAGACACCCAGACCAGTACAAACAGACATGTTCATGCACACAAATGTTTGTACTGTGCGGGGATCGAACCCGCGACCTCTGGTGTAGTAGCCAACTTCTTAACCATTACACCAAGTCGGTCGTCAAAAAATGTGACTACGAGGTAGCTCAAATCAATGGTGTCAAATCGATATTCCCAGATGTTGATTTATCTGGTTGTTATCAACATTTCAATAAAGCCGTCTGGAAAAAGGCTAAGGAATTGAAGATAGTAAGAGTAAAGGCATCTACAAGTGACGATGGAACTGCAAGAAGCATTGTTAGGATGTGCTCTAATTTTGTCTTGCTTCCACCCACTTTCATGCCGCAAGCTTGGAATGATATGAAAAAGGGTGCCCCAGGTTCACCAAAAATGAAATTATTTTTAAAATACTTTCAAAATCAATGGTTTAAAAAAGATCATAATATGATTAGTTGTGCGGGAGATACTCATCGGACCACTAACACGTGTGAAGGGTACCGTCGACGAATTAATGGGAGATTACCTAAAAATCCAAATTTTTACCTAGTGTTCTATACACTTTTAAAAGAATTGAATCATTATGGCGATAAAATCGAAAAGTATATGTCTTTTGTGCCATTTAAAAAGAATAGACAAAAAATATTTGTCGTTATTAAAATTACTTGAGAGGAAAACAATAACTCCATTAGTTTTCCTCAACAAAATCACTTTTTCCAGGTTGAAACTTGGGTTTTAAATGTTAGAGAAATGTGTAAGAGTAATGAAGTATGTAAGAGTAAACTTATTTTATTTTAAGCGGTCCAAAAGGGTGAGGATCTTGTGATTTAATTATTATCTAACTTGTTGTCAATATATGATTGAATTATTTATATGTCTTTTAATCCGCCGGTAGATAGTTTTTTTTAAACTTTTCATCGCCATTGACTTGATACGCAGTCCGCACATTTCGTGCCCCACACGCCAACGACTTCATATCTACGCAACTGTCACCCGCACCATGCTACAGCGCACATACTGTAGTCAGTTTACTGCAAAGACTACTATCGAATACTGGGTTTACTGACGTGCGTTGTCATGAGGTTTTTTTCGAAGTTTTTTTAGGAAATTTTGCATTTGACGTCTATGACAGTTGGCGTGTGGGGCAAAACTTTTTGCTTGTATATCATCTCAATGATATCAACTTTTTGCAAATTCTACCTTCTGTAAATTCAACATTTTGGGAGTTCAACTTGTTGCAAATTCAACTTTCTACAAATCCAACATTTTATGATTCAACATGCTGCAATTTCAACATTATGAGATTCAACATTCTGGGAAATCCAACATTTTGCAAACTCAACATTTTAGGAATTCAACTTTCTGTTCCTAAAGGGAATTTCTTTGTTGTAAAACAAAACAAAGTTCAAAAGAGTAACTATCGAGTTTCTTGCCGGAGTCTTCTCGATAAAAGCAACGTCCGAACCGGTGGTAGATTCGCATTATGTTTATTTAGGATATGTACTGTTATTGTATTATTTTATTTACATTTTTATTATTTATATATTTTTTTGTGAATTATGACCTTTCATAAGTGCTTCTTTGTAAAAGCTTAAGTGAATAAATTATTTTTTTACTTTACTTTACTTTACTTTTTAGCAAAGGCCTCCATTATTATAATGAAGTCATATTTTTTAAATATGGACGCAATGAGAATGTAGTGTTACGCGTCATTTCTGGTTAGTCAAGCTCTACTATACTAATCTTAGTGATATAAATCAATAGAGATTAATATTTTCGGGGCATGTTACCGATTGCAGTACAAACGAAAAACCACAAGTTGAAAATTAAAATGCATTTATATTAATTATTTCATAAAAACGAAGGCTTTCTTAACATATCTATAAAAAGATTTCCTCTGACTGAGGCCCAGTGCAACACTTTTTTTTATATTCATTGAAAAAACGCCGCTTTTGGGTAAATTTGCTAAGATCAAACCTTCTTTGGTTTTTTTGCTGATGGTGATGCTACCATTTCGTTTTATCGACAATAAATAAAACATCTAAAGTTACAACACTATTTACAAGCCGTGGGCTATAAGCCCTATCGTATCGGTAGCTCTAAATCGGCCAGTCTTATCTCCGTTCGTATCGAATACCAACGATGGGTTGTTCCATCATAAATACTGATAGGTTTGGTTAGTATTTTGGGAGCTATTTACATGGAATTTGACAGTAAATGGAAACAAAGGTTTTGTTGGGCCAGAAATATTCTGGCAAACGAAAAACAGATGCGCAAAGTGATTCAATGACCTGGTAAGTTACAATTATTAGAAACCGTGAATGGCAAAGATTTTTGTGACTATGCCTGGGTTTTAATGTAATGCCCGATTGTTAATATTATCATATATATTTGACGACCGACTTGGTGTAATGGTTAAGAAGTTGGCTACTACACCAGAGGTCGCGGGTTCGATCCCCGCACAGTACAAACATTTGTGTGCATGAACATGTCTGTTTGTACTGGTATGGGTGTCTCCTATGTATAATAAGTATGTATTTACAAAAGAAAATGTATTTAAGTATGTTTATCCGTTGTCTAGTATCCCATAACACAAGCTTTAATTAGCTTACTTTGGGGCTAGATGGCGCTGTGTGGAATAATGTCCAGGGATATTTGTCCAGGGATATTATAATTCAATTTACTACTACAAAATTACATTTTCAGATCTTACAAAACAAAATCACCCCATAGAATAAATACCTAAGAGACTAACATACATCTTTAATGAACAAGAAATAATTTACGTGCAACGCAGTATGGTGTCCGGTAGCCGACCTCGAAACCGCCGGTACAAGACACTTGTCGGCCTAAACTCCTCTTTCATAAAGGTCGAGAGATGATCAGATGGAACCCTCACCACGAATGAGTTAAAATTGACATTACGGCGGGACTCCAACAGCTCGACCCTCAAAGTGAAGTTAGACTTGATCATTAAGTACTCCATGATCTCCTCTGCCTTCGTAGAGTAATGGAGGCGGGATACGTACAAGCCAAGTGCGTGTCAAGCCTCATCTTACAATAACACAATTTTGGAATGTCTCACACATTATAAATGCCACTCTCTCGTTTACAATGAAAACATAGGTGTCTGGAATGTTTGGTGCATCAGGCATGAGTCGTTGGCACACATGAAATAGTAAATAAAATAAATAAATATGCGCTAGACAACACACCTCTTGTAATGGTATCGAAGTTGGGATTAATATCCCTGTGTTACGAGGTACCACACAAGGAAGAAAGCTAGGGGCAGTCAATTCAGAAAAGACCGGGAATCGAACCCGAGACACTACGGAAATCAAGACGAGAAACCGTGCTACAGCACACTACGCCAATCGTGTCGTCAATTAAGCTTTGTTTGGTTTGAGGCTAAATGGTATATTTATTGGTGTTGCTTAGAAACAGTGATAGTTTTTGAAAAGGATTCTTATGAACTATAAGTAAATTAACGTAAATATTATGCCTATTCCAAATCACTCTTAAGAACACCGCTAACCGTTTGATAAAAAATAATATACTTACGTTCTAACGCACATTGGTCACTCAATCAGGCGTAACTAATCGTAGCCAATATTTACCTGCAACAACAAAATTATTGAGTTAAATTTTCGAATTAATGTCACTCAGCTCACATTTGTTAGTAAGTGTACGTGTATGAGTTCGTATATAAGCTTTAGTAGAATTATAATAAAACAGACTATTACCAACTGTTGTCTCATTTCACTGCCATTCCGTCTGTGGTTATATAGTAATTCTTAAGGTCCAACTGTGTCTTATTGCGTCTCCTCGACAGCACTGCAACAGTGGTGGACCCCGACGTGATGCCACGTCGGGGTCCGCAACAGTAATCATGATCATTGTTATTGTCCGGTCACTTCCATATCTTAAGGCTATGCTTTCCCAAAATTGTCAATATCGTCGAAGTCGATCAAGACTTTGTTTGAAGATAACTACTAAATTAAAAGATATGTACGTGAATAAAAATTTTTACGAGTAGCTCAGTGTCTTTAACTAAGGCGACAACTTTTCCAAAACACGATATAGCATAATTTCACCGATGAAAAAAAAACACAAAGAAGTAGGTTCGTCGACGATTTTTTTGTTTTACTCTCAAATATACATTATTAACATCTTGCACTTAAAAAATATAAAAATAGACAGGTATTTGTATATTCTAGGTCAACAACTTTAAAAACTTTTTAGTTTGTCTAATTTTATTTCTTTAAATTCATTACACGAAAACAGAAGGAGGAAGCCGCGGCGTTATTCCGTTCGCGTAGAAATAACCAGTGGCCCACCGAATGCTCTATCGGACGGCGCGCTAAATCCCAGCCTTAAGAAGTTGTTCCAATTTCAGCAGTCTGCCAGGAGTGATAATATGCGGTCAACCCGGAAACTTCTTCTTGCTTTCCCCTCTCATTTTTAAAGTTTATATTCCAATTATTTCACTGTCCAATCCATTCGCTTGTGGATTTCACTACCTTTACTTATCAGGCAATCACAATCCTTACCTTTTTTCAAATCCCCACTCAAAGCTTATTTCCTCACACTGTAACTTTTAAATGTCTCTAGTGCGTGGATAAACCAACCCTGAATATATCTTTTCTACCATTTCTAATAATTTTGTGTACGTCTACGATATTCACAACGCTTAATATGTACTGTTGTAGCTTTCCCTCCGCAACTTTGCCCGCGTTATCGTGATATATTATGGCCAAATTACATAAAATCTTTGTAAATTGTAGCCTATGTGTTATTCTGATGTATAAGCTGTATTACTTACTAGAAGTAAGATGTTTAATTGCATTCATAAATGCATGAAATAACCGCATATACCTATGTATATAATTTATCACGATCTCACACTACCTTACCCATTTCTCTTTTCGATCTTGTATTTTCCTCTACCTGCAGGTTAAGGTTGCGTACATTGTATGTATGATCTAAGACTATGCAATGCTAATTTTATGTTTTGTTGCACAATAAAGTATCTTTATCTTATCTTATCTTACCATCTGTAACCTCTACCATGAGTTTTCGTCGCGTAAACTACCGAAGTTAGCTATATCAACTGGCGCACTTTTACATTTCTATTCATTTTTCTATTCATTAAAGGCACTGTACCGAAATTGCATACAAAAACGTTACTTCTGACGCGAGCGACTGTCATCAAGTGTTAAGTCATGTTAAAAGTACAGTCCGTGTACCATAATTTCTTATAGCAGAATTAAAATAACCTTACTTAGAAATGACGGCTGAATTTCAACCTCAGGCAAATACAATTAAAAAAAAAAGAAAAAAAACATTTATTTTCAGACAACGTGGCCCATTTGTTAGTTTCAATTAACCTTAAAAACAATGTTAGTGGCGTTTGTAACAATGATCTTAATACACTATTTTAGTAACAAAACAAGAGTATGAGTTGACTCACCGATTCACACGTGTAAATCAATGACCCGACAAAAGGCGGCTGAGTCCAGCCTCTCTGCTATCATTTCCCGGATTCCGTTCCTACTCAATCTCACTCATTGAATTACTGACGCGGTCTCCAATTACGACGTTGACTTATGAGTAAATTAATTAGATTAGATTAATTTATTTAATAATCCAACATTACAATATACGAGTACATTACATTTGATGTCACATATAAGAATTTGCATTATGATCGTCAAATTATTATAAAAATTACAAATTAATACAATAAACATAATGTCCAAACCGAATAACAATAACAAAATAAAAATAAAAAATTAGGTAAAAAATAAATATTCACATGTCAAATAAAATAATACAAATAAAATAATTCAATCAAAAGTAAAAATAAATAATTAATAAGTCATCCGAATTCATCATTCAAAAATTCTTCAATAATAAGCGTTTTCCAACAAAAGGTTTCTCAGCTGAGGTCGGAATGTTTCGTCAGATTGTACGTCTCTTAGCGCTAGCGGTATATGGTTGTAGTAGGTGGGGCCAATGACTCGTGGGTTCTTCTCAGCAAGAGCCATGCGACGAGGACCGCGTTGAGGCGACCTACTAGATGCGTGGGCCTTCTATTTTTCATACACTGAAAATTCCTTAAGTTGCATCTTACGAATGTTAATAGCTCATATAATATATCATATAGTGCGATGCGCGCTCGGAAACGGTCGCGTTCCGCAATTCAGCACAGTCTTGAATTATTTGATTAGTTCGCGAACTACGTAGCCGGTTGCGGCTGCCGCCGCTATGGGTTCCAAGCAACTCATAGCCAACGAGCTGTTGGCGTTTATCCTACACGCCATTGACACGATGGACGAGGTTAGCATCATGCAGATCTGCAAATCCAATTTCAAGGAGGAGGAAATTGTCAGTAGCAAGGTGCTGCTCTACCAGACGCTCGGCAAAGCCGACCGAATGCCGTCTCGCAGGAGGGACGAAAAAGGCGAGCGAAGTCTCCAGGACATTAACACGCTGTTGAAGGAGACCGATCCGGACGACGTGCCCGCTTTCGTGGCGAAACAGCTGCATAGGCTGCCTCCCGTCACTTTTGACCACGTCGACGTCACCTGCTTACTAAAGGACATCAAAACCCTGAAAGCAAGCCTGGCTGAAGTGAAGTTGAGAGTTGAGGTTTCGGAATCTACGATCTCCGATCTGCTTGCCGAATTATTATCCGCCGAGCTGACGCCAAGCGCTAGGTCATCTACCCCCACCGCTAGCTACGCCGATGCCGCCGCCGTGCCTTCTCAAAGGCCTCAGGGGAAGAAGCTGAAGTCTTGCAAGCTCCCTTGCAAGTCTGTGACTCAGTGTCAAAAGAAGGAGCCATGCAATTGAGGGTTTCGTGAAGGTTGAGAGGAAGAAGAAACCCGCCAGTCGTAACCATCGAGGCTCTGCACCGACTGAACTGGATTGCGCCCTGCGTCCTGAAGTACCGGCGACGCAGCTGTACGTGTCCAGATTACACTGGTCTACGAAAGTCGAGGACTTTGTAGACTATGTGCGAAGAAAGTCCAATTTCACCCTAAGGGTCGAACAGTTGGAATCTCGCCGAAAAGTGAATTTTAATTCTTTTGTGGTGAGAGTGCCGACCCACCATCTGGCGACCTTCATGAAGGAAGACTTTTGGCCGCAGGGAGTCGTGTTCCGGAAATTCAAAGGACGGTTGCCTGCTGACAACACGCGATACACGTCGCTGAGTCAACGTTTAAATTAGTTTTAGAATTATTTATTATAACTCATATGTATGTTAGACTGTAAGGTATTTGTCTATGGGCCTCTGTTATATGAAACTTTTCTTATGTATAATATTGCCTGAAATAAATGATTTATTATTATTATTATTATTATTATATAAATAGACCGAGTAGTGCGTCAGTATATGCTGCGTTACAAACAAGTTATTATTTTATTTTAGTGCGCTTTCACATTTAAGGGACTTTAGCAGCGCGACAAACCCGCTGATTTATTCATTTATTTATTCTTCATTGCACAAAATTAATGATACAATTAGCGGACTTAATGCCAAAGGGCATGATGATTTCATACTATGAACAACAGCGCGGCAGCGGCGCCTGGGCGGCACGCGGCAGTCGCTACATTCAGTTAGGCGCCGAATTAGTGTAGTAAGCGAACCTGTTTGTTGACAGACAGCAAGATTAGCGAGTTTAACACCGAAAGAGCGTTTTTAGTATATTTTATATCGGGGGACTTAGTCATTAAGCCATAATGTACAACAGTTAATGAAACCGAGGGTATATTAAGTTGCCGTTTAGTCTCGAGGTGCAAACTGTACTTTTCACTTTGAGTGCGAGAAAAGTAATCAATTTTGGTACAAAAACATTTAAAACCGAACAAATTTACACTTGACAAAAGTTCTGAAATTTACGTGGTCAGTTTTTTCTTCTGAACTGAACCACAGATTAACAATTTAAAACACATGGCGCCACTTTCTTTGCGGACAAACCATGGAACTAGAACTCTCAACAATTTCGCAATGAAGACGGTCCACACTCCACAGATAATAGCATATTTTTTTACTGGCTGTTTGAGTTTGTCTATGTCCGTGAAGGAAATTAAAAAAACTAATTACTTTTTACTCCCTAGGGGCTAAAGTGGTCACTTTAGGCCCGCATCGCAGGGCTATATTGGCGTACTTTTAGAGCATGGGAAGTGAAAATATACTTATAACTGTACGGCCGACCGCATCGCTCAGCTTATCATTTGCAGTTACGTGCCCCTTCCTGCAGCACAACCATGTTTAATGGTTCTTTCACAGTTCAAGCAGTTAGGCTGTGGAATAAGCTGCCTGTTACCCTTCGTGAGTGTCGCACTGTCGGTTGTTTTAAAAGACAATTGAAGGAACATCTTTTTCGGATTGCTTGAGTTGCGTTGGGTCATATTATTATGTTTATTTTACACTTAACCAACAATATGGATTACATCCTAACTGAATGATTTAATATCATATTATTATTATTATACGAGTACATACATACCATCACGAATTCATCCCAAGCGGGGTAGTCAAAGGCAAGTGACTGTGCCGTTGTGGTGAACAAAATACACAGAAGCCCACTTTTCACCAATGGTATTAGAACCCAACGTGGTGGGCCTTTCGTCGTTACCCGGGTTGATTTGGTTTGTTTTCGATGTTTTCCGTCACCGGAGAGTAAGTCGGATATTTAACAATGAACTCAAAGATTTTGGTTTTGGCCAGATTTGAACTCGGGACCATACGATCCACGATCTGAGTTCGAGTGCTGAACCACTAGGCCACGACGCTCATTATTATTATATACAGGGTTACTTTATAAACACCATCCAAATTTTTTCCAGACATTAGGCATCAATCGAAGACAGCTTTTTTTTAAAAAAGGGTAGGTCTTTCTAAGTTTTATATTATTATTTTTTTTTTGAACAGAATATTCGTGCGGCGTATTTACTCATTCAAAATTAAATATAAACTTTTGAATAAAGCGCGGGCAGGGAGTTGAAGAGACTGCGAGCCCGCCGCCACTCACGTCGCGCAGTATCAACGAAACTAGTGTTTTTTTTATACTTTTGAGTAGTTTACCCCTTGAGTGTCAGCGAGACACATGGTGTTCCTAAGAAAACCCTAAGACGAAAATGGCAAACACACAATGCAAAAACCTGAACAATAAAAACACGAGACGGGTTAATAACATTAATAACTCAACATTTTAGTACTGAAGGTTGTCAAACAGAAAAATAAGTAGTAATTTTCTCCATAGATCCACATATTTCAATTTAGATGGTGTTAATAAATTAGCCCTGTATATTTAAATATTTATATATATTTATATTGTAGTCTCGTGTATTTATTGTTATAATGTTTAAGGTATAAGCCATTATATTAAGGTACTGGAAAAGCTTTGTAGTAGTTTTTGTTTAATTTTTTTACTTTTATTTATTTTTGGTTGTGTGCCCAGCTGTCTGTTTTCTCTATTACACTTGTTGTTGTATCCTGTAACTTGGTCTTCTGGAAGAAATCTCTTTTTAGAGATAAGATAACCTGTACTTCTGCTTTCTCTAATGTTGTTCCTTGTAATGTATTTTTTGTATACGAACTAATAAATAATAAAAAAAAAAAAAAAGATTAATTATTACGTGGAATGCACCGCACTAACCCAAGTGCTGTCGCACGGCGGCACAGCGCCGCTGTTTTATAATGTAAAGGCATTCGCTGCTGACGCCCCAATGTGGTAGCAGTAGCAGTCTTACACTGCTCCAAAAGCCCCTGGTGGCTGGTTTAGCACAACTCTTCTGTAGGTGTGTTGTGTGCCGTGCTGGTGGCGGCACTTTAAAATAATACTTTCCACCGCCCCATCACCTTCCCGTGGGTATCGTAAGAGGCGACTAAGGGAGCTCTGTAGCAGACCATCTGCTCTTCAGGTGGTGAAAGCGAGGATTGAAGCCGCTAGCGTTCTTTGGATGCGCGTGGTGAGCGACTATAACTGCTCCGGTACCATTCTGGATTTTTTTTTTTTTTTTTTTTTATGCGCCAGTCAACACACCTCTTGTAATGGTCTCGAAGTAGGGATTATTAAATCCCTGTGTTACGAGGTACCACACAAGGAAATAAGCTAGGGGCGTCTCCCAGACCCGAGTCAATTCAGAAAAGATCGTTTCCTGAATTGACCCGACCGGGAATCGAACCCGGGACACTACGGAAATCGAGGCGAGAAACCGTGCTACAGCACACTACGCCAATCGTGTCGTCAAATAAATGGGAGTGAGTAATGCCACGGGCTACTCGCCTATGAGTACCATAATGTGTAATGCATTGTGCTTTGTGGCGGCAGGACCTACCGCAGATGGACCCTGGTACACTTCACGGTGTGCTAGGAATAGTGTGCCTTTCTGCATAACCGAGAGGTTGGTCGGGGGGGGGGGGGGGCACTAAAATAAATCTCTGTAGTTTTGGGAAAGGGACTTGCTCTTCAGGTGGGAGACATATTATGTCGGCCGGTTGATGCTACCACCATGCAGTTGCGTAAAACCCGCCAAGTGACTCTGACCTATCTCGGTCAGGTCGCGTTCCGGGATCAGCACTGCACTAACCGGTGCCAAGGCAGGCCTTCAAGATGAGTATGGCCGGCTCAGAAATTGCTTTGCATTATTGTGATTGTCATCCTCATATCTGGACCTCACGACTGCTTTCCATCAGGTGGAGTGAGGTTATCTTGACGGGCACTATAAAAAAAGGTGTTTATTCCTAGATAGTATCTGTTCGGCCTTCAAGACAATCTAAAGTGGCCTTAGATGTTATCTAAAAGCGTTCACTTACGAGGTATTCCCACACCCTCTTTCTGGGGCTGAACGATTGTGGAATATAAAGTTAGAACGTGTTTGTTACGGCCGATAGGAGTAGATTACACTCAAATGCGAAATAGTGTTTTTTCAATCAGACCTGCTTTTTCAAATTTATATGTTTTCAAATATTAGAAAACAAATATTGCAAACAAAGCTATACTGAATAACTTTCCGCCCGCGGCTTTATAAATCAGACAAAAAATTACAAAAACGAATAGGTAAATTATCTCCTACGAGTACTACATAACTGCTACTTGCTAGACCCGCTATTACAATATTTTTTAATGTTTTAGTTGTAAAAAACTTACAGACAGACGGAGCTCGCATTTTTAATATTGGTTGGCGATAACATTTTAATATTAACGAGAAAGTCTACAATTATTGCAAATAAAGCCAAAAGCTGGAGAGCTTTCTGTATTATTAACGAATATAAGCTAATACATCATACTCATTTAACATCAGCACCTAATATTGCTACGGTAACGAACGTCGTAGCTGTCGTAGTATTTTTCGTAGCGATGTAGCACTACGTAGCAAAAAGTTGCAAGTGGCCTTGATCTGGTTGGCCTCTCTCGCAATAAAATTGTAAGGTCTATGACCAGTGGCAGTACAATAGAACAAGTAATAATTAATCAAAATTAAAACAATATATTTCAGATAATATTTATTAAAATTACTTTAACATCACATTACGTTATAGTTTTTTATATAGTTATAGTTAGTGCATAAAAAACACGTCAACGTCATTTTCAAGGCCGGCATAAATGCCTATTCAAGCGGCGCCGTTTGAAGATCCCATTATGTTAGGAAGAAGGGATCACCTGTGCTCCGTCTGGTTGGAACGATAAAGTAATGAATGATCCACCAATCCTTTTGGGTTTTTTGCTTTTGATACTAAGTATAACATCATCTGAATATATATTTCGGCAGCAGCTTACCACCAGGCTCCCATTTTCCATCAATTGACGAAAACATGTTAAACAGTTGTTTCATTCATTTCGGCTGTGGATTCATCACGTGCATCGATGCCTATTCGATTAATAGCCGAATTCGATTAAGCAATCGAATAGAGACGATACAATGTGGCGAGTAGGGGTTTAATGAGGATGTGAGGGGAGGGGCGGGAGGACTTCAGTTTCAAGTATTGCGCGTATTCATCAGCGGAATTGTCGGTGTGTATTAGTTTGTTTTGGGCGATTGAATTTGCAGTAGGTCCTTCAGGGAATAATTACAGTAATAAATCAATTTAAATTAATAAAATATCATGTCTTCATGTGGGAGCGTCCTGGCCTAAAGGTTAACATAACTGAATATATTAACTAACGAAAAATATTAGCTGGCTACACTATTGTATTAGGCATGTGCCTGTAATAATGATGTATTTGTTTTTTGAATAAATAAATAAATAAACTTAAATCCATCTTCTACTTTCTACCATCGGACCACTAGGCGCCGGGAGGGCTCCTACCTTTATGTTTTAGGATCCTTCTTGGGGCAAGGTATACAATATTACAACAAGATCCCAAAAGCCATTTGTGAGTTACCACTACATAGATTCAAACATCACATCAAAGCAGCTTCATAAAAAAGGGCTGTTATACTACCAAAGACAACCTTATAGCACAAAATAAAGAGTTTACAGAAGGACCGCTCGCACCTTTTTCCAAAACTTGCGTGAACCGCCTAGGGTTACTACTATATTCGCTCTGAATTTTTAAAATGAAGTAAGTAAGTAATACCTACTTGACAGAACCGGCCAAAAACAAAATTCATCATGTGAAAAAATGCACCAAGTTCGACAAAAAACAAAAACATTCGCGACAGTGCGACTTTCCGACTCACCGAAGCTCACTGACTTCGCTTGTAAACTCATGTCTCTGTGTGCGTGCGTCAAAAATGGCGTGTTGTTCTAATTTGTGCTTAAAGATAAAAATGCCTGGGTGTAAGCTCTCTGCTCGATACGGTATTAGATAACTCTATTGTAACAGATTTTTATTGTAATACCTAGTTAATACTTAGTATGTATTATCTTTTTTTGTTATTGACCTCATTATATTATCTTATGTTTGTTTTTTTCCATTGTTTTATATTCTTTAGATTAGACACTCAGTAGGTTTTATACTTCACTAACGCCTGTTGTAAACCCGAAACAAGTATATAATAGTAACTGCTAAGTTTCTCGCCGGGTCTTCTCAGCAAGAAACAACTCCGACGCGGTGGTAGAGTCGCATTATGTCTGTATACTATGTATTTATATATCTATATTATTATAGTATTTATGTCAATTATTTAGCATATTTTGCTTTAAATTTGACGATTTAAAAGTACTAACAGTGAAGTTCTATTTGAATAGTTATTTGACTATGTGGTGGAATAGGCATTTTCTAGGTACCAACCACCACCGGTCTCGTCATCAAATTAAAAAAAGGTTTACACTCTCACTCGGAGCATGTGTAGCCAGGCTTCTACTTCACTAATTCTACTTCAGGACATCGACCTCCCCCATAGAACGCCACAGCAAGCGAATCGGGTCATTTGCATCCAATGTTTTAAACACAATGTAATGAGGGCGTCGTGGCAGGGCTTAAACACCCCAACACGGATCGTGGGTCGTGCGGTCCCGAGTTCACATCTGGCCAGAACCATTTTTGCGTTTATTTTTATAAAAATAAATAGCTGTTATTTTATCTCCCTAAAACTTAAGAAAGGCTGAACCGATTCGGCTAATTTTGATTTTTAAATATTTGTGGAAGTTCAGGGAAGGTTAAACGGTAAGAAACAAAAATGAAAAGTAAGAGATAAAAAAACAACAATTCACTTTTCCAATGCAAAATATTCCCAGCTGTTGACAGCTAACATTTGCCAAAACCTTTAAACAGAACGAAGTCTGTCGGGGCAGCTAGGTAAAATAAATAAATAAATATCTGGTACAAATTACACCAAGATCATCTGACCGATTGTACTAATATTGTGCTTGGTACCAGAGCCTGATAAAAATACTTAAATAGTTCTAAACACATTCTTAAAAAGATAATAACACTTAAACACACAACAAACGCAAATGTTCGTCACATAAATGTACCTAACGATTAAAACGAACGGACTCGTGAAAAAAAAAATCTCTCATTAGGTACTAACATTACCATGTTTGTATATCTATGAATGTGCTGTTTTTTTAGAATGAACCTCCACTTGTTCAAGTTATGTTCACGTGAATGACATAAAGATTAGCTTTCGGTCGCACGTAATTTATCGGCATTAAACCCAAGTACCTTTTGTGATGCGTCTAGAATATACAATAAAATTCCTGAGCCAATTCGTAGCATTAATGATACAAACGTGTTTAAAAAGAAAGTAATCATTTACTAGTCGAAAAATGTTATTACGAAATAAGTGAGTAAATCTCACATAAAAATTTTCTTTGATTGAGAGTTCGATCTGCTAACTAGGTTATTTAATGCTATTTAATATCAAGCTTATTTCCTAATTTATTGACATGTTTTCATTTTAATATTAAAGCTAATTTTATTTGTATTTTTTGTCAATTGGTCATGTTTTTCGTATGCCTTTGAAGACACATCATGGAGTTTTCCTGTTAATTGATCACCATACCATCTTGAACTACCTGTGATGACGAATAAATAAATTTGAATTAAAATGTTTGTCTCGTGTGATAATCGAACCAACGACCTCCGGGGCTAAAGGCAGGATCTCTACCATTGCACCAATAGGAATATGATTTAACTGCGCATTTTAAGCGTTTACCATAAATGGCGTCACGAAGCTCATGTACAAATAATCCCACCCTAACGCAATTACAAGAATTTTAATTAAACGAATCACTTCACTCCCACACCTATTTGTTCACTTTTCGTCTTAATTACGAAAGAGAACCCTTCTCGATAATAAATTAATTAAATGCTATGTCGTCGCAAACGAGTAAATAAACAATTATTAAGACGGAGTCTTTTGAATTATTATGCCGAGTGATATATCAGACGATATTGTTATACGCCAGTAAGGGATGTACCTAGTAACTATGTGAAATTTGATTTTGTTAATCGACTTAATTTTGAAAGTTTTCATGACAAAATAATGACTGTTCGACTGATTTTGTATGGCGACCTTGAAATTAAAGTCGATTGATAAAACCAAATTATACCTTACATACGAGTAGTTCTTACATCATTTACTGAGTATGCTATATCAATTTTGTAAGTCTTTTGATAATCACCCGGGATATTTCTTCGTATGTAAAGGATATCCCTTTGCTATGATACTGACACTAAACTTGTCAGCTTTGGGAAATATCATCCAAAAACCTTCCTTAAACTTCCAGAAATAATTCAAGAACAAAATTAGCTACATCGATTTTAGCGAGCCAAACGAACAGCAATGTATTTTTATATAACTATATAGGTTTTCGTCCTCCCTTAATTCTAGTAACAATAAATTATCAATTGAATAATTATCTGATTAATCACACTTGACATTCACATAACGATTGCTTTAATTTATGTTGTTATTGTGAATGTATTTAATGTATTGATTTTGATATGATATGACATTTTGTTTTTTTACTCATCTTTGTTGACATTTATTTTGTTTGTTTTTATTGTAATCTGACAGCTGGCTTGGCATGTCATGGTCTATGGTTGGCCATAGACAAAACAAGAACTCTTATTTTATTGGCCTGGGCTTCTATGGCTAATTCTACATAGTCCATAGATGTTTTTATCGGACTGCATTGTGTTAATTTTCATTTTTTTGTTGTTTTTTGAATAATGTGAATTTAATAATCTCGAATGTAATGTAATGTTTAGACATAATAATAATATTTGCATGTTACCTAGACAGCTGAGAAGGAGAAGCCATAAAATACTAGTCTAAGATCTTCTATGTAACCCTTCTTCATGTGCGAATAAATGAATTATCTTATCTTATCTATCTTCTCACATCACAATGTCCTGTTTCTTTTTTTTTAGCCAGACAACGCACCAATTTTCAATGGCCTCGAAGTTAGTATAAATATGTGTTACGAGATCCCACAGGATTTAAGGCAGGGACGTCTAGCACACCAAGACCCGAGTTTAGAAAATATACTTTCCTGAATGGACCCGACAGCTAATTGAACCTGGGACACCACGCATGTCGCGGTGCGAAACCGTGCTAGTGCACACTACGCCAATCGTGTCCTTAAGTTTTGAATGAATGTAATGGCATGTTAGATTAGATTAGATTAGATTTATTTCTCTCTTAGTACATAATTACAATATATTTTACATTGAATGTCAGATATAACAATTTGTATTAAGATCATCAACAATATAGTAATAATAATAGCATGCATAGAAATGTCAAGGTTAAAAAAAATACAAATTACAAATTCAAAATCATACAATCAAATACAATATATATATACATATATAACATATAAATACAAATGTCAACTAAAATTAAAATACACAATTTAAATATTCATCAATGGAATAGATAGACTTTTCCAACAAAAGGTTTCTCAGTTGGCGTCGGAATGCTCCGTCGGATTGTGCATTTTTCAGCTTAGTAGTTAGTAGTTCCTCCTACTTACAATACAAACTCTACTTTGTTTAAAGCCAGGTAATAAAATGTAAAAGAAGTCCTAGGATTTCTATCGTACAAAATGGAAACTTTAATAGCGTAAAAATAAAGAAGGAACATATTATTGAATTCAAAGGCTTAGAAAAATCATTACCTTTTGTACTGGACGGAAGCAAACTTAAGTGGAAATACATTTAAGTGTCAATATAAAAGGATCGCATTGCAATACCTTGGATTTAGCATCGCTCCTCTCACAGGAATCTATCAAAGGAATACTTTACGTAAAAAAGTGTAAGTTTGCGCCGTCTAGAGTTTCTGAAAGCTCGTAAATCAAACCAGTAATTGGAAGTTCTCAATAATCGGTCAGGGCTGGACAGGGTGGAATACTTTCCTGGGTTCTTGGAGACCATTTTTCAGTGTTCAAAGTTAACATTATTGCTCACAATAAATAACTATAGTTGTATCCTACTAGATGGCGCTGCTCCGTAGCGCTCAGTACGTCTACCAACAGTTGCCACTTTAAATTTACGTAATCGTTCGCGTAAAAAAATGTGTTGGGATTTGCCATGACATGACATGACAATGTGAAATGACGTACTGTACTGGTTTTCAAACCCTACTGCATTTTTGCCTAATTTTGAAATTAATTACTATAACATAGTTTAACTTTACGTCCTGATTTTTCCACCAAAGTTTATAAAATTGATTTGTTCTTAGGTAAATAAACTAAAAGTTTTAATATATTTTATTGTATTTATTGATTTTTTTATTAAATAAATAAAATTATTTTAAGCGAGTGCCCATGATGTTTTATTTTTTTATTGGTTTATTTTTTTCTTGTTTATGGTTCTCTTTTTTATTGTTCTTTTGTTTGTTTTTGCATTAATTTGAAGCTATTAAGTTCTCACATTAGTTTTTAGGTCTATAGTTTTTGTATTACGAACCCATGGATCTCGTCATGTGAATAAATAAAATTGATTATGATATTTATTACCAGTCTCGATATCCATTTGACATAATGTAAACTGTCACAAATTTTTATTCATATATCTTCAACAGTTGACGGTACGGGACCTCAACGGTGATAAAAGCAGTAGCTTCGAGAAATTAATAGACATTCCATAATGTGTACACAGCGTGCTATAAGTCTTAGGCGACATGTCGTGGCTTCAGCGAAACCACTTCGGCGACACTCATTAGCGACGGCGACAAGCGCCATTGTTCCATTGTCGCGCCGCGCGTCGCGCTTCGTGTGGCTGTGTCGAGAGCCATTATCACTTGGGCAAAAATGTTTCTCTTTTGGGAAGGAATGTTGCTTTGTCGTACGAGGTTTTAATGGAAGATAAATTATGTTTATTATTGATAAAAACGTTTGTTACGAGTATAATGACAATATAATTTGTATCTCTCATTCATCATTTGTAACTTATGCATTACCAATTACTGATGTTAATATTTTAGGTATCAAACATGGTAACGGTACATATTAGAGATTTGCTTGTTTGTCAGAAAAAACCCTGAGTACTTCATGAAGAATAAAGAAATGAAGCCAAATCCACGAGACTCTAGAAGGAATAAAATTATAGTACCAAAACCTCATCATTTCAGCCGAACGACGCCCACTGCTGGGCATAGGCCTCCCCCAAGGATCTCCACAACGATCGGTCCTGCGCTGTCCGCATCCAGCGGCTTCCCGCGACCTTGACCAGATCGTCGGTCCACCTTGTAGAGGGCCTGCCCACGGAACGTCGTCCGGTACGCGGTTGCCATTCGAGAACCTTTCCGCCCCAACGGCCATCGGTTCTCCGCGCTATGTTGTGGTGTACCAAAACCTAATCTTACTTTATTTCAAAAAAACGTATTTTACATGGCCATAAAAATATTTAATAAATCACCACCCAGTCTCATGGATTTGCCTTTAGATAAAAACATATTTAAAAGGTTTTTGTTTAAGTGGATTATGGAGAAATGTTTCTATTCAATCAATGAATATATGGAGCATAAATTGACTTAATGAGAAATAGTAGTAATAACTTCCTTTCATTGCTGACTACTATTTAAACACTAAAATATTGACACTTTTTTTTAATTTACTGAAATTTTATGATTTGTAATTTTAAATATTAATCGAACTGACATAATATAATCGAACGATCTATAAATAATTTCTATAACTTAATTAATGCTTCAAATATTTGAATGCAAAAAAAATGTCAATATTTTAATGTATAAATAGTAGTCAGTACTATTTAAACACTAAAATATTGACACTTTTTTTTTTAATTTACTGACATTTTATGATTTCTAATTTTAAATATTAATCGAACTGACATATAACGATATATAAATAATTTCTATAATTTAATTAATGCTTCAAATATGGACTTCACATTTTTTCTTTCTCAATAATTAGTGGTGTAAATAATAAATAAATATATAATAAATTTAAATCAGTATTTTTTAATTATCATTTCATGAATATATGATCATATTAAAAATTAATATTTGCATGCCTACCTGTTTAAAGGCAGAAGACTGTTGATTCCAAGTAATATTGCAGACTATCGCTATGTATGTACACAGTTTTGAGCAAATAAAAATATGTCTATTCTATTCTATTCTAAAGAATGTTTCTGTAATTGGCTTATTTTTTAGGTAATGTTTTTTTCTCTTTCTTTGTATTAAATCTGTTAAAACATTGTTGAATTAAAATAAATAAGAAAAATCTAGGAAATAGTCGCAACAGTCGTGCACTTAAGCAATTCGTAAATATATCTAGTATAAATCTAGTATGAATATTATTAAATTTTTAATGTATTGTATATCTTACTAATATTATAAATGCGAAAGTTTGTAAGGATGAATGTTTGTTACTCTTTCATGCAAAAACTACTGAACAGATTTATATGAAACTTTTCAGTATTACAGGTTAGACATCAGAATAACATATAGGCTTCAATTTATGAAGATTTCATGTAATTTGGCCATGATATGTAACGATAACGCGAGCGTTATGCTAGTTAAATAATATTCATATTAAGTTAATATTGGAATATTAATTTTATAATGCGAAGCTATCACCGGGGTCGCAAAAGTGTTGCCCCTTGTTGACTGAGATGACCCGGGAAGAAACTCAACAGTTACTGTTTGCCACAAAAAAAAATATATACTACAATTTTAGTACTTTATTATATATAAACTACCTTCCCACTCGCAGTTTACCGCGCGACCTTTATTTATATGACACACAGGATTTTTTCCGACTTCGTTCAATCGCAAAATGCCGTAATTAGCACAGAAAGAACCTTTATGCAAAATTTGAGACTCTTAGCTCTTGTAGCAACGAAGTTTCATACAAACTATCAAACCCAAAAACAACCCGTAGGAGTGGAATTTCGCTTAATCCCGTCTTAATGAGCACCTACGTCCTAAAAAGAACCCTCATGCAGAATTTGTAATTCCTAGTAGACTGTAGTTTCTAGGATTCCATGATGAGTCGACCTTTAGCTTTTATACAGATACTAGCTTTCCGCCCGCGGCTTCGTCCGCGTTATCTGTATATTGTGACCAAATTACATAAAATCTTAATAAATTGTAGCCCATGTGTTATTCTGAGGTACAAGCTGTATTGCTGTAAAGTTTCATTTAAATTCGTTCTGTAGTAGAAATGAAATGGTTTTTTTTAGTTTTTGAATAAGAATAACAATAAAATAAGTTTATTTGGCACTAAATGCAGTAAAAAAAAACAGAACGGGAAAGAGTAGCAACATACATACATCCTCACAAACTTACGCGTTAATAATATTAAATAAGAAGTAAGATTACTAAGATGTTGGCAACTAATTCATACAGTATTTCAGTAAATACACTGATAAAACAAAATGTGCCAATAAAGGAGCCAATATTATACTGGAAATAATTACCCCTACTCAAAAGAATTCTGAAAAGGCGTGACAAAGAATGCGTCTATTTATTCGTGGCACGTGACAATGTGGGATAGGGACCAAAGAGGCTCTGTCGCCGACACTAATGATGATGTCGCCTTGTCGCGCGACAAACATTAGCGGTGGGATTTTTACACGTGATTTGCCTTCGCTATACTTGGTAGGAAAGTGGAAGTAAAATTAAATAAAAATGGTTTTCGGTTTAATTATGTTTCCTTAGAACCATAGTAAAGCAAGTTATAGTTGAGTGTAACTTTTGAAGTGCGCTGTAGCACGGTTTCTTGCCTTGAGTTACGTAATGTACCGGTTCGATTCCCGGTCGAGTTAATTTAGGAAACTATCTTTTCTTATTGGGCTCGGGTCTGGGTGTGCTGAAATAAGCCACGCACCGGTGCGTTTCAACAATCGTCTTCCTATAGTCTTGTTATTTAACAATAAATTTATGCAAAAACATTTTTAAAATGTGTGTGTCTCTGGAACTAACTACGAGTACCTCCAAAATTTTATATTTTTTGTGTACGCTTATTGAAAAATAATGCATGTTACATTTTGTAATCCTCTCACATAAGTGAAATAATGTATTCTTGTGAGAAAAAAAGATCATAAACCAGAAATGTTAAATGTTGTTTGTCAATCTGTTTGTTTAGTCTATTCGTAAAATCACATAAAATGCACAAAATTATTTATTATTATTATTATTTATTAGTAAGGAACACAAAATTTCAGTTATAACAAATAAGTTTGAAGAAAACAAAAGTACAGGTGAGCTTAACTCTTAAGAGAGATTTCTTCTAGCAAACCATGGTTCCAGGAAAATATTTATTTAAAAAGTGATATATGATTATGTTAATGATTTGTATACTAATATGATAAAAGTTGAAGTAAAAACCGGAATTTTCAGATTGATATGGTAAGTTCCAAAGGCTAACCACACCGACGAAGTCACTAGTAACAGCTTGTAGCATGTTCTTTATTAGCTACCTATCTTTTTCTTTATCGATTAACAGCATCAAAAACGTAATTAATTCATTTCTTCAAGAATAGCATACTCAGCGGCGCTACCAAAGTATCTGTTGAAAAAACCAAAGAATAGTTCCCAGGCGCCAGTCTGAATTTCCCCTCCCCCCCGACTGGAACCATGAAACTAAATGGTGAAGAAAACCATTCCGAGCTTATGCATCATTGGTCGAGTCTTAATAAACTTCGGAACTCGTACTTTTCTTGTTAAACTGCAGAGAAGGTAGTAACTGTATCAAAGTTTCCCCTCCATACGAATTGTATAACCCTTTTTTTTCTCTAGGAATAAAGTTGAAAATCCTACAGCAAAACTGCTGCAAGGATATATTCGAAAAGTAAACCTGGCCAGATATGCAAATGTCGGGAATGAGTTTGGGGCACCTACCTACATATTTGTGTAGCGAAATGTTCTCGTGAAAATTACTTTTACGTTTTGACATAGTATTTTTTTGAGAAACTTTTTTCGATCCGCCCGGGTAGACCTTCGTTTATTTTTCTTCCAGCTACGTGAATAACGCATAATAAGTTTGGTTAAGTAGATTACCCTAATGTTAGATTGAAAATATGTTGTTCAAGCAAAATGACCTCCTGAACTAACCTGTAGCATTCTTCAAATAGGTTTATGGATCATTTAAATCGATGATATTTTGCTGTTTAAAAGACATGCTTCTTCGTTTGAAAAAGCCATAAGTATCGTTCATTTCATGCGATTATCGTAAAATTAACTATTGTGGCTCGACGTCTCGTCAAGGGTGACATGCGTGCCAACAGACTCACCACTGAGGATGCACAAGACCGCGCGAAGTGGGCCAAGAAAATAAGAAAGGTGGAGCCTGGGTCCCCACTCACTGGGGTGGGTTCACAACCGGGATAGACCGCACGGATGATGATGATCGTAAAATTATCTATTTACTGCGTTATCTTATACCCTTGGTGAAAGGTGGGTTTTTGGCTGTGTCCACCACGACGGCCAAAACAGTCAACTTGCGTCTGACTACCTCGTTTTAGGATAAATATTTAATTATTAGGTTCAATATCATTGTCACACAGGACATTTCTCGTACTTATCTTTTCCGTATTAACAAAACATTCGCTGTTACTTTACCCATGTTTCCTAAGAACTGGTCTATTTAGGCCAATGAGCTCTCGTTTTAACGTAAGCTCTGCTGGATCGCTGTGCCAGGATTAGCAGTCTATGCAGCACCACCCCTCCCCCTTCCCCCTTTCCTTCTGGCTATTATATGGAGGTATTTCTCTAATACATGTACGCTTTAGTAACACATACGAGTATATTTAAAATTCAGATTATTACCTATATACATTCAGGGTAACTTATGTGGGCTTGCCTTTGGCGCCGAAGGTCGTGCGTTCGGTTCTATACACAACTAGGGCATTTTTTTCAACATTAGTGTTAAGGTGGGTTTACACCTAGCAAGTGAATGCTCATTATTTATATCCCCTCTTTCTCAAATTCTCAAGGTTTACACGAAGATGATTTGAGAGAGAGGGGATAAAATGACTATTCGCTCGCTTGGTCTAAACCCACCGTAACAAAAAATGTGATAGAATGGGGATTTGTCCTACAAACGAAGAAAATTTCATGGAGTTTGAATAGAATGAGCATTCGCTCGCTTGGTTTAAAACCACCGTTCTGTCCGGATGTTTTGATCTATTTGAGTATTTATATCTTAAAATCTAGATCGCTACTAGCGATAAGGCTGCATGATTGTACATATCTGTAACATTTTGTGCAATAAAGCTTATCTTGTGTTTAGTACACGCTCTGATTAGTTTTTATTTTAGTCTTAGTTTTAATAGTAACACCTTTATCTGTAGTTGTATCTAACGTTTCCGCTTACTCATGTCACCATCTGCATTCACGATCGCAACTCAACTTCACAACGAAACTATCGAGTTACATCGCAAAGTTGCCGTTCGCTGGCGACAAGGGAACGCAACAAAACAACGTCGCGACGGGTTTAGTCGGGTGGATTTGACGGGCGACGGTTTTTGTAAAAGAGAAAGTGTTTTTGTTTTGTTTCTGAAAAGCGACTCTGTTAGTAGCAGGTCGTTATACATAGGAGGTCAGAGGTTATTGAAATGAAAAGGGGTTTGAACACGGCAAAGGCCGCCAGCCGCTGTCATGTTTTTTTCTCGATGTTTCCGCATGCATTGAAAGTGGTTTAATATAGAAAGAAGACTCTTGAACAAACAATAAATGTCTTGTGCATGGGAAGAAGCACAAGTCATACCCTTACCAAAAAAGTCCAGACCGGTATCCCTTACTGACTTTCGTCCAATTTCCATACTTCCATTTCTGTCCAAAGTCCTTGAGCGAGTGGTTAGCCACCAACTTTTTTTCCTATCCAAAAATAATCTCTTGAACCCATTCCAGTCCGGTTTCCGTCCTGGTCATAAAACGACTACAGCGTTAGTTAAGATTACAGATGACATTTGCCATGGCATGGATGACAAACATCTGACGGTGTTGGCATTGCTAGATTTTAGCAATGCGTTTAATGCCGTCGACTTTGATATCCTCCTTGGTATGCTACGTTCCCTTAATATATCTCCAGCAGTGATTGACTGGTTCCATAGTTACTTGCATGAACGCCGGCAGCGCGTTCGTGTTGAAGAGTCGTTTTCTGCATGGCGTACTATCTCTGCCGGTGTTCCGCAAGGTGGCGTCCTGTCTCCTCTTCAATTAAATTTTCCTTAATCTCCTTTCTTCTGACCAGACCACCTATATGCAGACGATATTCAAATATATTCTCAAGGTAGCCTTGATAACTTGCATAAGGTTGTCCAAATCGTGAACGCAGATCTGGCTCGTATTCTGGACTGGAGTGAATCTTTTGGTCTTACGGTTAACCCTACTAAAACACAAGCTTTAGTTGTAGGTAGCTCATGGTTGTTTTCTAGAATTGACTAGAAAACTTTGCCACAAATAGTTTTTGAGGGAGTCCGTATACCTTACAGTAACGAGGTAAAGAATTTGGGGATATTCATTGATAGCTCACTTGATTGGGGTAAGCAAATTGGCGAGGTTAGCAGGAAGGTTTGCTTCTGCAGGTGCACTTAGCAGACTACGTAATTTTTTGCCCATACCCGCCAAGTCCAACTCCCTTTTTTTTTTTTTTTTTTTTTTTGCGTCAGGAAATGCATTTAGGCATTCCCAAGGCCCTGGGTTCGGGACACCTGGGATATGTGGGACTCGGAACTCCTGGGAAAACAGAGACCCCTACCCACTAAAACCTGACGGTGGTCATCTTCGGCGCAGAATGGAAGGGACCCGGGATCCCCAACGAGGGAGAGACTCCTCGCAGGACCCTTCGGCGCGCAAGGCCGCCTGGCAGCCAGCCTCGGGAGGAGCAAGCTCAACTCCAGTGCACGATAACACAGACCACTGTGTCCGAAGACACGCGTTACCGTCATCCTCGGGATCGCAAACCGAAACACACGCAGGCCCCCCCGCGTGCGCTTCGCGACCCCAAGGGCCCTTTTAGTCGCCTCTTACGACAGGCAGGGATACCTCGGTAGTATTCTTGTCCCCTAACCGCAGGGAACCGCCGGGATTACGCACCACCACCCCGGCGGCCTCGCCTCTGACGTCGGGCGGGATTGTCCAGCTCGCGCTGGCGCTCGGCGCTCTCCTTCTGCGACACGACGGCGTCGCAGAAGGAGAGCACCGCATCCCACGAGCTCGCGCTCGCCACCATGGCAGAAACCACGGATGGCAGCGAGAGGTCGCGCCCGATCGAGGCGGTGAGCGTCTCGCGCTCGTTTGCCCAAGCTGGGCACACCTCCAGCGTGTGCTGAGCCGTGTCCTCGCTGGCGTCACAGTGGTGACAGGCATCGCTAGCCTCCCGTCCGATCCGGCACAGATAACTCCCGAAGCAGCCGTGCCCCGTGAGTATCTGCGTCAGACGGTACGTTACGGCGCCGTGACGCCGATTCAACCACTGCGTGAGGACAGGGCGGATCGCCTGGATCGTGCGATGGCCCGATCCGGGATCCGCGAGCCGCACATCCCAGAGCTCCACAGCAAGTGTGCGGAACTCTTCCAGCCAGGATGAAACCTGGCTTGAGGGTAACCCCGTGGACTGTGGACCGACGCGCCTCCTCCCGGCAGTGAAACACCGCCGAGAGGGTCCTCGCATCAAGGTCCCAGGGGAGTGTGCCGGCCAGCACACAGGCCGCCTCGTAAGAGATTGTGCGGTAGCCCCGTATGATCCTGACTGCCATCGCCCGCTGCGGTCTCCGCAGTTCGGCGATACACCGGCTTGTCAGGATGTCGGCCCAGACAGGTGAGCCGTACAGGGCCATGGACCGCACAACTCCCGCGTAAAGCCTCCGGCATGAAGCTTTCGGCCCCGCGATGTTGGGCAGCAATCTGCCTAACGCGGCCGCCGTTCGCACCAGTTTAGGCGCCAAGCGCTTAAAATGGGCGTGGAAGTTCCAGCGACTGTCGAGGACCAATCCAAGGTACTTCATGGTCGACTTGACACGGATCTGGACTCCACCCACCTGGATAGCCGAACCGGCTGGAGGTCCTCTCCGAGGCCCGTGAAAACAGGTCGCCTCGGATTTTTCTAGGGCCACGTGTAGCCCTAGGCGTCGGATTCTGCCGACGACTTCCGCCACGCCTGCTGTGGCAAGGACGGCTGCATCCCGGAAGTTGTTCCCTCTCGCCGTTACCAGGGTATCGTCGGCGTAACAAGTTACTTCGACGCCCTGGAGGTTGACTGCTCGCAGCACCCAGTCATAACCAATGTTCCACAGGAGCGGCCCAAGAACCGAACCCTGTGGGACACCGCACTACATGGGATAACGCTGCCAGTCATCGCGCCCCGGGAACTCGACATACCTCTCTGTCAGGTAGTCTTCCAAGATGAGCCGTAAATAAAGGGGGACACCGTGGTGCCGTAGTGCCTCCTTTATGCAGGTCCACGGCAGGGTGTTGAAGGCGTTGGCTATATCGAGAGATACGGCCAACACCACTTGACCCTGCGACATCGCCTCCTTGGCGATGTCCTTCACGCGGAGGATCGCGTGAACCGTGGACCGACGACGCCTAAAGCCGTACTGGCAGTCTGCCAAGTCCGGCCCCACCTCCTCGAGGTGCCCAATCAGGCGGCCAGCGATTATGCGCTCAAGAAGTTTGCCAACCTCGTCGAGCAGCACAATCGGGCGGTAGGCCGAGGGGGAGTCAGATGGTCGACCCTCCTTCCTCAGTAGAACGAGCTTCCCCGTTTTCCACTGGCGCGGAAAACGTCCCTGCGACAAACAGGCCGAATACAGGCTCTGCAGTCTCGGCCCCAGCCACTCAAGGGACAGAACCCAAGCGCGGCCGGGTATGCCGTCTAGACCAGGAGCCGTACTCTTGGCCCGTAGCCGCGAGACTGCCGCATCAAACTCAACGTCCGACACGGCAGGGACCTCGTCTACACCTACTCCTACACCTGTGGGTGGCGTCATCACTGGCGGAGTGTGCTCTCCTCGGGTCGGAAACAGAGCCTGGACGACGTCGTGGAGCAAGGGAGGAGAGAGACTCTGCGTAACCGGGGGTGCCCAGGGGCGGAGCTTACTCAACGCCAACCTGTACGGCCTTCCCCACGGATCCGCATTTAGAGTCTCAAGAAACTCCTCCCTTGCCCTGGACTTGGCTCTGTTGATTGCGACCTTGAGCGCCTTTTTCGCCTCTCTATAGGCGTCATAAAGGCGGGCCTCATCGTCCTCAATCCGGGTGCGTCTGCGACGGTACCGGGAATACTGGCGTCTCGCCCTCACACACGCAAAGCGCAAGCTCGCGAGGTCTGCGGACCACCAGTATACCTGCCGCTTAGGAGGGATAGGCCCGGCCCGGGGCATGGCCGCGTCGCAAATTTGCGACAGCGCCTCCCGGAACCATTCGGCCTCATCCTCCACCTCAGCAGGCCCATCCGGCACAGGCACCCATGCCTGGACGATAGCCGCACACTCCAACTTCTCGCGGTCGAGTCGCTTCAAAGCCCATCTCGGACTGTCTCTATGCCGGGTAGAACGGCTTGGACCGGTATGAATTGCCGGTAGCGTAGAAACGTCGAACCGGATATACCGGTGGTCCGACAACGTCTCCACACCCTCCAGCACTTCCCAGCCCTGGACACGTCGTGCTAGCGAAGGAGTCGCGAACGTCAAGTCCACGATGGACCCTCCCCGCATGCGCACACAGGTGTCTACCGAACCCCGATTCAAGACAGTCATGCCAGAAGCGACTGCCCACTCCTCGAGCGCCTCTCCACGCACATCTGTCGCTGGAGATCCCCATACCAAGGACTTGGCATTGAAATCCCCAGCGACCAGCACTTGAAGCGAACGATTGCGGCCGATCACAGCCTCCAACTCGGAGAGAAAACTCTCAAATTGAGTGAGAGGCCGGTTAGGAGAGAAATACACCCCGATAACCAGGGTGTCTCCCAACTCAGCCGCAACCCATCCGTGCCCCTTTTCAATCCTCTGAAAAGGGGGGGCGCCGTTGGCCACTCGGGTGGCAATGGCCGCTGTGCCGTCCACATCCGAAACCCAATCGGGCGGGATGTAGTACGGCTCAGCCACTACCGCTATGGCTATCAACCTCTCCGCCAGACTCTGGACCCACAGGTCCTGAGCTCTGGCGCAGTGGTTGAGATTCCCTTGCAGGAATCTGAGTGCCATTTTAAGGAGGTGCAATTTGCATCTCCTCGTCACCGACTGGCTTGGAGTGGGCCGGCTGCGACCGGGCCGTGGCCTCGGTGGCAGCCTGCCGACCGCGAATTTTGGGTTTGGGGGCCTTGCAGGCTGGGCCCCAAACCCTGTGACTGGCGTTTTTGCCAGCCACTGCGCACACCATGCAGTGCGGCGCCGCCTCACAGGCACGTGCCAGATGGCCCAGTTGACCGCAGCGGTAGCACTGACTGCTACGGTCAACTTCCGAGCCGCACTTGCTCCTGACGTGTCCCTTCTCGAGACACCGGAAACAACGCAGCTCCCTGGCCTCCAGCAGTTTGACCCGCGCCGATGTCCAGCCGACCAGCAGACGAGCACCGTCCACCAGCTTTTTGGTCACCGCCACGGGGCAACGTGCCCAGCAGGCGCCTTGGCCCCTCCTGTCTCGGCGGATCTCACCCGTCTTCACGGACTCCACCGAGCACGCCCCAGTCTTGGCGACAGCGGCTGCGAGTCCCTCAGCGGTGACGGAGTCATCCAACTCAGAAATGCGCAATTCTCCACACTTCACAGGTCGGGAAACTCGGACGTCTTCCGCCTTGAGGACCTCTCTTAGCTTGGAAGCCAGAGAGTCCGTCCTGCCATCTGTCTCCGCAGCGCCCGGCAGCTCCAAAATGGCGCCTCCGGTTGCTGCTCGCTTAAAGCGCACGGACTCAATCCCGAGGCTGGCCAAGCTGATGCTGGCTTTAGCCTGCGAGATGACGCCAGAATACGTTACGCCCCGCTTCTCGGCATCTGGCTGTAGCGTGATCACTACTGCCGCCGAGCTTGCGGGGCGGAGATTCGGCACTTTAGCTTGCCTCGTCTGGGGTTTCGGGGGGGGCTGCACTGCTGCCGCAGCTTTCGCGCCCTTGCTCTTTCCCTTGCGGCCGGTCACGAGGTTCCACGGTAACTCCATGGTCTCGGGGGCCGGCGGCAAATGGCGGGGCTCCCTTGAGGGCGGGGCAGCGTTAGCCGCCTTGCCCTTCTTGGCCGACGTCCTTCCCTTCTTCCCCGCGGGAGGATTCCCTCGGGATTCGGGGTTGGGCGGCGCTGGAGCCTTGGGCTTCGGCGCAGCTGCAGTCGGTGTGCTGCGAGCAGGTGGCGGCTGAGTCGCCCTCTTGCTCGCGGACGTCTTGTCCGGGGTTTTTGTCGTAGCCGGTGGTGGCGCGGCCGCTGGCGCAGTGGCCGGTGGCGGCGCGTTAGTCTGGCGCTTGTCGGCAGCCAGGGGGGGCCGAAGCCGCTCCAGCGGCAGTCGAGCCTCGATGGCCTCAAAACGCGCGTTGACGTAGGCAATGACATTATTTTCGTCACCTACGCCAGCCGCTCGGGGCGTTTGCCAGGCGAGGCTTTCGCGGAGGCTGTCCATTTCCTTACGGAGTTGGGCCAGCTCCTCCCCCTGTCGAGAGACCGCGGAGAGCAGGCGGTGGTTCACCACCCGCAGCTTCTCGGTCTCTTCGGAGACTGTGCGCTTGTATAGCACTGGAGCTAGAAGCTCCCAGTCTCCGACTGCCGTCTTCAGGGCCTTTTGGAAGGTACCCTTCAGATGTCCGGAAGTCGCAATGACCTTCCGGACTATCGCCGCCGACATCTCCATTCGCTCCTTGAGCGCGGAGGCTGTCAATTCCCGCTCATCGGCCTCGCCCTGGGATGAGTCTGACAAGCGGGTTGACTTCTCTTGAAGTTGGAGCAAAGCTCGATCCATTCCAGCGACCTCTTGCTCGGACCGCAGCTTTGCCTCCAACCTCTCGTCATCGCGCCCTAGGCGCATGAATTTTTCCCGGGCCTCCGCCATACAGGCGTTAGCACCGGGAGCGGGCGTACCGCCTCTCCCTCGTCGGGCCGCAGGCTTTCCAGAAGCAGAACCCCGTCCACTTTTGGCGCTCCTGTCGGAACCCGACCCTCCGTTTTTAGAGTACGGCCGCTTCCGTGTGCCCCAGAGTCGGCCGAGTTCCTCCCCGGAGGAAGGATCGACGGTCATCAGGCTGGTGCCTGAGTCCGACTCCTGGGCAGACGGAGAACGCGACCGTTCCCCAGCTGCGCTCGAACGGCCGCTGCGCAAAATGCGCTCGACCGTCGCCGAAGTTGAAGGCTCCGGCGTCGCAACTAAAAGTTCCGCAGAACTTAAGCGGGTGAGCCTTACGATAGGCTCCCGCACCACCTCTTTGCCAGTAGCACACTGCGACGCAGATGACATCGCCGCAGCCTGTGCTGGCTCCACCTCCGAGGGACTAGCATCTTGCCGCGCTCCTACCAACCTACCTATGCGCGATGCATCGTCACCCTCCTCGACGTCCAAGAAAAGAGAAAAAGAATCCATGAACAGTCCCACGAGTATGGGGGATCTAAAAAGTCCACCCAGGCGGTGCCCCCTGCACCTGGGTAACCCTAATACTGCACGAGGGCGGGTGTTCTCGTGCAGGTGTCGCGCTAGCGGGTAGGCGTTAACCTATCCTACCACCTCGAGACTGAGGCGGCCGACCGTCACGCGACTAACGGCCAACCTTTTGGGGTTTTTTATTGAGGTTGACTCCTCCCGGCCCGGGCGACCAAGCCAAGGCCCCTACTTCCCGAGAGCTGCGAGACATGTCCACAACACCCTACGGGAGCAGGTTTCCAGACGGTTGACCGGAGTCACCCACCTAGTCGCGAAATCGCGAGTGGTGGGCCCGTCCAGCCGCAGGTCTTGCAGACCTGCCATCCACCGAGCCGAAGCTCCACTAGTCCTTAAGGACTCCCACACACAGCCAAAGCTGCCCGGCGACAGAGCGCCCACACCTCGCTTTTTAAAGAGGTTGTCCTCCTCGCGACCCTGCCGAAGCAGAGTCCCCGGCCCGCTCAGTGCGGGTTACGGGTGATTTTTTATAGAGGTTTTCATCCTCGCAGCCCTGCTAGGCAAGACCCCCGGTCCGCGACTGCGGATTACGGTTGCCCGACGGTGGCCGAAGCCAGTGTCCGCCAGTCGTGCAAGCACAACCAGTCAGACCCGCCGCGCCGTGAAGAAGGCGTTTCCGCCCCATCCTGGTGTTTTTTATAGAGGTTTTCTCCTCGTGACCCTGCGAACAGAGTCCCCGGTCCGCAAAATCCGGATTACGGTTTGCCTGGCGGGGGTCCGTTATCCGTGAAAACACGGATGATCGGATAGCCACCAAGCGGCCACATCTTCGCATCATCTGCTTAGCAGAGGAATACGAAGAGCGGCCCCACCTCTTCAGTTTTGGTCCGCGCCGGCCGTAGCCGGTACCCCCCATATCTGGAGGGCATTCCCCTATCCGCCACCCGGGGGACGCGCCCGATAGAAGACTGAAAACTCCCACGGGAAGTCCAACTCCCTAGTCCAAGCCCTTCTCCTGCCGATTCTCGATTATGCCGACTACCTGTTATCTCGATGTTACTCAAAATTTTCTCAATAAACTGAAACGTCTACAGAATTTCTGCATTCGCATCATCTTTGGCCTACGCAAGTATGATCATGTATCTGAATTCCGCGCCCAATTAAAATGGCTTCCAATTCGTCGCCGAAGAGATCTTCATATTCTCTCCTTGCTTTACTCTGTGTTCTTCGATCCCCGGTCACCTCCTTATCTTAAGGAGTTGTTCCAATTTCAGCGGTCTGCCAGGAGTGATAATATGCGGTCAACCCGGAATCTTCTTCTCGCTTTCCCCTCTCATTCTTCAAGTTGTTATTCCAATTCCTTTACTGTCCAATCCATTCGCTTGTGGAATTCGCCACCTTTACTTATTAGGCAATTTCAATCCTTACCTGTTTTCAAATCCCGACTCAAAGCTTATTTCCTCACACTGTAACTTTTAAATGTCTCTAGTGCGTGGATAAACCAACCCTGAATAAGTAATTTTTACCGTATCTTTATAATTTTGTGTATGTTTACAGATATTTACTACGTTTATAAGTACTACCTATATGTAATTGCATTCATGAATGCATAAAATAACTTCATGTAAATATATAATTATCTCACTATCTCACACTACCTTACCTATTTTCTCTTTTTAATCTTGTCATGTCCTCTACCTGCAGGTTGTCTGGAAGAGATCGCTTCCTAGCGATAAGACCGCCTACATTGTAAAATCTAAGATTATGTAATGCTTTTTTTAGGTATGATTTGTTGTACAATAAAGTATATTTATCTTATTTATCTTAATATCACCGATCTTTAATTTCAAGTAAATCGGAAACGTGACACTTTAGGGTACCATTTTAAAGACATTTTTGTTTGATTATGCGTCCTCTATCCATATATACGGTAATCCCCATTTATACGATATTTAATCATCATATTACCGAAAACAATATCCGATTATAACTACCTAACTGACCTTATCGGATTCAATTTTTCCGTTTAAAATCAATTTGTTGCTTGTTTCCTTCCTTTCAAATTTTCAAAACTCCAACACCCTTGTCAGTGAAAAATGTTTTAGTATATAGTACGAATTGAATTTATTCGAAATCGTTTGGCACTTATTCTGATTTCCCTATTTTCATATATAATAGATATTTATGCGTTTGACTGTACCTTCACTTATGACCACAAGTTTAAGTAAGGAGAGACACCGGTTTATAAAAGGTTCCCTGTCAAAACGTATGACGTCACAGAACTTAAACTTGCAAAAATATTATATTCCCACGTCATAATTACGTCATCAAGTAGCATCAGGTGGAGGCTGTTTAATATTAATCGGGGGCATGAATACATCAGGGGGCTAACAACCGGCATTCTTTCACCCCTGTGTATTAGCATGGCTTGTGAGATTTACACCGTGCGGGTTTACAAGTCGACACAGATTACCTTGACGAACGGTAGGGTGTTGTAAGTTGACAATTAATGAAAACACTTTGTCGTGAAGAGTCTAGGCTTAGGAGCTTACTCGTACATCCCCTGCTATTATTTTTTATTAAATTAAAAATTGCACAACATAACAGCAATACCAGGGCATTCTACAATTTCAATAAAAACAGTTATGAAATAATAAAAAAAATATTATTAATTAATTAATATATTAAATTATGGTATGTGAATGACCACATACCATAATAATAGTAGCAATATACGTGTATGATGACATTAAACACGTATATTTTAACTAGCCTGTTGGTACGACAATAGCAGCGATCCTGCCTTTGGTACCGGATGTCGTGGGTTCGATCCCCACGCATGACAAACATTCATGTGACGTAAATTAGTGTTTGTGGTGTGTCTGGGTGTTATTATCTATTTAAGTTTGTATTCAGAAATATTTAAGTATGTTTATCGGTCTCTGACGCCCATAGTACAAGCTCGGCTTAGTTTGGGGTCAGATGATCTGGGTGTCTCCAACAATCCGCACTGAGCCCGCGTGTTGGAGTATGGCTTGTACCACCTCATAGTTGAGGTGAGGCCTGTGCCCAGCAGTGGGACGTATAAGGCTGTATTTGTTGTTGTTGTTGTTGATCTGGGTGTAATTTGGCCCGGATATTCATTTACTGATTTAATAAAAAGCACAGATTCAACTGAGTAGACAGGTGCTCTACCAAATAGTTCACAACGCGTTGTAGTTGTATGGCTACTTCAAATGTCATTAAACAGCATTCTTTTCATTAAGTAATTGGCCTATGAATGGCCTACATGCTGGGCCATGTCCCCCATCCAAATCAAGTACATGGCTACAGTAATGCGATAGATGACTTGCCAAATCTGAGTAGGTGATCACAATTCCGAGCTATTCTAAAATCTGTAAAACACACTTTCCCCAACCTTTTTTTTCTTTTGTCTCCCGGAAAAAATCCTTTATAGACTCTCCCACTGCTCGAGGGGAAGGCAGTGGGGGAGTGTGGGACTCTCCGCCGTGTAGCCGACGGAATATCACACTAAAACGACCGGGGTATACCCCGGTTCCATAGCGGTGAGGTATACCTCACCGCTATGGAATGGGGCGACATGGACAAAGGATTACCACGTCGTCCCAGCGGTCGGCTCGGCCTACGTGCCGGGCCTCCTCACGCTACAGGGGTATCCTGGTATACTGGGACACCCCCAGACGGGAACAATATGCAATGGGGTGAAAGCCCCCTGGCACTCACTCCGGTGTTACTTTTAGGGAGCAGGAGCAGGACGGGCAAACCGCCGTCTTCGCACTCCCCGCCGTCTGCGGACTTTACCCAGCCTGGGATACCGAGGTCCCCTGGATTTCAAACTCGAATAAAGTTAAAGTCAAATCATCTATTGCAAACTAAGCGAATACGCCTCTGTGGATTCAGAGCTCGGCCTGAAACCCGGAGGATCCGGGTTCTATATCCAGGTCGGGCAAAGTTTGTTTCGGATTTTTCGACTTCGCTACTCCGTTTGGGATATATTCGTGATGGTTTGTTTTGTTATCCTGCCCATCTTTCGTTCTATTTTAATTTCTGTTCATCATTCCCCGGTTCCCATGCTTCTCCCTTTAATCTCCTTCCTATCAATCTTTATATCAACTCTCGTCTTTTCTTACTCATCCAGATTTAACACAAAACATTCTTCAAGAAGTGTTCACGTTCAGCTTAATATTTTCAACGTCACACTTGACCCTTAATGCAATTTTCAGGTCTATTGCCCCACAAAGTACTTCCACCCATGAATACATTAGTGACAAACGGGAGCATAATTACATTATTCTTTTGCCCTCATTCATTATGCGAGAGGATTAGCATTGATTATGTGCGATTTACATGGGACGATATTATTCAAAGTTAACATTAGAGCGGTTTCAGACTAACGTTTTATACGCCCGTATAAGCTCGTTTTAATAAGCGCATGCAGGCGTGTAAAGGGGCGCCTTATACCACACACGTCGACGAGCGTTGACTCAATTACAAGCTCGTATAATCCATATAGTTACTGACTCACCACTACCGATTCGAGTGAACATGCCGCAATAAGCCCGTGTACGCGCGTTGGTTTTTTGAAGAGAATAAAACAGATCTTATTGCTCACAATTATAGTTATAGTCGCAAACTACAAGATGGCGTTGCTCCGTTAGCTGCTCCCGTAGCGTGATGTGCTGTCCGCTGAATCGCAGTTCAAGATTATTCGCCAACACAATAGATAGTTCTGCCAGTTTTTCTGACAAGTGGTTTGATTTTTTATCAATTGGGAATTTGGAACACTTGACAATTTACTCGGTCCAGTCCGACTGGGTTAATAAAAATACGCTCACGACTATTTTCCAATCTGGATAGTCAGAGGTAAGTTTACTGCCGTTATGCGAATCAGAACACTCACAATTCCACTTTTCACCAATCGTATTAGATCCCAGCGTGGTAGTTAGTGCGACTTCCGCTGATATCCGAGTTGCTTTGGTTTTTCATCAGTGTATGCCATCAACGTCGCAAGTTAAACAATGACTACAAATATGGTTCTGGCCAGATTTGAACTCGGGACCACATTGGTTCCAAGCTGGAGTGCTTAACCCCTAGCTCACGGTAGGGGACGGTAGGGGATTAGCATTGATTATGTGGGATTTACACGGGATGACTTACTCCGGCAGTCCGGCTTACTTGTCAGGGTGTAAATAACTTCATTTGCACATTTAAAGCTTGGCGTTAACGCGGGTTCTTTCATTAGTCTGATTACATTACCGACACTGTCTAGTGATTAGTAGAGTTACCTTTTTTATTATCTTTGTTATTTTGTTTTTTATTTTATTGTATTAGCTACTTAGCTATTACTTACGGTTTTGAAAGGAGTAACTATTGAGTTTGAAACACTGAAAGTAACTTCTGAACTGGTGGTAGAGTCACATCATAAATTTATTATTTGATTACTTTTACATTCACCTCTAAACTTAAAATTATTATTTTTTCGTCTCTGCTGATGTGTCATAAGTGATATATATATTATTTTTATCTTAACCTTTTTTCCTAATCGTTATGTGTGAAGCGACCTTTGTCCCGATCCGCGCCTCAGGAGGGCTTATACAGGGTGATTTATAGGTTGTCGAAATAATTAGAGGACATCTTCAATCAAGCGTTTTTGCTTGTTATTCCCGAACCCGACATTTTTTACCGTAAAATTATTTTTATTAATCATTCATGAATTTTTTGCTAGCGTATCTTTTTTGAGAGCTTTTTGTTTACATCAATCTAGATATGATTTAATTGAAATTGGCGTGTTCGATATTCATGGTAATAGGTTTTTGTACTCGTGTTACTAAAGTTTTATTACAATCGCTACCTACGGCTTTGTAATGTGAACCTTGTTTAAAATACATTTTTAATAAAGAATTTTGAATACCTACTCTGTTTTTAGTGAATATTTACTTAAAGCATTTGACAATGCACTATTTTATAGATACACAAAGATTGAAACTAGAAAAAATAGACCTGATAATAGGGCTCAAGTGGGACTCAAACCTGCGTCTTCCACATAACAATAATTTCTTCAACAAGTAGCTTAAAATCACAATGAAACTACATTAATGCGGTGTTTGTATTAAGTCGTTGACTGCCGCAAAACCAGACACAATAGAAAATTCATTGTTTGGAGAGCGTCGTAGCACCCGAACTCAGATCGTGAACCATGTGGTCCCGAGTTCGAATCTGGCCAAAACTAAAATCTTTGGTTTCATTGGTAAATATCCGACTTACTCTCCGGTGATGGAAAACATCGATAAAAAACCAAATCAACGGCGAAAAGCTCACCACCTACCACGTTGGGTATACTATTGATTAAAAGTGGGCTTCTGAGTGTTTCGTTCACCATGACGACACGGTTACTTCGTTTGGGATAAAATCTTGATGGTATGTAGCGGTCAACGTGTTAAAGAATGAATGAGATGTCGCCTGACTTGCGCTTTATACAGCAGCAGTCTTTGCCTAGAAGTGAAGTACTGTTTCGCCCAGATTAGCACACCGAGCTTTTTAATGCTAACTTCGCCTTTTGTTCCAAATAAGTCAACACCAAGGATCCCAATACTATTTGTTAAGGTAAGGGTAGTGTTCTGGAACTGAGGAACTACAGTGAATGGAGTTTTCTTAGCGGTAAACGCGCAAACTTGTGTCTTAGTGGGGTTAAACTGGACTAAATTGTTCCGACCCCAATCGGAGACCCGAGCTAGGGTATTCTCGATTTCAGACACAAGTTTAGTTTGACTTTCCTCCACAAAGGTACGAGGATCCTCGGCCTGTGTAAAAGGCATCTCCAGTGCTATCATCCGCATAGAAATGAATACCATCCTTAGAGAGCATATCATTGATATGCAAGAGGAATAGCGTAGGAGATAGCACAGAGCCTTGTGGGACGCCAGAATTGATTGTCCAAGCTATCGGAGCAACTACCGTCTACAACGGCTTTAATGCGTCTGCTGGACAAGAAAGTGGCAATCCATTCGCATAAATCCTCGGGAAGTCCGTAAGATGGAAGCTTTGATAGAAGACCTAGATGCCAGACCCGGTCGAATGCCTTAGCTATAATAGGCATAGGCATTAGGCTAATAGCCAAAGCCTCACCTTGACTTTCAATGGCTTGAGCCCAGCGGTGTGTGAGATACACCAGAAGATCGCCAGTCGACTGACCATTACGGAAGCCGTATTGGTAGTCGCTTATCAAACCGTGATCCTCTAGGTACCTCAGGAGCTTGGCATTCAACACATGAGATCGATAGTCCGGTAACACTACTAAGGACATGGAATCATAAAAGTAGTAGTAATTAGCCTATACTGTCCCACTGCTGGAAAAAGGCCTCCATCATTGAAATCACCACGCCTGCCAAATGCAGGTTGGACCCCACCCCAGGCTGTGTTCCGAAAAATCCGAAAACACACTTTGCCCGACCCGGGATTTGAACCTGGAACCTTCGGATTTCGGGCTGCGCTCTGAAACCACTCTGCCATGGAGGCGTTATAAACGCGCCGCGAAACTAATAAATATTTTAAGCCGGTTAAAAACATTTAAATATTTCGCCAGTGTGAAAAACCGCAAGCGAACAAGATTTTCCAAATACAAATGAAACAATATTTCAGCTCCTGTTGAGCTTACATTAAGTTCTCAGCCAAAGCGCCCTAATGACCACTCTGGAATAACAAAACGAGGATTCCGTCTCGCTTCCGCGATTTTGTCTCATGAATATTGTTTTGAATTGCGGTCGGCGAAATGCTGGCTGGATACAATCTTCTAATGTAAAAGTCACTGAGGGAAATTATCATTTCTTGTCATTTATTCTTGACAATGAAGTACGATGCTATGGCAGCTGAGGAAGCAAAAGTTGGAGACACATATCGTTTTGTTATAATAAGCTAATCACAAACATCGTCATCGCTTACCACCAGGCAAGACTGAGGTCAAACGCAAACCCATATTAAATTAAAAAAAAAATACTTTTAGTTAAGTTTCCGAATGGAACGTGGTTAAAGTTCCCTTATTCTTTTTTGAAAGAAATCTCATGATTAATATAATCCTATGAAGTAAGTCATACAAGATGAATGTTCAAACAATAAAATATTTTGTGATCTTTGCAAAGATTAATATTATCATAACTTTATTATTTTTCCGTTTCTCTTTAAACACTTCAAATATTTTCAATATATTGAATAATAAAGGTGTACTGTTGATTTACGTAATGTTAACTTTGATGATCAGCTTGAGCCCTTCAGATGATTTACGTCGAAGTTATTTCAGACTTTCTTTTGTCTGTTAAATTTCCTTCAAACAAAACAAATACCTAAAACAGTGTCTCGATCAATTCGTCTTCTCAATTGTTGATGAACTCTTACATTTAAATTGCTTAATGACTTGGGCCTGCTAGGGGCCTAATGACTACTCATAAAACAACAAAACGCAAATTCACCTAGCTAGTGATGTTAAAAATGGTATAAATATCGATGCAGTATAATCCAAATCGAGCTTTCAATAAAGCTAAAGCTAAAATAAAAAGTTTACATCAAATGTATAAGATTTAGGTTCACTAGTGATTATTATAATAATATATTACTATATTTGTCATCAAAAATCTTTATTTGATAAGTTTGCTATTGCACAGTGATCGAAACAGGATTACAAGCATAAAAGTTAAATTTTAACATTATAACACTTAGTATCAGTTGCATTATTCAATTTTAAAAAACTGTGGTACTCGTATGTTTCATTTCGGTAGTAAGATAGTAATCCTTAGTTAGCAACTGAGACTGCTGCTGCCCTTAAATTAAATCCACCCTGGATCGCGTGCTTGTTTGTTGGCCGACATATTTTATTATAAAGGATATTTTGCAAGTCAATAACTGATTAAAGCAAATTAAAGCAATTCGCCCATTAGCTGTCCTAGCAACCATCGATATCAGCACATCACTACTACATTCATCCTGTTACGCTCATGAATAGATACTGTTTTGATTGTGGCCGGGGAGCATTTTTGCGAAATCTGTCTCGGCTTGTTTTTGAATTACTTAGTAGGCTTTTACACGTGAATTCCCGCTTTTTTTCTTTAAATTATTCTGACCTTTGTTACTTGAGAACAACTTAAGAGATTTCTACATCCCTTTACTTATTTTTCTTGGACTTTTGCAAGTGAAATGGGATTTAAATGTTGAGTCGTTGCGCTTTCTCTTCAGCAGTAATTTCCGGGATGCGAAATTAGACTTTATTTGCTACAGACTGGATTCTTAATACAGATTTATAAGGCTAGGAACTGTAAGACGGGGTACTTACCTAAGAAGGGTCTAAAAATAATTAGGTATGTCCCATCAGCCAAAAATGTACTACCACACGGTTGAAGTTCATTTGAAATTCATGAAACAATAATAAGGTAAGGGGAAACACTTGAAATAATTTAATATTGAAAAGTCAGCCAAAGTGACAATTAAATTAATGTGTAAGAAAGTTTTGTCAAAACTGTTGGAGCACTTTCTTGCCTTTCACTTCCTTTTAAAAAATATATTTTTATAAAAATACTTATTTTATTAGCTGGTTTCATTCTTTCGGGTATAAAAAGGTGCATGCCCTATAACATCGAAAAACAAAGTTGGCTCAATATAACTAAAACAAACTAGACAAATTCGCCAAGTCCGTTAACGGCCTGGATAGCTTGTTGAAAGAGAGCCACCCGGGTTGTGGAAGACGCGGGTGGTCAATTTTTTCTAGATCTATTCAATCTATAAATTCATATTTTAAATATAGTCTATTCGTGTGATGGTCGAAATAAATCAATTCAAGGACAAAACTTATGTCCTCGCTTACGTTACTTTTAACTACTACCCCAGATTAATAATATATGATTACTAGATTATTAAACACATACTTGATATCGTATATACTAGTAAATAGCAGGGTGTAGGTCTAATAATAACGTGCTTGTTACGATCAGCAGAGTGCATTTGACAGCGACGATGAATGCCAGCGGCCATGCAGTTAGGTTTATTTCAGTATAAGAGTTATTCAGCAGTGAATTCATTTGTTAAAATCTATTTAAATTGGGAAATGAAATGAAATGAAAATTTATTCGCTACAAATCGTAGGTAATTAAAGGTGGTAAATATTTTACATTCCGCTGCGATTCACCTTAAAGGTATACGAATATTCCTATAGGCAAACAACTCCAAAGCTTGATATCATTATTAAGTACACAACCTTCTTACAATATATAGACTTGACTTGAAGTAGACTGCAAAGTGCAACTGCAACCGACAGTACTAAATAAATGAAAATGTATAAATATACATCTACATTTCATCACGGGCGAACGTATCCCAAACAGGGTGGTAACGGGGCTCAGAGGCCGACTATTGCCATGAACAGAACACTCAGAAGCCCACTCTTCACCAAGCGAATTGGAACCCAACTCGGTTGGTGGTGAGCCTTCCACCGTTATCCGGTTTTCTTGGTTTTTTATCTCCGATGATCGGAGAGTTATTCGCTCTGACAATGAATACAAAGATGGTTCCGGCCAGATTTGAACTCGGGACCACACGGGTTGCGAGTTCGACTGCTTAACTCCTGGGCCACGAAGCCACGACGCTCTCATCAGGATTATCTGATCCCAAATTAAGCACTAAGTGGTCCCCGACCTTGACTTGTGGCGTTATTAGAGAGAAGCTGATTTAACTTATAATATAATACTTACTCGTAGCACTTACTGTTATCTTATCTTTGTTTGTTTATAATGAATAGGCTCCGAAACTACTGGACTGATTTTAAAAACTTTTTCACCAATATAAAGCTGCAGTTTCAGGGCATGACCGAGGTTATTTTTTTTTTAATTTAGGCTATATTTTGACAGGAGAAACAGTCTACGTGGGCAAAGCCGCTGACGGACACCTTCTCAGTCTCTGAAATGAAAATTTTAAATAGTGAATTGTTAATAAAATATAATCAATTGCAAGTAAATGATAGCCCATTTTCTTCCGCTAGATTTTTGTAAATATAACTATAATATTATGTTCGTAAACTAAACCAATAACTAAAAGTTAAAAATTATTTCGAGCTGATAAATAGAAATGTTTGTTTGATATTTAAGAACGATTATTTTGATTAATTTTATCTGAAATACAAATAAAGCACTCGACGAAAATAAAATACAGGCTATCGCAGAATTGACGATAGCATTTTACGAATATATCACTTGAACCGTGAATTAAAAGACAGGAGTGCTCCTTTGTTTTTGTTAATGTTCATACATCATTCCTGAGTGTACTGTTATAATATTTATCCTATAAGCAAAGCAAAAGTTTTCTTTTATAAAATAGAATAGAAATGTAAAACACAATATCTAGGTGTTAATATATTATCAATATATAAGTATAAACTTATAAATAATTAAATATTATATAAATATGAGCCAGACAACACACCTCATGTTATGGTCTCGAAGTAGGGATAAATATCCCTGTGTTACGAGGTACCAGACAAATAATTGAGCCAGGGGCGTCTCCCAGTACACCCAGTCCCAAGCCAATTTAGAAAAGATCGTTTCCTGAATTTACCTGACCGGGGATCGAACCCGGAACACTACGGAAATGAAAGCGAGTAACCGTGCTTCAGCGCACTACACCAATCATGTCATCAATCGTGTTGTATTTAGTCATATTTAGGTATGTTTATCAGTCTCTGACTCCCATGGTGCAAGCTCTGCTTAGTTTGGTGTCACCAGATCTTGGTGTTATTGGCCCTGATATATATTTATTTATTTACTAATATACGTGTATGTATATTATGCTGTGGTAGTTTTACCGTCCAGCGATCTGCTTGATTACAAATAGCAATAACAGCGAACACAAATAACTTAAATGCATTACAAATTATACTGTGGTGGTTCAACCATAAATAGCACTGTTCCGTTCCGCCTCATGGGTATACTACAATATCAACCAATTTACATCCCATTAACCATTTACATATTACATTTAATTGCTATAATTTGAAGCGGCTACCATTGTAGATGATATTATTAATTATTGCACAAATGCGGCCAAACTCACTATTAAAAATAAGGCTGGCTTAAAACTACCATATAGATAGGTTCCGATAGTAATCATCTTACAAGAGCATAAGTCGTCCACTTAACATATGCCTCCCTCAGAGATTTTCAGTGCAACCGTTTGCAGGTGGCCTCCATTCTCCTGGAATCCTGAGACCTCTATCAGGTAGCTCCAACTACAGGGAGGGCACAATAGTGGAGGACGAGAACACTTCAGAAACTGAAAGAGAGAGAGAAATAGAGCCATGCTGCTATAGATAAATAAGTAAAACGTTTATTTGCACGAATACAGTGCATTGAGGTGTTAAATGGTAAATATTGTCTAGTGCATTCAGCCAAACAATGGCATGCAAATCTCATACATAGAAAAAGCAAAAGGAAGTAGTTTCATTAGTAAATGGAATCCGTACATAATTTTATCGGTTACATTAATTGGCATGTCATTAACAATTACATTATAATAATTTATTTTTGTACTTTGAATTCTTGGACACTATAAAAGCAATGGTTCCCGAACCATTCCGTTAGTTTATATTTAAAAATGATCTTATTGGTAACAAGTTTCATTTCATTTATATCTGCTATGGCTATGATACTTCACGTCTCGATTTCGTTCGAAAATCAAAAGTTCGCTGGCTGCGTTAGATATTCATCGACAGCCTTAACGTCGCTTCCATTTTTCAACACGGTCAGCTAGTTTTTCATTCGATGTTACGCTATGAGTCATGACGTCACGTCCGGCCGGACACGGCAATGTTCGCCGGATATGACAAATAGCGATGTCACAAAGTCGAAACAATTCAACACTGGATATCCGGGTTTTAACAACCTTTCAATTCGAATGATTTTTTTCGTTTGAAACGTTGTAGAAGAATTGATTGCATGTCCTGCTCGTTTCGGTTCATTTTAATTGGTTTCGTTAATTGCGCAAGCATTTTACGGTCAATAACAAGAAACTACGGTAAAAAAACGACTCGGAATGTGTGAGTGTAAGCGACTTTTAAATAATATGGTTTACGAAGATTTTGTAACGAAACATGATTTTTTCCAATACAACGGCGACGGTCAACTTTTTATACCTTTCTATTACCTTTGAATCTTTGAGAAGTAGGTAAATGATAACTGAATTTTATTTTTAGCATTATAACAACGAAAATTATCGATCGTAAGGCTCGAGTGGACCTCAAACCCGCGCCTTCCACAATACGAATGGCCTTGGTAGCTCAGTTGGAAGAGCAGCCACCCGCATTGTGGAAGGCGATTTTTTCTAGTATCTTTCCTCAAATAGGTTTATGTTTTTTTATCTTGTTGACACATTGTGTCAAAGTTAATGAGAAGTGTTTTTAGTATGAGTGTATTCATGGTAAGGAAACAAACCATTTCTGTTATTAAATCGATTAACCTAAATTTAGGATAAACCCTTATCCTAAATTTAGGTTAATCCTAAGCATGCCTTGTCAAATGACCTACTTAGCGTTGTAGTTGTTCCCGATACCTTGAAGGTTGCCTGGAAGAGATCGCTTTGTAGCGAAAAGAGTTATATTGAACATTTTATGTCTGCTCAGCGTATATATTTGACGACACGATTGGCTTATTAGTGCGCTGTGCTGGTGCACAATTTTTCGCCTTGATTTACGTAGTGTTCCGGGTTCGATTCCCGGTCGAGTCAATTTAGAAAACGATCTTTTCTGAATTGGCTCGGGTCTAGGTGTGCTAGGAGATGCCCCAGGAATAATTATCCCCACTTTGAGACCATGACAAGTGGTGTGTTGTATAGTGCAATTATTTTAATTTTATGTCTGGGGGCCTAGCCAAGAGCAACATGCCACGACGATTTCTACAATAGAAATCGTTCAAATGTATGGGGGTGACATAAGCTGTCACTGGCGCTTATGTCATCTCCATACATTAAAACGATTTCTATTGTAGAAATCGTCGTGAAGTGTTGCTCTTGGCTAGCCCCCCTGGTCAGTGTTTTACACGATGTGTGCAAAAAAGATAACCTATCTCATTATTTTTCTATATTTTTCTGATGTCAGCAGTAAAAAGAAGTGTTATGTCATATTTTTAGTTTGTAACTTTCGCCTGTTGTTTGTCATGTCTCACAGTGCGCGTCCGGTCAGACTTTCCGAGGCGCTAGGGCTGCCACTCACCCGGTTATCAATTCGGATATCAAATTAAACAAATTGCCGTAGTTTTATTATCTATCTGAGGTAACCAGCGTCCTGGTTGATTTTGCAGCGAAAAAAGTTGAACTCTTTGCTGTCTTGGCGTTTTTTTTTTCACATTCTCGCTAGAGTGATGCATTGTAAAAAAGGCAGCAGTAGCCAGTGGTACAGTTCGCTTAGATAGCTGTTACTAATTAAATAGTAGTATGTCATCTGAAAGCCGTCTTCAGATGACATAAGACTGCCATTCCACAAATAACATAACATCGAATACTAAATACTTTAATACCTTACCAACTAAAAGTTTATATTTCGTATTAGCTCCAATCTTACCTGCAACAAAAACAATTCAATAAAAATATTGGAAAATACTGCTTAAATCAGACATTTGAAACTTCATCTAATTGATAGCTTAATCAAGAACAACGTATACCACAATCTCAGCTGATCTCGCATTATTGATTTAAAAAAGATAAACACACTGATAAATATTAACAATGAAACATATTTTAATAGTTATTAATTGTTCATTATGTGTGTTTTTATATTCTTTTTTGTTTTGATTGGATTCTTAGTGCTTGATTATGTTTTCCTCTTCATATTTTATAACAAATCCCTTGTTTTTGTTTTCGAAGGACATGTGAAATTCTTCGTCGACAGCCCTAGGCTCCGACGCAACATACATCACCGATGCGCCCAGACGGCGCCGCCGGTGCCGCGCCGGTGCAGCGTGCATTCGCGTCTAGTGTAAAGGTTTCTTAATGTCCTAACGCACTGTGACAAATGTTGGAAAGTTCGTCGCAAAATCACGAATCCTTTAATTAACTGACCCTAAAACTAAGCAGAAATATTACTGAATATCACAGACGATTTATGCAGTGCCGCTTGAACATTTTTTTTTATGGTTAAAAAGCCCTATCCGCGAACGGCATAGCCAAATTACATTTATAGAACAACAACAAAACACATAACCCACATCATGGTTGGTCTAGGTGGGGATTGAATCCACAAATTTCGTTAACGGGCTACAGAAGGAGAAGGAATTATTATTTTGCAGTGATAACCTGTAATGGAATTATTTTGAATGTAAAACTTAGAATCACACATTTAAAATTAAAAAAAATTATAGATCAGAAAGTTACATCCTACTACTTCAATAATCCGCACTGAGCCCGCGTGTTGGTGTATGGCTCGTTCTACCTCCCAGTTGAAGCGAACCCTATGCCTTGCCTAGTGTCACAAATCAACTTGCCTAGGGTTGCTACTATATTCGCCAGATAAGCGCGATTTGACAGATACCGCCAAAAATAAAATTCATCAAGCGAAAAACTGCACCTAGTTCGACAAAAACAAAAATATACAGAAGGGGTCCAGTCAGATTTAAAGTAGTTAAGATGGGTAAATACGTATAAAAGTCATTTACCGGGGTCCAGGTGCAACCTGCTAGCCTAATGGCTCTGATCATACAGCCCTACCTACCTACCTAGTAGGCTGTAGATAACACCATGAGCCACCGCTTCGGCGGTCACCTGTCGGCGGCGCGGCGCGGATGCAGCAGCCGCGCGTGCCAATGAAAGAATATCAAAAATACTGGTGTTTTACCAATGCATGTTATGATAAGTTACGGAAAATGTAAAAGCCCATTTGTACTGGATTTGAATGTGTTACGAAATAGAATGGTTTACCTACCTATATACTTATAATACTCGTGCATAGTACTACTAACTTGCAAACGTTATCTGAGTTTTACTTACCATTCAACATCATTTGGTAACTTAAAAAACGTAAAATCACAGTTTCGTGTGGATACAGCCAAATACACTGCCTTAGAAATATCTGCGTGCAACTATTTTTGACCATTGAACTATAATAGAAGTATCTGAAGACGTACCAATAATATCGCAATGTTTTTGACAGTGCGACTGACCACGACACTGAAACTCACTGACTTCGCCTGTAAACTCACGTCTCTGTGTGCGTGTGTCAAAAATGGGCGTGTTGTTCTAAGCGAGCTATCTGTCAGAGCGCCGCGCATGCATAATTTGTGCTAGTGTATAAAGCTGCCAACAATATTAAATAGACAGTTTATGTCCGAAATCCCCATGCATCCGCACAGTGTGGCGTCAAGTGCGGCGATCAATACAAACGCGGCTAACAAAGAGACTATTGTCTGCCCACTGTGCGAGCCACAAAGCGCACTTGCACAGTGGGCCAGCTAGGGCTCACAAGAGAACACTCATGATGCACTTCAGTGACAAGTCGTCGTGTGAAGAACGATGAGACAAGACAGTATTTTTTTATGTGAAAATTTTTAACTTTTTGAAGACACATTGATCGTAATGAAGGGATTCTTTCTGATAAACAAGAAATAGGAGCTCGAATAAGTTTAAGCTCAAATTGCTATTAATGAAAGTCGTCCCATAGATACAACGGAATATGAATATAAAAAACACACTCTCTGCTAAAACATCTTATCAACGCGCTCTTTCCTGAGACAACTGTTCATCGATCGAACTCTTCAAATGCCAACTAATAGAAATACAGTAGATACATAAGCACAAAAGTGGTTATTGCATAAATAATTCATATATTGTTCAAATCACGGTCATGGTACTCATTACGAGTACAGCGGATCATGCTAGGTTTAATAATTCTAGGTATTAGCATTAGTACCGTACAGAAGGATCCCTCTAGAACGAAAGTCAAATTTAGTTAAAATAGTGTAAATGGTTGGCAACGCGTACGTAGTGCCTCTGGTGTTACAGGCGTCCATAGGCTTTGGTAACTGCTTACCATCAGGCGGGCGGTAAGCTTGTTTGCCACCTTGTGGTATAAAACAAAGAGACAGTCATACGAAAACCAAACTTATCACGTGGCACGAGCGTTCATAGTCGGCAACCTACTGTCATTAGCCCCTTGGTGGGGCTAGGCGGCCGAGCGTACCTAAACTGCGGAGTGTCATCATAAGGCAGGTTTCGGTGATAATAATCCTGTTAAGTTACTTAATACATGAATAGCTGTGGTCCACATTATTTAGGACAGAATGATTACTTGAAAACGGTTAAAGGGGTTACTGCACCCAATGTTTAATTTTCCAATAGTATAATTGGATTACTACGATGTGGGTTAAACAGACAGACAGGGATGAAAACCTTTTATTCAGCAAATGGAAAGTAAAGTTCCCCCCCACCCTCCACCCCCGCGGGATCCCACGTTGTTTGCTTTGCTCATTTCAATAATATTCAAGAAAACATTTCATATAACTTTCTTTGGATACTGCAAGGGTTTCTTAGTCTAGTTAAAATATTCAACTTTTATGTGAAATAGAGTACCCTTATTACTTACACTGGCAATTTTTTTATGTTTATTTTAACTCGCCTTCGCTGGTAGGAATTTTTGGCCCAGACTGGCAATTAGAAATGGCGAATTTATATCACTAAAAAACTATCGTCACAATAAGCGTGAGAAAAGTGGCACGAGATCTGTTCAGACTCATGTTATACCTGTGCTTCTGTTCCTTACTTAATTCCAGCGTTCGATTTAGATCCCGGGACGCGTGACCGATTCTCACCGGAATCGCCTTCTGACACACTGTGTCTGTGTGCGTGATCAAAATGGCGGTTTGTTCAAGCGCATACGTAATTCGTGATTTCTGTAACAACTGACAATGGTATGGTCGCGATTTACCATGAGTTTCCGTCACGTAAACTACGTTAATCGTCAGAGTTAACTTATGATACGGTTGAACAATAAAAAGTATCGGTACTATCGATTGTTATCAATAGTCTTAGTATCGGTCTGCTGTCGAAAGATCGACGATCGTATCAATAGCAATAGCTATCGTCATTCGACCATCGATCAGCAACACTGCCTTCTGTACCATTGGTTCGGGTCCGCCCAGAAACCAATGGAACATGAGGAGCGCCCTTAATGAGGTGAATTGGAGCGCCCCGGGTTTGTACCCCACTTCACTGACTCCGGAAAAGGTTAGGAGCGATACGGACCAATACTTAAAGAGGCACGGTTGGATACACATTTGGGTTTTAAAATCCTTTTTAAGCATGAAGCTAATTTTACTGTAGACTTTTTAAAATTCTGGCTAGTAATTCGCTTACTAAAACAAACACAAATTAAGAGTTATACTATATATTCTAAGAGATTGTGCCTAAAAGCATCGTATAGGTGTTTAAAAATCCTTGTTCGATTTCAGAATTATTGGAAATGAATTTCACTTGTATGTGGTTTGTAATACTTGTGACATTCTGCATTAAATTGTATAAGTCACTTGATAAGATGATGAATCAAATAAGTTTAAAAAAAAAAAGGTAACTTAATAGGTCTAAGTGAGTTTTTAGTATTTATGAATTCACTATTTCTACACAAAGGTGAAAACTTGAAAAATTCGACCTGATCCTATATCTCAAGCAGGATTCGAAAACGAGTCTTCCACAATCCGAGTGTCTGCTCTTCCAACTGAGCTATCGAGGCCGTTAATAGACCTGGCGAATTTATTTGTATTTTACGTTCTAAGCCAACGTTTTAAATCTATGTTATAAAGCAAGCGCCTTTTACCATCCGAAAGAAATAGTTTTGACTTTCATGCTCTTTTTTCTATCTGAACATAGAAATTAGAAAAATTCCGCCAGATCCTGTTAGATATCCTTTGAAAAATGAAATGGATCTCTTTTGTCTGCTTAAAGAACCATAAATAAATGAACCCGGGAAGAGAACCAGCGGAGTATGCAGAGCGAACGTAATTGTATGCTCTGATCATTAGGTAATTTCATTGGACCGGAGATAAAATTCCAAATTGGAAAGTATATTAGAGAGGGGTATTTTTACCGATTTGAACACGCATGGATTGGCTTTACATTTTGGTCGGATTTTAACATAATTTGATGAGATAGGGGAAAAGCAACGTCCTTTGATAATTTCAAATCTTTTAGGAATGAAAAGTATAGTCTAAACCCGATTGTAAGCGGTTGCATCATCCTTGGGGCGGTTATGAAGACATTTAATCAAAAGTGAACTTACAGTCGAAAGCATAAATATTTACACTTTTACTTGGCTTCATAAATATCTATGCAAAATATTAGCCACAAATATCTACAAAAGTTCGTTCAGACTCTATGTTGACTTGTGATATTTGTGGCTAGTGTTTTGCTCAGATATTTTTGCAGCCCTTGAAACGTACAGATATTTATGCTTTTGACTGTACGAGTAGGATTATGACACTCGGCTTTTTTTGCGTATCATGTATGAAAACTTCAAAACCCCACTTGACTTTGAAAAGCCTTAGTATACTGACGTTCAGAACTTCAGAATACACGGTAACGATTTTAGTTATGTTACACTAATCTATGCATATTAATGTACTAGCCTGTATGTTTACTGTGAGTTTACGATAAAAGCCCCTAGTGTCCGCGTTGATGTTTTTGTATAGGATTCCGGTACAGTGCCCCTCGTGATTAGAAATGGAACCAAATATCATACACATTTCTGAAGTCAACTATCGTAGTTTAAGTGATAGGGATAATAATCACTAATACTTCGAGACTTGACGAGATCGCAAGAGGTGTGTTGTCTGGCGCATATTTATTTAAAAATTAACCGTGGACACCTCTGCTTAGTTTGGTTGGGGTCAGATCATTTTAGTGTAAGATGGCCAGATATTTATTATTATTTCGAAGTAAGAAAGTGAGATAGCATAATCATTTAGGGTTTTTATGCAATCTCACTTCATTCGTCATTGAAATGAAGCCATGGCTACCGTTGCGGGTAATGACATAATCACTAGTGTAGTGTCACCATAGGCAGGTTGTCTTGTCGGTAACGAATCCTGCAATAACATTTTAAACTTTCTTTGCATTTTAACTATCCATTTTGGCAACGAGAACGAAATAAACGGAAAATTGGTTTGCCTATTTTGTTGTCGTTGCAAAAATCGTACATTTAAAAAACTCCGGAACACCTTCACCTCTGCTTGCTTTAAAAACTCGCTTGTTATAATAGTAGCTTTATTTTTGGCAATTATTATAAAACGTCAAATCTTTTTTGTAGATCTAGTCAGTACAATCGTCAAAAGTCCTACACTACTTCAGTGGCAGAATACTTACCACTCACAGCTGTTGCATATTTTTTCAACACAAATAGATAAAGCCTCTTTCCTAGAATGCCTCCCCCCGCGACTGGTGGCAACTGGGTCGCACACGTGTCGCTGCTCAATTTACATTCCAGCGGGTTCAATTACCACCCAGACCTTTGGGACTGGGGAATATATCACGAGATAGATTGGAACTGAGATTTAGGCTACATTTAAAGTGTAAATGTAACTAAATCGGTATCGCTATAGGATCAATATTGCCTTTGGTCGGTCAGGATCGAATTGAACAACCTACGGTTTTCGCACAAATAACGGCTTTAGCTAGTTTTGCATGCAATAGTACAAAACAATTGGCAATTTATTGTTAAAATTTTAAAGGGGAGCAACATCATAATATACATGAATGTAAACAATATCCGAGTATATTAATACTATCGATAGTTCGTAATAAAAGTTGCACTATTGGTATCGACACTATCGACATCGATATTTTCAATATCTGTCAAGGTCGATACTTTACGACATTGATAAAACATGGGAGATATAATTTAACTCCTCAACTTCCACAATCGATACTTACACAATAGTAAAACGAAAACAAATAATTGATCCCGCTATCTCATCTCCGCGTATCTAACTATACATTAGCTGTTATCCAAACTAATAACAACACTCGCTTCAAAGCTAAACCATTTTGACGCGAACTCGAACTACAAATGGCAACCGTCAGAATCGATCAGGAGTTAGGACCAGAAGTTGTTGGAATGGCTTCCAGGAACTGCGAAACGGATCCTGAGAGAACTAATCTAAGAGATGGCGTAATGCATCATGATTGCTTTATTATCTGTTCGATTGCCTGTTGGAAGGGGGTTAAAGTACGGCTTTGTTGCGTTGTAGCTATATAGTTCTATGGCTATGGACCAACAAACAGGGTGTCCCAAAAAGTAGTTATAAGCGGAAGCCCAGTGATACTCGTAGGGCTTCAATATGGCTTTACCCGAATTACCCCATGTATGTTCCGCGATTTTTGGTACATATTTCGAGTTATAAATCCTTCGAAAATTTAAGGGTTAACAGGTTCGCTGCCACACAAAAAAAGACAATAGGAAATCAATTGTTACAACAACGCGCGAACCAGTTCAGTAATTTTAATGGTCACTGTGGTGCAAATATATTGTTAGATCAATAGGCCTAGCCTACTTGATTCAGAAGCATTTACATTTCAGGAAACAAGGTTCGATTTGTATGGAGATTTCTGATTTTTTGTACATCATTGTAGATTTTATTTTAGAAAACAATAAAACCTGTTCCCTTCCTCAAGGTCCAATCAATCTCTGTAAAAAAAAATGGCTACCAGATGAGACGCGAAAACCAGTTACATTACCAAGTACCATTCGCATATATGAGTGTGGGTGGTCTATTTTTGGATTTGGTGTTACTGCTTTTAGTGTGCTGTTTTTGCTTCCGAATGGCTAAACTTGGTGCAGAACGTACACGGACTTGAATATTTGCAGCATTATAAACTTTAATGCGACTCTTCGCTGTAGTTGCAGCATTTTTTTATGTAGTTTTGTAAGTATCCGTAAGTTTTTATACAAAGTATAAGCATAGATTAGAACGTCGACGTTACGGTTTGAATATATCATTCCGTCTGCAGATTCGTGGAACTAACAAAAAAAGGCCTTCTGATCTAAAGATTATGATTCAAAAGCCTGCTCGTTCGGCTAAGATTGTATATATAAAATTATATATTGTAATGTATGACAATGAATTAAAAATCAATAAATAAAAATACAGTAATTTTGAATGGATTAATAGGTAATAAATTGAAAAACCTTTGGTTGCAAAAGTGTTCCAGGAGCTCTCGTGTCAAAACACTTGAAATACTAACGCATTTTACGGGCTAAAACGAATTTCAGTCCAGTAACGCATCCAGCGTTGCCAGTTTTCTGTCAGGCAAGTTTTTATTTCGACAAAATAAAACTGCATTTGAATTTATAACGAATTCTCATTCCCAATTCAGTTCTGCAGTAAAATCACATCAGTAAAGAAATATGTAGTAGTGAGCCTGGAACTTTCCAGACGGAGTCGATTACCGCCGCGATTCCGAATCGCGATTCCAGATTCCGCTTTTTTTACGAGCAACCTGCTTCCTCTGAGCTCCTTCTATTTCTGTTTCAGCTGGTTTTTAACATACTAAATGTTGGACTGTGTCTGTGTGGGGCAAATTTTATCTCTCAGTTTTATTTTTCTGAAAAGTTTTCTTTGAATATTGTGTGGAATTTGTATATCATTGAAGTATCGGTCAAAATACATCCGATTGTAAATGTACAAGAGATTAAAAAAAAATTGTGTTGTATCCATAAATTCAATAATTATCTGTAAGTAGGACATACAAAACTAAGATCATCTGTCAAACTAAGCACACTATTGAAGTTGAAATTTGGGTCAAAAGTTTCACGTGCCAACCCTAACACTCTCTAGAATCTCCAAAATAAAGAATAAATGATTGTGCAGACGTGACAACATAATTGACATTGCTCTAGCCCGACTAAATACCCTAGGCCAAAAATTGTAACAATACTTTTTTTTTATCGATTTATAAAAACGAAGTGAATGCTTTCAGCTTTAATATTTTCACAGTTACGAGTAAGTCTACACATGGTGTGAATGCTAACCCTTAAGTATTAGTGCTCATGTTTTTAACTGGCAATTCTTCATGATTTTTAAAGCTATGCTCCAGAACTTATATACTTCGAACACACAACAAACAAACTAAAATTTTAGTTGAGGTTTGCCTCTGATGTTTTGTATTGAATTTTACTACTTCACTGTTCCCCGAAAAACGTATTTCAAAGACAAAATACGTAGCTTCATTAAGATTATAATAATATAGAAATATAATAAATAAAAATATATTTATTGGTTCACAAATGGATACATGGTACAAACAACAACCTAAAAACCTTTTCAAGTGGACAAAGAAGAACTTAAAGCTAAGTGAGGCACATAATTACAGTTACATGGCACAAGACATTCATCAACATGTTGTTTTCTACTGCCACCTAAGTAAGGCAATTGCCTGTGTTATGGACGGCAGTATCCTCTCATTGGCAAGATCATTCTGTCGCTATAGTGTCATAGCCACAGTGACAAAAACAAAGTACTAGGTTTATTAATTTATTAAGGGCCGATTTATCAGTCCTCTGATAATGAAATTTATCTGTAGAATAAAGATTTTTAATTTTTTAATGGTCAGATAGATGTTATCTGTTGAATAAAACCGCTACCTGACGAATAAAGTTATCTGCTTCTTGAGGGGCTAGATAAGATTTATCTATGCGTTTTCTTTGAAATTTTGAGGTTATGTGGTGTGTCATTTGAGATTATTTTCATTTTGTTAAGGAGTTTTGGTGTGTTATTATAATCACAAACTTTTTACCTCAACTTTAGACAATAAAAAAGCTAAAGTTGTTTTTCTTTTATGTCAGTGTCAATTTGTCAAACGTCAACCTTTGTCTTGTTTCATTCTAACATTGCAATGATTGTATAAGTGCATTTCGCTTGTGGATAATCAGTGTGAAGTGCGATTTAAGTACATAGACAAACGATAGATAGCTATTCTTGGGATAAAAGAGAATTGAAAAATTGAAAATATCTATTCGCCTGATAAGCAGTCAATTAAATTTATACTTCAGGTAGCTATCTAGGGAAAAAACTAAGAATTTAAAAATCAGGCCTGTAAACCTATTAATTAAACAAACCAAAAAAAAAAATTATAATACAAAACCAAAAACTGTGCCCACATTTTAAATATTTTTATAATCTGTCATGAGATTTTCAAAGATTCCGTAATCAAAGTTATTTAACCAATTCCAAACAGCTTTTTTTTGTTAATTGTTGTTTTTATTTCTAATCTTGATTACTTTTTTTATTTTACTATAAAGACAAGCAGACTTGTAAGAGAACTGCTTCTGCCCGAACTGACTTTATACTATTGGGATGGGGCAGAAAGTATTCAAGCCTAGCAAGTAACGAGCAATGTTAACCTTCGTAAGACTAATATTGGTTCGTTCAGAAGACATATTACCGACGGAATATATAAAATGGGATGACTCGTCACCTGGAGACAGGTGGGGGAAAGAATGTTTCCAACTGAATCCGGATTATTACAAATGTATATTTTACCATCGTCTTCATCGTTATTGGCAGAAATAATAATTGTAATAGGAAGAATCCTTTCTTGTCTTGATCTCGTATTTTGTGCTGGAATTATCAAAATGCAATTCAATATAAATATTACCACTTAAATATTTATAGTAAAATGTTTTTTGTGCTTCATAATCACATGTTTACCAGACAATGTAAATAAAAACAGCTACATTAACTAAGATAGGTGTACTTTTGTTTCGTAATACCGAGGTTCAGAAATTAATATTGCAGACACGCTGTATAAACCTTACACATTCAGTTCGATATCCTACGTTTTATTTTGTCAAAGTTAAGATTAAAAACTAGCTTCTTGTATAGGTACAAGAAATAATTATTTTGGAACATCGTGACACCATCGTATATCGTATTTGTCGCTTACAATACCACTCCATAATGCTTTTTTCCTATCAAATAATATTGCTAAATTTATGACACGAAGTTATAGAAAATAGTTCCTAGTCATCGAAATTGTTCGTAGTATGGAAAACAAATATTGGTTCAAGGCAGCTCACAGATTTCCGATAGAATGAATGAGGTGAAATAAGGCGTCACCTGTTGTCATGATCCCGAATGGACTGGTTTGTGTCAGGTAATGTTTTTTGCTGATTTGAAAAGCTTTTTCAAACTTTTTCAACACATTAAAGCTTTTCTAATGCAGGTTGTTGATTGGACTATGGTTTGAAATATCCGGAAACAAATACTATTCGACAGTTAGTGCCTAAGCCAATTCAATACCCATTACTGTCACTATTCCTTAATTTAAATGATGGAGGCCTTTTCCACACGTACGGTATATTGGATACCTACTCAAAGGTTTTTTTTTATATTACCTGTCAAGATGACCTCACTCCACCTGATGGAAAGCGGTCGTGAGGTTCAGATATGAGGTTGACAAGCCCAGTCATTCAAACGCATCACTGGGCTGGCCATCTTCACCTTGAAGGCCTGCAGAAATGGCTTTTCACGCCCTGCTTGAAGAACCCGGGACTATAAGAGGAAGGAAACACATGTGCTGGAAGGGCGTTTCACGTCTGGATGGTACGACAAAGAAACGAGTCACCGAACCTTTTAGTTCGGGCCAACAAATGCTGAATAGTGTGTGGATGACACCGTAGTCCAGCACGCGTGGTACGGGAGTGGAAAGGTGAGGGTGGAATAAGCTGGAATAACTCGTCAGAGCATTCCCCGTTGTAGAAGCGATAGAGAACACTTAGCTTGGCAATGTCTCTACGCAATTGGAGAGGCTCAAGGGTCAAAGTTGCCTCTGGGTTTCCAATAATACGGATAGCACGCCGCTGCAACCTGTCAAGAGCTTCGCGTAGGTTGGTACAGCAAAAACAAAAAAAAAAGCTTAAAGTTGTGTTTTTTTATGTAAAGCTAAATTTTGAGGTGGATGATTTTAGTGTTTAACTGTTGACTCTATTAAGTATTTCAAGTATTTGTCTTCCTTAGCTTGCCAGTAAGCAGAAATCAGGGTGTCTCCATGGCAACAAATGATGTTTTTATGTGTAATCTTAAATATTTTACGTTCAAGGAAAACGAGGCTTTTTAGGGACAGCTTCCCACCCCTGAGAGGTGTATCATGGCATCGTTTAGTAAGAACATCACGTGCCAATTGCTATTACTGAAAGCTGTGTTTTTTTGCTTGGTATAGACATTTGGTTACGAAGTGTATGATAAGTTAAGTAAAAAGGTATTTTAGGTAGAACATAATGATCCTCTCTGCTTGAGGGGCCGAGTCTTTTGTTGAAATTCACTAAATACAGATAACAATATTTTTTGGACTGACTTTTTATAACTACTGCCGTCTCAAAAATGCGGAAAAGCTACAGTGGCCGAACGGAAAGAGTGCGAATAATGATTTTAAAATGTTTCGGAACATGGCATGTGTTCTTGATCATCACCCGTATTTCGCATAAACGGCGATTGGGGCATAAACGATCAATATCCACGATGGCTTGATTTTAATGAGGCCTTTGAACAGAAGTTGGACCTAATTGGTTGGAGGCTAATTACTTACTAATAATATTAAAAATTACCCTTTTTTATGACCCATGAAAGTACAGTGTATGAATGATTTCATTCACCATTGGGTTAATAATAAAACTTACCTAATTCATACCCATGTTTTACGGAAACTTATCTGTGTGGTCCCTGTAACTCACACAAACTTTTTACATGAGAAATTTACAAGCTGTCACTAGTTGTAAACAAATGTCAACCGATATAAATTATACCACAAGTTTTAAACTTTGTTTGACCAGTCTATGTACTCCACTAACTCAAAGATATATAGAGATATGTAAATATTTAACGGAGAGAGGCAATATCGTGAAAGAACTAAATAACACAGACAGACTGCTAAATTGAAAGGTTTCAAATTAGTAGTAGTATTTATTGAATACTGATAGTTATGCGTACATGGAGAAACTAATAATTTATTGGTACCTATCATGAGTGTCCATGCTAATATAATATGAATTCTTTATCAATTAATAATTGCAAGCGATGGTACAGTCAGCAACAGAAGTAGCTTAACACTTTCGTTTCCTCCTCATTCCTCTCACACCTTTAAAAACTACCTGACTGTGCAATCCATACGTTCATGGAACTCCTTACCTTTGTCCATCAGACAGTCACAGTACCTTCCTGTCTTTAAAACTAGAGTGAAAGCACATTTTCTTACTCTTACTTAAATGATCTCTTCGTCTTCTTGTTTCTTGTTTCTATTTTCCTCTTGTTGTCAGTTTTATCCTGTGTCTACTTTGGTTATTTCGTTGTTATTATTACAATGTCTGATCCGGTATTAAATGTATATATTATATTTTTATACAATATTTTGTATTTATTATATATAAAATGATGTAATTTATTTATTAGTAAAAATATTTTTCAATCCTTTTTATATATCTGCACTTGCTGACCCTTGCTGTCATCTTTCCCCTACCTGTAGTAGATTGTCTGGAAGGGATTGCTTTTAGCAATAAGACCGCCTAAATTGTATATCATCTTTCTTTGTAATCCTTGATTTTTCCTCTGTTTTTGTGTAATAATTGTGTTGAGTATCTTATCTTGTCAAATTAACTTTGGCGTCAGCGACTTGCGCTGACTTTCGGCAGTTGAGGTATGTGTAGACTCAACAAAAATTATAATCTCAAATAAAACCTACGTAGAGCTTGTCTAATCTAAAATGACGCGCCTTTTCACCACATTCACGCACAAATAAAGTAAGTGCCTAAATATCGTCCCACTGCTGGGCAAAGACCTCCATCATTGAAATCAAGTTAGCGCTGTAATGGATGGGTATTGGCTTAATTATCACGCTTGCCAAATGCGGGTTTGTGATCACAAACCCGGACTATGTTCCGAAAAATACGAAAACACACTTTGCCCGACCTGGAAATCAACCCAGGACCTGCCAGTTTTAAGCCGAGCTCTGAAACCACTCTGCAACGGAGGCGTTCCCCAACGATTAACAAAAATATTCCAATCTGCCTTACTGAAGCAAACTTATTGACAAGGCTGAAACCCTCCGCATCGCTTTCGGAGTGTTTCCCTGTAATGTATTCATAGACTGAGGTTAGCTCATCAATATTAACACAGCCCACAGCTGATTACGACATTATAACGATGGGCTCCCGACAATCGATCTTTGAACAGTATCTGGGCTACTTTGTGGCTAAATTCACGAAGTTTCGGCAAACTTTGAACGGCAAAAAGCAAACAATAACAAGCGTTGCATTATTGGTTTCGTGTTACTACGAGTAACATACCATCACGACGGTGTTCTCTTGTTTCACATACAGAACTTTCATAGAATTTCGTTTCGCAGAAAATGTTTCATAGAATTATTCAGGTCATTTATTTTCATTTCGAATATTATGGTTTCATCTACTATTTTACTTCATAGGATATTCATTCCATAGATTTGCATGTCAAATATTATTGTTTCAATGACTATTTACTATTTACTTCATAGAAACGTATTACACAGAAAAACAATTTCTTGAATTACATAATTATGTATCTTTGCTTTGATGTCCGAAATAAATGATTTTTTATCAAATTATAATAATAATGTCAAAAATAACGAGAAGTTAAAAATTGTCTTTTAGAAAAAAATTTGGTTCCGAAGTTTTTTTAAATTCTCATCATCATCCGCTTATTGAAGTCCATCGCTGGAAATAGGCATTGTTTTAAAGTTCAGTGTTTTTTTCGTATTAGACTTATCTTAAGATAAATCGGCCACACGTCTCCACGTAGGTAGTCACCAGCGACGGAAAACTCTTCAGAGAATAGTCTAATTACAATATTATATATTACATCGCCGGCTGGCGTCGATCGCGCTTTAACGATTCTGACTCATCAAGAAACGTTCAGTTCAGCTGGATCATTGTTTACTCCAGAAGTTGTGTATGTGTGGAACTTGTGAAGGTTTCAAACTACAATATGGAAAATCTAGGTTATCTTACTGCAAATCATCAAAAGGCGACAAGATAACATAAAAATAACTTAAGCTGAGTACTGACTCTAAGATTATGTTTTTTATCAGCAAAATTGCAATTTAAATTTCTACGTGTGGAAACTTATTTTAAAGTTAGACATTTAATTAATTTAGACATCAACAATACGTAACGTATTTCAATGTTACTTGCTTACCAATAAAATATGAGATAAGGTGGGCGTACCAAAAATGGTGCGATGGGACAGAAGTTTGGAAAGCGAAATAGCAAACTGACACGAAAACATACTTCAAGCAAGAATAACATCGTCCTGAACAAATGTTGTCTCGAAGCTGGCTTTAGGATGCGGACACGAAGCCACCTTTTTTTAAATGCCCGTCAAGAATACCTCACTCCAGCCGATAAAAAGCGGTCGTTAGGTCCAGATATGGGACTAGCACAGTAATGTAAAGCAATCACTGAGCTGATATTCTTTATCTTGAAGGTTTGAAGACAACAGGACCACAAATTAAGCATGCAGCGCGGCGGCCTAGACAGATCCGCTTAGAACCAACCGCCATTTTGATCACGCACACAGACAAAGGGTGTTTACAGGCGATATCAGTGAACTTCAGTGTCGCGGCCAGTCGCACTAGTGTTTTTGTTTTTGTCCAACTTGGTGCAATTTTTCACATGATGAATTTAGTTTTGGGTGGGTGTGTCAAGTGTCAAAATGGAGTAGGTATAACCTACTTACTTCATTTTAAAAATTCAGAGCTAATATAGTATCCCTAGGCGGTCAGTCAAGTGTAGCTAATTATACTGGAAAGAGGCGAAAGTGGTCTTTCTGTAATCTCTTTATTTTGTTACAGGATTATAGGAGGAAGGAAACACATGCGCTGGAAGAACGATCCACGTTTGAATGGTACGAAGAAACGAGCCACGCTGGATGACGTAGTAGTCCAGTAGCCTTATTACAATCCCTTATAACTTGTCAAGATTATTCCCTCAACTGAGCGTAGCGAGCAAGCGAACAATTTCGTAATTTATGACCTTTCACTTCAAGCCAGTCATCAGTTACCTGGCACTAACGCATCTACTAGGCAGTTTAGGGAGTTAACTAGACCAGATATAAGCGATTGTAATAAGACCTCAGCACGCACGGTACGGGAGTGCGAGAGTGATTGCGAGGCAGCGGAAGCGACGGCGGGAGCGACGGGTTGCATTGTCATTTAGTGCATAGATATGAGACTGACCTGAGAATCAGAATCGGAATCAGATAATTTATTGCACAAACTGTGTCAGTATAGCAGAAGTGACATTGCATAGGTGAATGTTACAACAGTTTACCCATATCGGGTACGCAATAATGAAACAAAAAACCAATGTTCACATCAAAATAAATATAATGTCCAGGGATATTTATTTATTTATTTAAAATATTCATTGAAATTATAAAAAACGTTTTGTAATAACCATTTTTTTAAAGTTATTTTTACAACAAACAAACAAAATATTTTAATGCCTGAGCAGAAAGTAGTTATAATACATGTAATTATTTATTTGATTCGTATACATAAATTAAGTTTATATTTATTGCTTAATGGACGTGTAGGTACTTGTGTTATATTTAGTCTGAAAAAGGCTAGGCTAGGCTCTTTTATTACCAATTACAGAACGTGCGAGTTCAAAATAGCCGTTTTTGTCCCAGGGCCCCAAACTGGTTATAATTGCCCTGCTGACTTCGAAGGCAGCGGCGCGGGCGGGCGGCAGACGCATAGATCGGGTCTGTGTTTCCGCCGCCGCCGCTCCCGCTCCGCAATCACCGACTCCGTGTCCGTAGCCTAATAGTTCGTTGTTGTTTACTCATTTCAAAGTTCGAAGGTTATTGACAGCTGATTGGCTGCAAGTGTAAACTGAAACTAAAATATTTTTTCATCCTGCTCCTTGCGGATAATCAATCCATTTTCGTTTGCTTTACATAGTGCTGGATAGTGTTTCTGAAATTCCATATTGTTTTTATTTTAGTCATCGTCGCCGTGGAAACAAGTGCTTTGACTCAATTTTCCCCTTTCTATGATTCATCGTTGTCACTTAGGTATTTACTGAATAAACCATACAAAACTTTATGTATGTTTTATATTTGTTTGTTTATTGTTTTATTTAATATGTTTTTAATGTGATTAACTTCATCTGGCACCACCGCTACTGTTCTTTATATGCAAAGAATATCGATTTTTCGCAAATAAAGCGATTCTGTAGCTAAAGTTTGGCTCAAAGAGACTGTTTCTAGCGATAAGACCACCCAAATTGTACCATTAAAGATAATTGAAAGCTTTATTTCTGTGATCGTGTATAATATCTGTACAATTGGGAAATCTTATTTACATTTTACCTCAACGCCGCTGACCCTGTAAGAAGCTATTTTAAATCTTATCAAAGCTATAGCTCGTTAAAAACCTCAACGATAAGTTTTTCCTTTTACAATTTAATTGTTCTATGGAAGAATTTTAGAAACCAAACCGTACTACGACGGTTAATCCTAATAAACTTTCAAAAGTAAATGTATTTCAAAGTGATGCAGACAAGGATGCAAGATTTATGGGAATTCGCCGACCGCTGCTGCGGGATCTAATCTATCGTTTCTGAATATGCACAAGATAAACTTGCTCACTGTTAGTGCTATTTTGCGAAGCATTTTTAAATTAAACTTGTGTACAAAGTAATAACTACTTATTACTTTGTACACAAGTTCAATTTAATGGTTGTAATTGATACTCAAAGGAAACGCTTCTTTCTATTTTTTATATTCTAATTCGTATACCTCTGTATTCCCGATCACATAGCTCTTAACGGTTTTCAAATGTAGAAAATGACTTCTTTTGTGCAAGCCTGCTCTGTTTCGTTCTGAAGTGCTTGCACTACAGAGAGATACATGCTGGGGCAGGTACAGTCAACAGCAAAAGTAAATGATGATTGAACAAACTTCTAATTTGTTTTTGTGAATGAAAAATACGTTAAATAATTATTAAAAGCAGCATGTAAAAAAAATATCAAAAGCAGCATATTATATCCATTATAATGAATGAAATGTCTCATTTATATTCTTAGTAGTTTAATAAGCTTTATAGTTTTTGTATAATCATTACTTCACTTACTTCTGCTGTTGACTGTACCTGATTGATTATTTATGATATTGTTTTCGTTATTTAGATAAGTTATTTGTATTCTTTAGTTTTAGCGATAATTTCCGTATGTAATTTCCCTGTTAGTAAATAGCCTATAAACTGTCCCACTGCTGGGCAAAGTCCTCCATCATTGAAATCAAGTCATAGCTACATAATAGGTTTTGGCTTCATCACCACGTTTGCCAAATGCGGATTGGTTATCACTAACCGGGGTTATGTTTCGAAAAATCCGAAAAAAAACTCTGCCCGACCTGTGATTCGAATCCAGGACCCTCCGGATTTCGGGCCGAGCGCTCTTACAACTCAGACACGAAGGCCTCAAAGACAGTGCCTCTTGTAGTCAAGTAAAAGCCCTAAAAATGTAAAAGAAAAACATGCAAACAAGCAAACAAGCCTATAATAATATTATGTGATAGGCATAATATATAAAGTTTAACATACCAATCAGAGGCAATTGAACCGAGGCCCGAGGGGACGACAACAACATGACGATTATTATTTTTAACAAGTTCTCGAACTCACGGAATCTTCCCCTATTGGGGAGTTCTGTGAAAACTTTTTACTTAACTGGGCACCCCAAGTAGGGATGTACGAAGGTTAAAAATGATACCAATGGACGAAATACCGGAAGAGAAAATCATAAGCGTTGATTGTTGCGACATAAGTAGTGATTTATTAAAATAATTTATCATGCTCAACGTATTATAATTTTGTAAAAATGTTTATTATTTTATTGTATTGTCTTTGTTCATCATTTTCCATGTCACCGTTGCAACTGTCGCCAGAACATTGGGCAAAAATCCTTCATAGTTAAAATCAATTTATAAGCCTGTTCACACAGTATAGCAAAGTACATAATTATTATCAGCCATAGAAATGCTGCCCCAATATAATTTTTACATCAATGGGCATTGGCGACTAAAACAAACACTCTATCCAAAAATTGAAATTTGCACCTTAAACCTCCAGACATCTTAACAAGCACCCAAACTCGGTCACACATCTTGCCAAAATCTCCAATACTGTAACACAAGCGGAACATTATCCTTCTCAAACGGTACCGTTTTCTCCCAATACCGGTGACCGGTAATGGCTTCTTCCCCTCCTTAGCAACAGGGACGTAATGAGCCGCAGAGAAAAGTTGTTCTTCTCCCTCTCCCCTTCTTCCTGGCTCCTTCGAGGTATAAATTAGTAACCCGTTCCTTCGAATATTCAATCTACTCCAATATCCTGCCTACTTTGTATTTAACAGCTATTTAGAATTGGTTTCCTAGCCGATAAAGTGATAGGTAATTTGCTGGCAGTTTGTCAGTGAGGCAGTGCTGATAAACAACTACCAGCTACTCCCCTTACGTTTAAACCCTCCCGGTCTAAGACCTTTTAAGGCAATACGCCTAAACCACAGTACATAATCGTGATGATGATAAGTGATCATTACACAAAGTATACAATTGTAATATGTATGTTGTTGTAACATGTACACATGTAATTTACTATTTTATGCCCGCGTCTTCGTACCCGTTTTTTGTCATTCCCCGTAAGAATGTTAGTAAAAAAAATTCTTAGTACGAGTGCATTATCCAAGACACCCACATGTTTTATTTTAGATTTTACGAGAGTAGAGTTTTGCCTGTACCTTGACGATCAGTCAGTCACAAGAGGAGGGGTAAGTATATACCTACGTCTCCATTCTCGTTAGAACTTGAATGATTTGATTATTTGATTATTGAACGTGCAATAAATTATGATATATCTTTGTTCTGTCGTAAATTACAATCTGCTAACGTATGAGTTATTTTTTTTCAATGATCCACTGTCCTAAGATTCAATACTTAAATGACTTTTCAAACTATTTATCGCAATAGTGAATTATATTATACGACAGACAAACTAGCAAACCTACAAACCCATGTTTATTTCAACAACGCTTCAACTTTCCACTAAAAGCTGATTCTGTAACAACAAACTCGACACCATTCACTCCCCAACCTTCGAGGTGTTATTGCACCCCTCCCTCACCCCTCACTCCTTCCCCGATAACATCTAAACGATGATGGGACCCGGATCCCGCAAACAATTGTTTGATAGCTCCACAACTACTAATTTCCGTGTAGTAACAAGCTTTATAGTCGAAGTTGAGGCTGTAAAGCAGATAAGCATCATGTCGCAGGCCTTTTCAGCCGTCTAAGGCCTTATTACAAGCCCTTATAACTTGTCAAGTTCGTTCCCTAAACTAAGCGTTGCGAGTAATTTCGAAATATAAATAAATAAATATAAATATGCGCCAGACTTGTCGTGGTCTCGAAGTAGGGATAAATATCCCTGTGTGACGAGGTACCAGACAAGGAATTAAGCCAGGTGCGTCTCCCAGCACACCCAGACCCGAGTCAATTTAGAAAAGATCATTTCCTGAATTGACTCAACTGCAAATCTACTACAAAAGACTACCTTAGATAGATAAAAAATGCCTGGGTGTAAGCTCTCTGCTCGATGCGGGATTAAATAGCTCTATTGTAACAGATGTTTTGTTGTAATAGTTAATAGGTACCCTACTTTTGCCGTATGATGATATCCCTGACAGTTCATAATTTACTTAATCAGTTTCGAATTACTTATTACTTGATAAGTTTCGAAGGACAATAGTTTTTTAATAGTCTGTCACATTTTATTTTGCCTATTTCTTTTTATTTAGTTGGAAATAGAATGCGTGACACATAAAAATGTGAACTGTCAGGCATATCATCTTAAAGTGAAAATAGTATAAGTAGTATGTACTGACTAAAAATTTTTCTTTTTGAATTGTTTTGATGAACTTTTGTTTTATATTCTTTTAGGGTTGTTTTTTTCTCTTTGTTTTATATTCTTCTAGGTTTATTTGTATCAAACAAAATGACACACTGCTTGTAGTTTACTAACGCCTGCTTTAAACCCAAAACAAATTCAAAAGTGTAACTGCTGAGTTTCTAGCCGGGTCTTCTTAGCAAGAAACAACTCCGACGCGGTGGTAGAGTCGCATTATGTCTGTATACTGTTTATTTACATATCCATATTATTATGGTATTTATGTCTATTATTAAGTATATTTTGCTGTAAATTTGACGATTTGAAAGTACTTATACAGTCTATTTGAATAAAGTTATTTGAGTTTGATTATCGGACCCGGGACACTACGGGACACTATTCAAGGCAAGAAAGCGTGCTACAGCGCACAACGCCAATCGTGTCGCCAATACGATCTTTCATTTCCAGCCAGCGGTAACCTGGGACTAACGCATCTTTCAGGCTGGCGGCTGACTGACAAAATTGCTCGCACGCACAGTTTAGGGAATTAACTTGACAAGTTATATAAGGGATTGTGATAAGGCCCCTTGTCTGTAAAGTAGGTCATTACTCAGCTTAAATATAGTTACAAGTGGCACATATCCTGCGAACGGTTAGGTCAAATGGTGAATTAACTTACGTGATAACTTGACTATCTTGGTCAACTTGGGTTATGTTCAGTTGCCTCTTTAGGATTCGTATTAAATTTGTTAGATCTCTTTAACATGTTCGTGTATAATATTTATTCACGGTTTTCTCAGAAACAACTACTTCATTTGCAAACCATGATTGAAATTTAAGATAACTAACTACATTACATTGATTAAAGATTCTGAATACAACACGGTTGGCGTAATGCGCTGTAGCACGGTTTCTTGCCTCAATTTCCGTAGTGTCCCGGGTTCGGTTCCCTGTTTGTATTATGGGTGTCAGAAACTGATAAACACACATCTTCTTCTTCATCGATACACTCTTGACAGAGCGGTCGTGGTCGTCATGTAGTCGTGGAAGTGGAGGGGGCAGATGGAACACGCTGCACGCTGCCTCGCCATCTCTCTCAACTTGACGTCATCCTACTGCACTCGTTAATGGAGTCGGACAATGGACTTGATCTGATCGGTCCAACGTGTAGGTGACCTCCCGCGCGGTCTGGTGCCTTCTACCTTCCCTTGGACGACAAGCTCTATGGACAGGCTATCGCGTCTAGAAACGTGACCAAAGAATGTTAATACGCGAGACTGTTTATGGAAAACAGACACTGCTTTATGTCAAGTTCTTGGAGTATGGAGATTCGTGCGAAACTCGGTCCATGAAACTCCAAGCATTTTCTTCCAGCACCACATCTCCAGAGCGTCTATCTTCAGTCTTTCCACATCTCGTAAAGACCACGTTTCGGCAGCATAAAGAAATATGGGGAAGATAAATGTGCGCACGAGCCTGGTCTTCGTGGTTTTGGTCATGTTCCTATTCCTCCATATTTGCTCCATTTTGTCCATCAATGTCCTTGTAGCGACATCTATCTCGCCACAACTGACGTATCCTACATCGCGATATCAAAGTTATCCGAGCGATCGAATATAGATACAAGAACCCGACAACAACCGTCGGGCAGTAGCCCACCAGACAGAACACCCGTCTGGTCGGAGGATCCTCCCTTTTCAATGGTGGATGAGGAACTTCACACCCTGTTCCTCACACACACCCATAACTGGTGACCCTGAGCATGAACGTCAGCGCAGCCTTCGCAAAGCTACGTCATCGTGACGTTATCATCATTTCCTCGAGCTTTCGAGCAGCGAGTCATACAGCCAGCCTTCTCAACGACCTTGACACAGCACACTGCACTTCGGCCGGTCAGCAAGCAGAGATGCACTTCTCTCCTGGTCGACGCAGCAGCCAGCCACTACGCAGCACTGCACCAATCCGACTCATCGGAGCATTCGCAGCATCACCCCGACTCACTGGGGCATCACCGCAGACAGGTCCGACTCACCGTGAACTATGCGGCATCTGGTTCCGACTCACTGCAACATCCCACTGGCCCCGCAAGCATTACAAAAAATGTATGGACGGTTTCGGTTTCGGCTATCGACCTCCGGTCTCGGAGGGGAGTGATGTAGCGACATCTATCTCGCCACAACTGACGTATCCTACATCGCGATATCAAAGTTATCCGAGCGATCGAATATAGATACAAGAACCCGACAACAACCGTCGGGCAGTAGCCCACCAGACAGAACACCCGTCTGGTCGGAGGATCCTCTATTTTCAATGGTGGATGAGGAACTTCACACCCTGTTCCTCACATTTCCCATATCCTTGAAAGCCATTTGTCGCTTTATCTCATCTATGCATCCGCCAATATTCGATAATAAAGCTCCAAGATATACGTAAGATTGGATAACGACACAGTTCGCGATTTGAATAACTTTCGGCGAATTTCTATTGGCGCGGTCTACAATCATTAATTTGGTTTTGCTGCGATAAATCTTTAATCCGAATTAATAGCAGGTCTTCCATATGTTGGGCACTCGATGCAAATAAAGTGGTATCGTCGGCGTATCGTATAACATACATACATAAACATACATCGTAAAACATACATAAACAGTGCTAAATACTTTAACGGTCACGTAAAGGAATACAAATCTTTGTGTGGGTAAAAATAACACAAATCTTAAAACTTAATCAAGTAAGTGTTAACTGCATCATAAAAAAATCATATTATTTGTGGAGGCAAAAGGACGAGGCTCAGCATCACCAAACCCAGGATATACCATACTTCGTGCTGGTTTTCAGCCTCTTTCTTTTACCTGAGATAAAATGTAGGGATCATACTACACTTTTTTAACATACCACTTGTCATGGTCTTGATGTAAGGATAAATATTCTTGTTACAAGGTACCAGACAAGGAACGAAGCCAGGGGCGTCTTCCAGCACACCCAAACCTGAACCAATTTAGAAAAGATCATTTCCTAAATTGATCCGACCGAAAATCGAACCCGTGACACCACGCAAGTGAAGGCAAGAAACCGTGCTACAACGTACTACGCCAATCGCGTCGTCGAACACTTCTTCATTTTAAACAGGACCCCTAACTATTTGTACCCTACTTATTGCACCAAAAGATCAGTCAACTAACTGATATACCTATTTCTGAAATTTCTCAGAAGCTCCTCACCTAATCGCAGATTAATTTATACTCGTAACAAGACAGCACGTTACACACGTCAAGAGTACTTAACCTTACGCTCTTCACATGAAAACATTTGCGAAACGAACTTTATTGCATTGGTGTAAGGTCCATTTAGTGATATGTAACTGTGGACGTTTTGTAAACACTTAAAACAATATTCCAGCACACCCAGACCCGAGCCAATTAAGAAAAGTTAGTTTCCTGAATTGTTCCAACTGGGATACTGCGCCAGTCACGCGGAGAAACCAATCCAACCACTCGTGTCGTCTTAATGAACACAATCTGACTGAATACCGCGAACGATCACTCAGGTGTTATAAAATCTGATTTCCCATACATTAAATTGAGCCATGGTGTCTTGTGACGCAAAGGAAAACGTGTCAACTGATCAGCAATAAGACGAGTGCTTTCAAGGGGTTGCGGGTTCCAATCGAGGACTAGTGATGTGCAGTTATGCTTCGTCGATAGATACTAAAGCGTATTTGTGTCAACCCTTCTATTAGATAACATTATGAACATTACTGTTGCATTTTAACTATGAATTCTAGCACTAACGGGCTTAGCAACGAACCATTACGATACATTGATAAATTGCTTTACCTATTTTATCTCGACGTCTTGGCGCGATCACGAGAGGTATATTTCGATTAGATATCCTGACGGCCCAATTCAATAAAATACTATTCGAGTATTCCTGACTGCATGAGACTTTCTGATTTGAAAAACCTGTATCATCTTTGTTTAGCTATGTATCTAAGTAGTGATAATAACAATCATATACATCGTTTTATTGTATCTGATCGCATTCGAATCTGCTTTAAGAGTGAAATATCTGCTGGCATTAAAACGTCGTTATTTCTGCTATACAATTTTCGAAAACTGATCCACTACTATCGATATCGACAGTGTCAGTGTCACAACCCTTTAGAACGAGTTAGCGAAGGATTAAATCCCTTTCACTCTTCTGAATGACGCTTTTCTATCCTTCGCCTTGTCGGATAGCTGTTAACTGCAATTGAAAACGGTGGCTAGTCGAAGTTACACGGACAACTACTCGTAATGGCTTAACATTCTATTCCGTGAAAGGTTCTTTTTGTAAACTCCACTTGTAAGACCAGACTATGCAGAAATAAGTTCGTGAACTAAAAAGGACCAGATTACTAACTCGGTTGGTCCTCCTAATCTCGCTTTTAACTCTATGTATCGTGGATGTATATTTTCCAGACATAAAAAACGTTAAAGATATAATAAATTAACTTGATATTATCTTGGCAAAAGACATTTCTGCAGGCCTCAAGATCAGGACGGCCAGCTCAGTGATTCTTTTGCATTACTGTGCTTGTTAGCCTCATATCTGAACCTCACGACCGCTTTCCATCAGGTGGAGTGAGGCATCTTGACTGCCAATATTAAAAAAAATGGATGTTATGCTATAGACACAACTAGCAAAAATAGTGCCCTAAATATCGACTGAACGTGACTCTTGAGTAAAATCCCAAATCTTTATTGCTTCTAAAATGTAGGTACGCGGTGTCTTAAAATTATCATGACCACCTTAATCTTATCTACTTGCCGGATACTATATTATGTTATCGATATCGACCCAACCACATCCCTCCCGGTCGTGTTAGGTGGGATTATCCCCATTCACTCCGTCTTCGAATGAAGGAATGAATGAACGACGTCCCTCGTGTCCCGGACGGCTATTAACTTCGATTGGCAATGGCGGCCGTCCCGTCCCGCAGTACCTAATGATAATTTTCTCGTTTGTATAGATCGTTTTGGTGTTAGATTTTCAAGCATTTAGAAATTGGAATAGGAGAAATGGAATGGAGAAGCAAAACGACTTTTATGTTCCGGGAAATAATTTAAAGCAAAATATTATTATCATGATATAGATACGAGTAGATACGGGGGGCTTACTCCGGTACAAAATTTGAAGCTTTGAACGCTATGTCAATTCTATTACGTGTTTTGTACAATAAAATAAAATGATTAGAGTAACAAAAAATCATTAAGTAAATAAATACAATATATATATGAGCCAGACAACACAAGTCTCGAATTGAGGATAAATATCCTTGTGTTACGAGGTACCAGACAAGGGTTTAAGCCAGGGGCATCTCCCAGTACACCCAGACCCGAGCCAATTTAGAAAAGATCGTTTCCTGAGTTGACCATAAAACACACATTTTGAATTACACAAGTTAACTTAGAAGTAAAGGAAAAATAAATAAATAAATGCCTGGGACAATTCACACCAAGATCATCTCACCCCAAACTAAGCAGAGCTTGTAATATGGGCGTCAGGGACTGATAAACATACTTAAATATTTCTAAATACATACTTGAATAGATAATAACGTCACACAAATATTTGTCATGGGTGGGGATCGAACCCACGACCTCCGGCGCTAAAGACAGGATCGCTGCCATTGCGCCAACAGGCTAGTCAAAAAAAAACACAATACACATTAATTAAACGATACAGAGCACTATTTTATGGTGATATCTGAACTAGGAAGAATCCTGTATCTCAGGTTATCAACCCTCCACCCCAACAACAGGTTCCTAATATAAGGTAGGTCCTTTAAAAACAATTAATTTATAATGTTTACTGACATTTCGATTAATATTCAAAAACAAAAAGAGAGAAAAAAACAAACAAAGGCAAAAAACAAAAAAAACAAAAACTTGAGCAAAACACCACCCAAATATAATCAGAGTATGATTTTAGCAATTTTTCAGTAGCATCGTAAGTGAGCGTCTTCAATTTAGTTTTCAATGTCGATTTTAAGTTCGATTTGTTCAAGTTTATTATATGGAGGGAGTGATTGATGTGCCTGTAGAGGAATGGTCCTGTGTAAAATGATCAAGTCCAAGACGTGCTCAGAAAAGGTCAGGTCAGAAGTACCCATAATCGACGAGCATGTATGAAAGGATTAATGAGAGTGGAAGAAGCGCAAGAGGTGTGTCAGGACCGTAGCAAGTGGAAAGATGTGGTCTCTGCCTACCCCGCTGGGAAAAAGGCGTGATCTCGTGGGACGAAAATTATGTTCACCTTCGGCCGATCGTCTTTAAACCGTTTTTATAATCACACCCACCACAAACACGACCTCCAGTGCTAAAGGCAGGACCGCTACCATTGCACCAACAGGTCAGTCCAAATGGTATGTATGTAAAATGATTGGCGTCTATCAAAGATAGTATTGAAGTTAGGCACGCAGGTGCGGATTCTTCTTTTGTGTTGAGGCAGTAGTGAGGGGTTAACTGTTTTGTGGTGGCGAAGAATAGAGTGCAAAATAAACAGTTTTCTAACTGTAATCAAATTAGCTTCTTCACCTAACTTCGTTGGGTATTTCCTGGGCTCGTGTAACATGACCTTAAAAATTGCCCTCTGTGCTCTTTCAGCTCCAACAAGTGAGTCATTATCGTATTAATCGTCGCCAGTCGTGTCGTGTCGAACTGTATGTGTATGTTTTAACGCCTAACGATGTGCGATACTACGTTTTCGGGCGTACGGGAGTAGGCCCCCAGTTAATAATTAATTTCAATAGTTTTACTCCAAGATACCTGTAATAATTCTAATTCCAAATAACAATACAATGCCCAATGTCGACGTTCAGATGCAATATGGAATTCGACCACCAAAGAGAAACTCTCCCAAACTTTCCTCCGACGCTCGCGGAGGACCTTCCTCACTCAAGTTACATTGCTCACTTCGACTTATCACCTCGAGGAGTTCATTAACTTCTAGCTGTTCATTTGGGCTCGGAGACAGACCACAACTATTCCACTAAATAACCCTGTGTAGCGTAAAATAAGGGGTGAGCGGAACAGAAAATGTGTTAACGGATTTAGAACGTAGTGTGAGACAGTGATTTTAATCTTGGTACGTCCACATTCTTGCCTGTTTGCCTCGGCGATGCTCAAAGAAAAAATATAAGAAACTTGGCTTAAAATATTTTTCAGCAAAGTTCAGCTTCGGTCTTTCTTTATTTGAAAAGGTGATGGTTTTCAAAATTACGGATGCTCAAGTAGGTTAATTCGGAAACACCTGAGTTTCGAAGCCAAATAGATAAAAATTGTATGTTCATCAAAGAACGGATCACAGAATTTACATAATTTGACGACACAGTTGGCGTAGTGCGCTGTAGCACGGTTTCTCGCCTCGATTTCCGTAGTGTCCCGGGTTCGATTCCCGGTCAGGTCAATTCAGGAAACGATCTTTTCTGAATTGACTCGGGTCTGGGTGTGCTGGGAGACGCCCCTGGCTTATTTCCTTGTGTGGTAACTCGTAACACAGGGATATTAATCCCTACTTCGAGACCATTACAAGAGGTGTGTTGTCTGGCGCATATTTATATTTTATTTATTTATAATACTTATAGTTTTGAGACCTTCTAGACCTGTGCATCACCTGAATGGCTCACAGAATTTACATGATTTGACGACACAGTTGGCGTAGTGCGCTGTAGCACGGTTTCTCGCCTCGATTTCCGTAGTGTCCCGGGTTCGATCCCCGGTCAGGTCAATTCAGGAAACGATCTTTTCTAAATTGGCTTGGGTCTGGGTGTGCTGGGAGACGCCCCTGGCTTAATTCCTTGTCTGGTACCTCGTAACACAGGGATATTTATACCTACTTCGAGACCATGACAAAAGGTGTGTTGTCTGTCGCATATTTATTAAAAAAAAAGCACCATATTTTTACACGCGCGAAGCAATTCAGCTGCCAGCACTCGAATAGGTACAGATTCACCGACTCGTGAAGTACTTGAGCCCTGTATCGGCCGCGCATTTACGACGCCTTTGAAGCGAGATACGGTTTCGAGGCGATGTCGAACGTTCTCGATATATCGAATTTACTTCTGAATAGCGCCGAATAAAATGAACATCCTTTGTTCGGTTTTTGTTAAACGTTGAAAGTTTTTAGAATGCTAAATACAAGTGTTTAGTTCCTGATAAATTTAATAGGAATATTAAACTAAATTCACGCTTACGTAGCCGAGTGAATCCAGAGGTATTGAGTTCGAATCCCAGGAATTATTACAATTCCTTGTTCAATTCAGTTCAGTTCAAATATTTTATTTCAGGCTTGAGTGCCGAAATAAAGTTATTAATAATTTTTATTATAAATAACTAGTCCATTTCATTTCCTTACCTGAGCGCAGCGAGTAATTTCGCAATATGATCATTCTTTCATAACGCATCTTCTGTTAGGAACATTTGTGTTTGTTGTGTGTCTGGGTGTTATTATCTATTTAAGTATGTATTTATAAATATTTAAGTATGTTTATCAGTCTCTGACGCATATAGTAGGAGCTCAGCTCATTTTGGGGTCAGATGATCTTGGTGTATATTGTCCCAGATATTTATTTATTTATTATTCTAGGCTGGATATTTACTGACAAAATTGCTCCCAACCCTCAGTTAAAGGTGATAAGGCCCCAGGTGGGCCAAAGTGCTTTTGGATTTTTCATGACATAGCTCGGTTTTGTAATCACCAAACCACATTTGGCGAGCGCGGTGTTTAGGCCGATATTCATCATTTCTAGCAATGCCTAGATTTCAATGATGAAGGCCTTTGCATAGCAGTTGGACAGGATAGCCTAATTATTTATTGCAAAAAAATATTGTGATGATAAATGGCTTATATAGAGATGAAATCGTGCTAACAGCCTACAAAGAAATTAGCAGTTTTTTTGCCTAAACTTACTAGAATTTGTTTTTTTAGCCCTAATGATACCAATGCATTCTGGGCTTACATACACGCGAAATTATGTTCTATTTTTGTGGAAATAAGTGTAAAGCGATGTAAAAATCGCATGTGTCTGAAAGATAACGGATATAAATGACTCGACTATTTTTAGAGTAGGGCTTTTATTCTATAAAGCGAACAGAACACAATACGAGTGCCTTTTACTAACATACTCGTAAAAGCGAACGCAGCAAAGATAAGTCGATGAAATTCAGTGCTGTCAGCGACATAATACATGATCGAAATCTATTCATAGAATTTAGCTGTCTTTTTTATGTGAACAAGCATGTAGACCACCTGATGTTAAGAACGTGGAATTCTGAGTGTTCTAGGAGGGTAACAGTCAAACTTGCCTCTGACCCCTTGAACAGGGCAGCTGTTGGGATGTAGTAGTGAGCTTATGTTGTGGCTGTTGATCATTACAGAGTCAGAATTAAAAATGCAAAGGGGCTAAAATTGCGCCGCACTGTTGACCAATAGAAATAGAAAACATTTACAAAATTTTTCGACTTCGTTACATATGAGGAAAAAAAACACGTAGGTGATGGCATAAAATAACAGAACAAACAAACAAGACAAAACAATACCATCAGACAGCGACGTTCCGATGCCCAAAAAATAAAAGGACTTGAGGGCCCAGGCGCTGATTTTCAGCGGGATTTCAGTGCAAAAACATTGAATAAATTAAAAAAAACCCGCAACATGACAAGACGGAGCATTTTAAACTCCGCTCTACACTGGGTTTATCCCGAATTAACGGCTTTAAAACCCGAACCCTCCGACAATTGAACATTAAGTCCAATACATCGGGTGTGTGGACCGTTAGAAAGGCTCCCAGTAGATACAATGGATGGTAGACGCCCCGATAAATCTATACGGACGGCGCAAATAATGTCTTTGAGACTGCGCTGCGATAGGCGCCGCAATCTATTAGGGTTGCTGCTGCCCAATTCTTAATTTTATTAGAATGGTCTTCAATCTAGGAGCCATGTCATCTCTTCACGCAAACAAATACAGCTTTAAAATTAGTTGGACAGAATTGATCCTAGAAATAATAGTGCAATCTGCAAGAATCACCACTTTGTTGATTGATTGATATTGTATTTTCCATAATTCTATTTGTAGTTCACCAACGGAATTTGTTACAGTTTTGAATGACTATCGAAATAGTTAAGTCGGTATTTGAGGACGTATTTTTAAACTGCTGAAGTGGTTACGTGTGATGCTTTGGGTCATCATCACATTGTGAACATCGTCAATCCTTAATTAGATACTAACAAACATGCGACAGACACCAATTGTCATGGTTACCCAACAAGGATAAAATATGTTGTGTAACGAGGTAACCAGACAAGGAGTTAAGTCAGGGGTGTCTTTCAGCACACCTAGACCCGAGCCAATTTAGAAACGATCATTTACTGAATTGACCCGACCGGGAACCAAGCAAGTCGAACCGAGAAGCCGCTGTAGCAGCATACTACGCCAACCGTGTTGTCGTTTCATCAAAACCTATTTGAGACCTGAAAAAATACGTAGTAAAACAAGATGGCATCCTTATTCCGGAGCTTCGCAAGAAGAAGGACGCGACGCACCCGCGCGGGGGAGGAGTGAGTAGGGGAGGGGGGAGGGCACAAAATTCTGTTGATTGTACGGATTAGCCCGCGATGAGCGCAATACTGCGGCAACTGAATTCGAATCCAATCCCCTAGAGATAGAATTTAAATTTATACGCGAATGGGGACCGAATCTCTAGCGGTAGTATTTGTTGAAGTATTTCGAATTTCTGATAATAAAGTTGCGGGAATCACGAGGATATGTTGTCGTAAGGTATTTGCATTAGAAAGGAACGCTTGGGTTCCACACACATATCGATAGGTATTGTTGGATAGCAATAAACGAATGCATGTGTGTGAATTGGAAATAACGTGGAACGACCTATTTAGATGGAAATATGTTTTGCACATTTTCTTAGATGATAGTTGGTGAGAGAATAAATTTAGATTAATGGGCTTTTGCAATTGTGTGTTTTTACGCGTATTTTAACGGTTTTTTTGACTATTCGGAAGGAAAATTTGATTGTTTTTTTCTTTCACGCTATTTTTTTCCGCGTTGTCCTCATCCATATTTTTTCTGGATGATTTTGCTCCGATGTTGTTTGATTTAGGTCAAAATTATGAAAATAGTGTGTTGATGATGAAAAACTGTGGTTATTAGTCCTTTTTATGTTTTAAGTATGAATTTTCAACTTGATAATTGTGTAAAAATGTGTTTTGTGTTGCTTTTAATGCATGGTTTTAGTCAAATTTATTAACTGTAAATATAGCTAAGACAAACTATATCATATTCAGTGCCAAAAATAAACCTATCTCAGAATTTCAACCCCTTACAATAAATAGTGAACCATTGTCTCAGGTGAAATCCGAAAAATATCTCGGGCTCATTCTTGATAGTCGATTATCCTGGAAACCACATATTGAAAAAACCTGTGCAAAGTTGTCAGCTCTCATGTATGCTCTTCGTGGAAACGTACGTTGTTTTCCCAAGTCTGTCCGGTATATGATATATAATGCATTGATAAAATCTCACCTTGATTACTTGATCGAAATATACGGCAGTGCTACAAAAACAAATATAAAAAGATTGCAAATTGCTCAAAACAAGATCATAAAACTACTGTTTAATTTGGACTATTTCACCCCAACGCCAGAAGTCTATAAAAGAACCAGGTTAATGTCATTGTCCCAAATATACAAATACAATACATGTCTGCTTGTGCGTAAAATCCTGACAAGAGCTATCCACACAAAAATATCATTTAAAACTAAGTCTCACTTTCAAAAACGCTCATTGAGAAGACCTAATGATATTCAATTAATGTTACCTCGAACAAACTACGGCAAGAAAAACATTACATACGAAGGAGCTCAACTTTATAACAAATTACCGAATATTATAAAAGACACGAAAACATTTCTTTCATTTAAATTAAAACTAAAACATTACTTTATTAACCATTACTCAGAATTTAGTTAAGTCTATCTTGCTATCTTGCGGGTATAGTGATTGTGACAAAAAAAAAAACATTGATTGTGGGGATGGAGTAATTAGTGTGGCTCGTGTTATTGTTGTTTGGTCTCACCATGTTTTGTTTGTAAGTTAGTACTTAAGATTTCAGTGTATTTCTCTTACAAGTGAATTATTGTATTCTTTTAGAGAAATAAATGTCTTAAACCTTAAACCTTTAAATTAAAGTTTAAAAAACAAATTTATTGCAAGGCATAGTATTTCATTTAGTGATCGGGCATAAAATGTTTTTTTAAACTAGATAGAAAAAAATAACATTAGCCTTTCTTCGGCAGATTTAAGTCAGAAATAACACGAGTAATATAACAAAATTAAGAAATATTTCAACAAGATAACAAAATGTTTCAAATTTCAGATTCAAATTTCAATTTTCTTTATTCACACAAATTTCACCATTTTCACATACATCTGTGCCTGAACTAGGTTATATACCTGTATCTCAGGCATCAGCGCTCCTCCGTTCAAAAACATAATCATATTAGGAAAAGAAAAAAAAGCTTATAATTATAAAGAATTAATTTGGTTAACAAATTCAAAGCAGTAAAAGTAAATTTAAAAAGGAAATTGTTTTGTGTTTTGTGTTTAGTTTGTTGAGTGCGATGATGCTCAAGGCAATGCTCGAAGAGGAGATGATAAGACATGGCAAAGCTTACAACAAGGACGCAGAAAGCTGCACCGCAAGCCTAGAGGTCAACGCCCGCGGCCTGTCACCAAGTTTCAAACGCCACAGAAATGGTTAAAAGCTTCTTAACAGTCAAAATCCATAACAATTCGTCAACTCGTGAACATTCCAAAGACAAGCCAATTACATTGTTACTGGCGAATTGGATCCACTTTACAACGAATTTACAACATCAAAGAAGCAATCGGAGCGAGTAAACAGTCGCGTAGGACGGAACGCAGCGATATACCGGGTGATCATTCAAATTTGTACTTGAGGGAAAATGATGTGGCATATTCAGAAGGATGTAACTATCTTCAGTTAAAAATAAGGATTATTATTAAATTTGAGCATTTATAAATATACAAAGTAAGCCACACATTCTTATTTTTTGATAGGAAAGAAACCTTCGAAAACCAGTTTATTTAAAAATGTTTTCATCCTATTAAGATTTTACACCACCTCAGTATGCGATATAATTTCCTAATCTGTACATTTTAAATTAAAATTATAAATCATTAATTTAATTCGATAAAAACTTTACACGCTCCAAAAAACAGAGTAGTTTATAAATCAAAAACAAAATATCGTTAAAATTTACATCTTTATTTATAAATAATCAGCTGGTATGGAGGCGCGTGGAACGGAACGTCTATAAATCGAACGAGATGGCGAGAGGACATCGGAGACGCGTGCCCTCGACGCTGCTGATTTATTGGACCCACTTAACGCGCAGGGGGGGAGGCAGGGTTGACATGTGCGGAATATCTATCATAATATGTTTTGTTGATCAAAAAAAGTACAAGCGGCAAAAATAAGACGTCCACGTTTTCTATGTACGCCTTGCAGATTTAACAACGTAATCTTATTTTATTTAATTTTTATTATTCAGGAAACAGATTAAAAATACAAACAAGGCTTTCAGTTACATGCAGAAACTTCAGACTTTCAGTTACATGATGATACGGAAATATAACATTGCTGTTGCTATCAATCCATTTAATTTGGGGTGGTATTTTAGTTTTTTTTATTATCCCTTATTGTTGTTTGCTTTGGTACTTTGGTTTTGTTCTAATTTTGAAGGTTGCGATGTCCTTTCCTATCTTCTTTATTTTTTCTAATGATAAAATTGGCCCACTGGAGAACATATTTGTCACATCATTTTGCAATGAAATTTTTTGACAACTTTAGTATTTATTCTGCTTTTGACTTTGTCTATTTGCTCTTATATCTTGAAAAAATATTCGACTGCGGTAGGTACATTTAAGTAACTTTTTAAAAAGAGGTAAAAACATAATAATTAACACGCCATAAAATACATTAAAAATATATTAACCATCGTGACATCCCTACGACTTGCCCTCACTGGGATTGCCCCGAATTTTTTTCGCTCGTTGTTCGGGAATTTCGGAGGAAAATGCAAACCCCAAACTTTTTCTGATTGGGAACATAAATTTGACAGAAGTTTGTCTGCAAGCGATTGATTTTATTAGCGAACTTTTTCTTTCCATGTCAAAACTCTTAATTCGAAAAAAATTACACGTGAAATGTTGTATGAGCTGACGTCATAGTAAGACTTTTTTCTAACCAATATAACGGGTGTTGTGAATTTATTACACCCTTAGCTTGACCTTGTTTGATGGCATGGACAAATGAAAAAGTGCTAGGGAGACACGAACTTGTAAAAGGAAAGCAAGACTTCTTTACTTGTTCGCATTTCTTGAGTGAACCTTCTGTACGGAGTACTAACTACCTATTCTGTGATTATACTGAGTATTTTGACGACACGATGTATAAATAATGAAATGTAAGATTTTTTTTTACACCAATTTCATTCACTCTGAATAATAAAAGCCTCGTTTATGGATAGTTTTGGGATCATATTAATCATCTTGGTGTACGAGTATGGTATCCTATATTTCGCCATGTCATTATCAGCTTCAGCAATCATGCTACAACCAAAATACACTTTTAGAAAGTTTGTAGCAGGATCAAGATTAATAGGTAGCTATATTTATCTAGACATGTTTGATAGCGTCTGTGATTTTATTTTTTTACTAGCTGCTCGACAGACTTTGTTTTGTCAAAAGTAAAATGCACGTCGTGGTGTCGTCGGTGAAGCAGCACATCTCGCCCGGGTTTCTCAGACTTGATTTACATATACTATTATTGTTCACTGAATCTTTTGTTCAATCATAATAAAATATAGCCTATGTCACTCCTAGATAATGTAGCTTCATATTGGTGAAATAATTTTTAAAATCTATCCAGTAGTTTTGGAGCCTATTCAATACAAACAAACAATCAAATCTTTTCTCTTTATAATACTAGTATAGATTAAATAATAATTTGAAGAACAAATACGAGTTCGCACGAACAAGTAAACTTGAAGAAAAGCTATAAAAATCCCAGTAGGATCAGTTTTATCTAGCCCTACGCGGCGAACTAAGGAGAAGCGATAACATACTCGTAGCTAGTGTTGTAATAGCAACACAACATCTACACCAATATTATTAAAAACTATTTTTCTTTGTATTATTCTAATTACATACATACATACATACCATCACGCCTTTTTCCCAACGGGGTAGGCAGATCATCCACCTCACCTCATCTTTCCACTTGCTACGGTCCTGACACACCTCTCGTGCTTCTTCCACTCTCATTAATCCTTACATACATGCTCGTCGATTATGGGTACTCATGACCTTAAATTTTTCTGAGCACGTCTTGGACTTGTCCTAAGAACGTCCGTCTAGGCCTTCCCCTTTCAACAGCTCCATCCACCCTCGCCTTGTAAATTAGTTTCGTTAATCGCCTTTCATCCATCCTTTCCATTTGCCCAAACCATCTTAGCATTCCCATCTCAATTTTTGTGACAACATCCTCTTTCACTCCACAACGCTCTCTTATTATGCTATTCCTTACTTTATCACTTAATGTCACTCCTGCCAACTTATCTTATTCTAATTTCTTGTCTTATTCTAATTAATAATCTGAAAACTAATACATCGATTTTACAAATAAAAACACGTTACATAACGAGCTTCAGCGCATAACAAAGCCAAAATGGTGTAGTCCACTATCCACGCGGCCGAAGCCACAAGCGGTAAGCTAGTTACATAAAAAACTATATTTAATTTCCGACGCCTGTAAGTAAACAAATAAACAATCTACTAGCAACGTGGAAATTAAATACTGTTTTTAGGCTTACGGTAGGAGTCCTGGAACTTTGAACGGTAGGTAATTGGCCAATTTATAAAACAAATTAAACATTTTATCACTGCATTTTATCCGGTATGAATAAAATATATTCTGTTAAAAATACTTTGTTTTTATGAATCTGTTAAGTTTTTATGACTACGTTTCATTTTCGCTTGCAAATTGTTTTTTTTTTATTTTGCTACTGTTTGAACTGATTTTATTGTATAAAATAGAATAGATGAATGTAGTTTTATTTCAAAAGATACTATGTTGATGCTAGTAACTATTATTATTTCAATGTCAAGATAATTATAGTGAAAAGCATCATTTTGCGTGATGTCATTGATTAGAAATACCTATATAATTATCGACGAAACATTTATCGATGGTTGCCCCAGCACTAGTGAGGGATACCCAACACGGCGATTAGCCTGATCCCTCAGGACCCACGTCGGGAGCTGCGTGATAGCTCGCAGCGAACGGAAATAAAAAATGCTTGCGGCTATCCAGTTAGTAAAAATGCAGAGGATCCAGCAAGAAGAATTCTAGGTATCTTAATTTTAGGAAGAAACAAAACACTATCGGAATTACTTTTACGATTACTAAAAATGTATAGTTAATTAAGATAGTCTTTTGTTTCTTCCTAGAATTTAAATTACTAGAAAAATGTTGCAAGGAAACCGTTTAATTCTCAACAAAAATGTGATGCTTAACGTTACGAGAAGAACCTGTAAAGACCGTAATATAATTAAAAAAATATGATAAATAAATATCTGGGACAATTCACACCAAGATCATCTGACTCCAAACTAAGCAGAGCTTGTATTATGGGTGTCAGAGACTGATAAACATACTTAAATATTTCTAAATACACACATCAAAAGTGTCTAGGGATCAACATATATTTTTGCAATAACTTTTCTCCTGATTGATATTAATTAAAATTTTCTTTAAGGATTCATCAAATAAAGTGTTTTCGTTTGTCTACAGTAACGATAAACCAAGTCACCTTTGCATTAATAAAGAAATTTGCCATTTTCCTAATAAAGGGATTTTTGACATTTGAACCACTAACATTAAAGTTCGAAAAAAAGACTGAAATAACAGTTTTCTTTAAAATTTTATTGGGTAACTTAAACAATTAATAATCCGTGTTTCTACCTCGAACATAAGAACATCGGTTTGGCATACTCAAAATGAGTTCATCCAAATAACGCTGTGGAATGGCCGCCCATGTTCGTTGCAACAACAAAAAAAGGTCTTCTTGCGACTGGATACCCTCCATATTCGGCAGAGCTCTTCTCTGTAGCATATCCCATGCATGCTCAATCGGGTTCAAGTCTGGCGACTGAGCAGGCCAGGGCAGGACATTGATGTTAGCTGCGGCGAGAGTCTGTCTTACAACTCTTGCGGTGTGCGGTCGTGCATTATCATGCATTAACTGAAATAAGGGACCGATTTACACTTGTAGAGGAACGATGACGTCTGATACAATCGTCTCAGCATAAATTTGAGCGTTGAGGTTGCCTCTGATCCAAATCAACTCAGTTCTTCCGCCGATCCAAATACCCGCCCATACCATGATGGTTCCACCACTATAAGGATGGACTTCCTGGCAGGATTTTAATCGCTGTTGGCGTCCAGGGGTTCTCCAGTGTCGTATACGTCTTGTATCCGGTCTCATACCAAAACGAGACTCATCAGAAAAGCACACGAAACGCCATTGTTCTTCTGCCCAATTTCTGTGTTCAAGAGCCCATTGATATCGAATCCTACGATTGTGCATTGCTATAGGTGGTACCCTTAGCGGTCTTCGGGAATGAAGGTTCACTTCATGCAAGCGGTTTCTGACTGTTTGGTCGCTAATTAAGTTCCCTGAAGAGTGATGAAGCCTCACGGCTAACATCATGGCGGTTATTGTTGGAGCTCTTCGAGTTGTGATTTGAATGTATCGGTCTTGTCTCCGTGTGGTACAGCGATACCGTCCTCCATGGCGCTCAGCCACGGTACCAGTGCTTCGGTAACGTGTCCAAAGTCGACTGATAACACTCTGACTTGTATTCAGAGCTAAAGCCACAGTACGTTGCCGGGAACCAGCTTCTATCATTCCCACGGCTCTGAGCATTTCTTCCCTGCTTAAATGACGTCGCCGCTCCATAATAACGTTGGTTTTAATCAGTAGTAGGGAAACAGTAGCACTAATAATGTCTTCAATGCGTTGTATGTTTTTATAGGGAAAATATTGACAGCTGATTTTCATCTTTTACTCGAATTTGATTGACAGTTCCTATTTCAAATTATGAAATGCACCAAAAAGGATCCATATAAATTTATAAAATCATAAATTTATTACAAAGCCACATCTCAATCTCAAGAAATCCGCATAAAAATGCTTGATCCCTAGACACTTTTGATGTGTGTACATACTTAAATAGATAATAACACCCAGATACACAACAAACACAAATGTTAGTCACATAAATGTTTGTAATGGGTGGGGATCGAACCCACGACCTCCGGCGTCAAAGGCAGGATCGCTGCCATTGCGCCAACATGCCAGTCAGATATAAATTAATATGCGACAGACAACACACCACTTGTCATGGTCTCAAAGTAAGGAGAAAATATCCTTGCGTTACGAGGTACCAGACACAGAATTAAGTCAAGGACGCCCAGACCCGAATCAATTTAGGAAAGTTCGTTCTCTGAATTGACCCGCTCGGGAATCGAACCTGGGACACCACGCAAGTCAAAGCGAGAAACCGTGCTTCAGCGCACTACACCAACCTTGTTAGGCATATTTAACGGTAACTTGCTCCTTTTACCACCAAAAATTTCCAAATAAATCTTTGTTTTCCTTTTTTATGTTTCTTAAAACTTAAATGTTGTGGCTTGTAGAGACACAGCTTGTAATTAAGCGGGACTCTCGGTGTTAATTTATCTCGAAGGGGGCGATAATTTGGGGTGAGCGGGACCGGGTCGGTAACGGTCCGAGCAAGAACTGTCTGCATTTTCAAACCAGTTGGATTTTAAAACTGAAACCACTATACTTCGTGTTTGTAAAGTAAAAAAATGGGTTTTTATATGTGTGGTAGACGAAAACACATTTATTCGAAATATTGGCATATAGTCTTTAGTTATGTTTATGAATATTTGAAAAATAAATGATTATATGTGTCAATTACTTTTAAAATAATTAATCAATAGAAGTAAACTATTATTCTTGAGAAGTTAAATAAAATACTTAAATCAGCAGTAGTTGCAAACAAAAAACGGAACGTTTTCGTAGTCATAAAAGACAAACCCTAAAATAACATGTTAATTAGTGACATTTAAGTATTTTTTAATTAAATCATTTCTAAAGCGGATGTCATTTTGATGTCACCAAAGATTGACATTGTTACGTTTCAAGATTCAAGATGCAACCACTACATCTTCGACACATACATTTCTAATGTTGAAAAAACAGTATAGAGTAATCTCTGCTCGAGGGCCTAATTTCAAGAAACAGTTATTATAACCCTTCTCGCAGTAATTTTGCAACCACCATACCGACCATTTTTTAATATTCATACTCTTAAGTTATATTATGAAATACCAGACCTTACAAAACTCTGAACCTGGTTTATCTAGTTATTAACAATAGTTTGAGCCCACATTAAACGTGAAAAGAATAAAGTGAACAAGGAATTGTTAGAAATAAGAGGTTAATCAACAGACAATACAGAATCAGTATGAATAGACGGTTAGTATTTGTTCTGGCAATTGCGTAGTTTTTGATGTAATCTAAGATGAGATCTCCACACCCCACTTCGAGGGTCCCACGTCGGGCGCCAATCAGACCCTCTTTTCTCACTAATTTCTTCCTCACAATTAAACATGGTCGATTTAATAGCAAGGAGTGTTTCACCCATTGACAAAGATAGGTTAATGAATGTGGGTTTCCTGATAAACAAGATAAACTTAAACGAAATATACAAAGGGTAGGAGATATGTACGATTTGATACGCCCCCCCGGCTTTCACGCACTGCAAACGAGATTTTATCACTTTAATTTTAACGTGTTCGCGAAGAACTACACCAGCAAACCATCTTAGGTATTTTTTGTTAGTTTAAAATTATTTTAATAAGAGGGTGATATACAATAGGCAATATTTTCAATCAGGTATTCTCGGCTAGACTTAAAGTTTGCAGTGATGTTTTTGAATATGTGTTATCGATGATCATTGATTCGGAGTAATTACGAATTGTCTTTAGACAATAAAATATAAACGTATATTTTGGTAATAGAAAAACAAAAAAAAAACCAACTTCAAAAAAAACTATTCCGAAACAAAGCACTAAAATGTAAAGAAATGATTGCGTATTCTTCTAAAACTTATACGATAATTTATTGTAGGTACAATTATTGTTACTGTTGGAGTCGGTGTCAGAGATGATGAGATGATGACTTAAAAAAAAAAATTGTTTAGCACCCATATTAAAACTATAATATTGCAACCCGAAAAATATTTAGTATTGGGTAGTTCCGGTGGCCATCAGTGGTCTTCATCTGCAGTTCCACTTCACCAAATAGTACTTTTGGAGAGCAACTGCATGAGTTACTATCAAAAATACCTAAATCGTTATAGGTGTGCCTATAATATTTTAAGATTTCCCTCGATTTTGCCTGAATCCCATCATCCGATCCTGATATGCTGACAATGGGACAACTTCAAGAATAAAAATAGATTCGAATAAAAAAAGAATTTTGAAAATCGGTCCACAATTGACAGAGATATCGGTCAACATACATAAAAAAAATACATACAGTGGAACATAGAACCTCCTCGTTTTTTGAAGTCGGTTAAAAACGAGACATTTTAATATGCGGAGTTTTCTATGACCGTATGATGTACGTGTTATTGACCTTAGATTCTAATTGGCATGGTTTGACTCTCATATTTAACCTTATAATTTGTTTCAATTTATGTTATGGTTAATTTTGTTTTATGACTCAGATTTATTGAATATTATTTTATTTTATTATAATATTTTTTTACATAACGTAAACATTTGCATGCTACATTAAATGGCGAGATATGTGCACTTCATATCTGTACCACCTATGAATACCATGTTTTTATGCAAATTCGGGATTTATTTATGTATTAGTTTGTACACAAATATTTTTTTTCATTATATCACAAGTATTTAGGTGTGCATAATATGGTTCTCATCTGACCATATTTCTTGATAATAAGTAACCGTCCAATCCCTTAATGGGCCCCACGTTGGGCGCCAGAACCATTTACCCTCTTTCTGACGATTCGCAACATCCTTTGTTCCACAGAGAAATTGACCTAATTAGCTATTTGACGTCATTGTAATTCAAAACAAAAGACGAAAACGAACGCAATTTACTGTATTGTGAAATGAATGGCGGAGTTTAAGTCTGTGATAAAGGATCCTGTTATTGTATTGTAATCGACAGTTTACGGGTTTATTAAGATGAATTCTTTTAAATTAAGGATAGGGATTGGATGAATTTTCAATTTCTTAAATTAGGAATATATATTTTTTCTGCTGTGTTTATTAATTATAAAGACAGATGTCAATAAAGGTGAAGAAAATAGAGACATTAAAATAATGTGTCTAAATAATAAAAATAATGCCTAAACCAAAAGCCAGAATTGCTAATTTTGAGTGATGTGAAAGAGGAGAAACTGACAGAATGTACATAAATCTGAGCAAACATCGTATAACTGAGACCAAGAACATATTTTTCTGCACAAGCCTTTTGTTAGAAAGGTAGCCGAACACTAATAAACAAGTATGGTAATTGAATAAATAAATGAAATCTTAGACAGTGCTTCCAGACTACTATACCATAGTGAAAACAGTGTTTTAAGATTGTTAATTTTTTATGAATAATCGGGTCAACAGCAAATAGGGTGAAAAAGGTAAAATACAGTGTAAAATCGATCTTGCTGAAGCTATACACCTCGGAATGTGTACTTTGGCCGTTTAATAAAAAAATCACGAAATCGGTAAGTAAGTAAGTCTTTAAAAAAGGCTAGTTAATATACAGGGTTACTTTAAAAACACCATCCAAAATTTTCCCAGACATTAGGCATTGCAAAGACTTTTTTAAAAAAAGGGTTGGTTTTTCTAACTTTTACATTATTCAATTTTTTTCGAACAGATTATTATTATACTCACGTCACGCGGTATCAACGAAACTAGTGATTTTTTTATACCTTTGAGTAGTTATAATAACATGAATAACTCAACATTGTAGTACTGAAGGTTGTCAAACAGAAAAATATGTACTTTGTCATTTTATACATAGATCCTCATATTTTAATTTGGATGGTGTTCATAAAATAGCCCTGAATAGTGTGAGCACGAAAACTCGTTTATACTATGTTTTGCTGAAGCAAGAGCAACAGCGGTTCAGCATAATGGTTACCTTTTTCTAATAAACAAATAATAATTTTGTCAACTTATCACTATTAAGTACTTTACTTTCCTCTTTTTTTACTTTTACTATGTTTTCACTTGAAATTGATTTCTTCAGTACAAATATGACAGAAATATCATGAACAATTCAAATATGTATAAATCAAGCTAAATGTCTTTTTATTTCATGAAAAAAGACCCATTGTTTCATTTCAATAAGCTCAATATTGCAACAAAAAGAGTTTCCATTCGTCTCTTATTGATAAGTCAAAAATCCTAAATCAATACAAGCGTTTTTATCCTCGCACTCGATACACAAAGACATTTCAAAGCCGATCGACAATAATGTTTCTTCCTCTAGTGATGCCCATTGGTAGACTAATAATCGACGGCTGTCGATAGTTCACAGAAGTACTACATTGAGTCCATTTTTTTATTATTATTCAATACACACATAATAATGGACAGTTACTCATGACGCGCACTAACCAATGTATAATTATCTAATACTTATATTAAGAATAAGGGCTGTATAAAGCTTAACACAAAAGTAATAATACTCGTAAATAACTAACCAAGAAAGCAGACACAAAAGAAAATTTGGTTACTTGTGATTTAGACTTTACGACCTTTTTAAAACCACTTATTTATTATTGACATTTTAACGGTTAATATTTTAAACTTGGGCCTTGGGTTCCCTTCCTTCTCAGCATGTTAAATAAATATTATTGTAGTTTAACGTCAACTATCGATATTTTCGCATCACTACATCGAACCTACTGAACATGCGGCGTCCAATTTCGCGAAACGGTACATTCGCAAATATTCAGCTTGCTGTATTCTTTGTGGAATTATACGAGCGCGTTTTAATTCTGATACGGTTTCCAATTGGCTGCAGTTTTGTTATTATTGACCAATCAGCTTGACAAGTTAATTGGCACGCAAGCGAAATGTTTGCTTAATAAGTTTTTGGTGCTTTATCTTTTTTGGATTTAAAATTTTGAAATAGCTGCTTTATTTTTTTAATTTCAGTTAAAAAATATAGTACCTACTACACTGCAAGTTGTTCTGTAACACAAACAAACATGTTGTCATGTTAAAGATATCGAAATATAGCAAATCACAACAATACAAATACAAACAAATTCATTTATTCGTCATCATAGGTGGTAACAAGTCAACAGGTATTAAGCTTAAGCAGTATCTCCATCATGTGCCTTCAATGACATACGAAATTATTTAATATCAAAACTTATTGACTCTCTTACTGCTCAGGCTGTGAAACTGTTAGTGCGGTTCTATAAATATTTGTACAGACTCTGGTTTTTCTAGGCCGAAGGTTATTTCAGTTACAGTTCTCGAAAGAAGCAACAGGGTTACAAACTCCTACAAGTCTGTAAGTTCTATGTACAGTCGTTGGCTGAAGTGTATGTGTACGTTTTGAATAAGATTCTACCTTACAATTTTTCTCTAGTACTATACCGCTACCACGATTTTCAGTCTTTGATCTACAGAAAAAAAACTATATATTGGAGACATCTCACATTAATTACACCAAGCTTTTCTGACCCCAAACTAGGAACTGGTAGGTACAATTGCTGCTGAGACTACTGACGAAAATTAATCTCTAACTATATTCCAAAATAGATAAAAATAATTACAGTAACATTATTATGGGTATAAAATAAATGAAAAACACAACTAAGATAGTGGTGCATGATTAGCTGCCCGTATTTGCTAACTCCTGATAAAGCCCAACACAGAAAAAAACATCATAATCCTGTGTCGCGCCTATCTATGACAGATGATAAATAGAAAATATTAATCACTGAAATGGTCCTTCGAGCCGGATCGAAAAAATAGCTTCGAGCGCAGTTTCCTCCATATAATTTATCACCCGCCGCCCGCCTCGCTCATAAACGCCGCCCGGGTGCACCCGATGTGTTCCTATCTATATATCTATCTGGTATTGCCAGTATATGTTCTCAAGTGGAAGCTATAAACTTCGTCCCGCAGTCCACGATTGCCAATTTCTGCATTGAGATTAAATGAAACTACACAAAGCGATGCGCGAGAATTGAAAACGATCAATTGAAATGTTAGTGCACTTTCCTTTACTTTTCAGGTGTGGTTAAACACCAGGTAGGTATATCTGTTGATAGGGTACATACAAATCCTCTACAGGCTTTGACGACTTTGTTTATTGTAATCAAGCAGTGTTCCATGATAGCTTCTTCTAATTGCATATTTATTTCAACGAGCAGCTCTTCGGAGAGCTATTGTGTGATCAACCTGAGTATTTGATGGTTGATGGTACCATTGCTCATATTTCACACAAGTTCCCTGTGAGGAACGTATCTATAAAATGTGGTAACAATTAACCATTAGCGTCATTCACAAGGTAACTTGCTGTGCAGACCTTAGCAAGCCATAATTATCCTTACCATGCAACGCGCTGTTAGTAGCAACGCAATGCTTCTCCATTTCTAAGCAATAGCTCGAAAAAGCGCGTCACACACACATTCCCCCCACTCCTTTCCTCCATCATTCATCACCAGACTCATAAACGCGCGCGGCTGCACCCGCGTTATCGCTTTTCCACCACCTGCACTCATAATCGGATCATTTGGTGTCCCTTTCCCATTTGAAAAAAAAATAGCTGGAACTTGGAATAAAGCCCTGTGAATTTCGTTGTCTTAACAGCTCAGCTGTATTTAGCCTTAAAAACACCCACATATAAATACAATTTGTCTTACTGATCAACTTTAATCAAAGGATTAAATTTAATTGTGCAGTTAATTATCACAAATTCAGGTTCCATTTGCCGAATACTTCCAATATTTTTCACTTCTAACTATAACTGATTCTATGCTTCACAAGTCACAACGACAACAAAGGAATTGACTTTTATACAAGTCTTCCGAACATATGTCTCTGTAGTCAGAGCAATAGAATTTACCTATATTAACTATAATACGAGAGAAAGACTTGTTCTCTTATACATAGTCTCTCATAGAGCTGCGGCCTCAAATTCTAATTCACTCTATGATTATAACGAGATTACAATGGCACCACCTTTTTGAAGATACAAAACCTAAATCATATTTTTTGACGACACGTTTGGCGTAGTGTGCTTTAAGCATGGTTAAAGCCCCCTAAAAGCAAGCGCTCTCTCCATTCAGCCCAAAGACATCAAAATAATTAAATTAATTAATTAATCAACTTTCATGAAGATCTGATTTGATTATTTATACGTTAATTTTTATAAAATTGACAAATTAGGTTTTATACTCAACAACCAACATTTTAGCATGATTTAAGTCTTGGTTTTTTAGATTAATTGTAAATTACAGCCGACAAAATACGTGCCTAATTGAAATTAATATTTAGGTATAATAACGGTTAGAACTTAAAAAGATTTTGAGAGTTTTTGTTGGGGTGCTTTATAATGCTTTAGTAATTTCAAGCCGATAAGACTTCAATCAAACGAAATTCTTTTGATGTAGCTGTTACATTGTGACTTAGATTTCGTCTGAGGTTAATATTTTAGCTTTTTGCCACACAAACCAAAATAAATTGATAGTTAGGATTTATTTTATGAATTAATTTTGATGTTGCAGTGTTTGCTTAGTTCAGTAATGAATATTATTGAATAAACTTCATAAAATCTTAATAGAAGTCTTCATTCGGAGCCACCAGTTTTTCACTGCTGAACATTGACATTGACTTCCAAAGTGGCCGGTAGGAGGTGGCCTACTATCTGCACCAACGACCATCAGTTCTGGGCGCTTTTTGCCTTGTCCACTGCCACTTCAACTTACTTATCAGCTGCGCTACATCAATGACTTTCAATCATCGATGGATAGTCTTATTTCTGAGTGGACCCTACATGGCGCGAAGAACTGATAGAATTTAGGGAACTGAAGTTCTAGAATGGTAGTTACCTTTGGTTCGGAAAAGCATCGTAAGATCTCCAAGGTGGACCGTTATTATACTGGTTGTAGGATTTTGGTACATTGATTCTACAGGAAGCCACTTTGGTTAAAACCTATGCTAGACGTTGACTGGCTCTTTTCTAAACGCTTCACTGGATCCAAATCATTCATGTTCAGTTATTCAGTCGCGTTCCGCTCGTGACCACGGTGACATGCAATTGTCGCCGAAACGTCGAGAAAAATAGGTAAAACAATTTACTATAATTTTGTTTCGCTGCAAAAACCCGTTTTTAAACGAATTAGTTAAAATGCAACAAGAAAGTTTAAAATATCTATACGTTACTTCTGCTGGCATCAACTAGATAACTGTGCATTGACCAGCAAATCCCACATAGCCACTTCAGCCAAAAATGTTTTGCCCGCACAAATTTTCGTCAACACGGCGTCGTATAATCAACGCTCTATCTCGTCGAAACAAACGGCGCTCAGCATCTCCCCCTCCCCCTTGGCATCCGTCACTCGTCAGCTGTGTAGTGCTCACAAATTGGAGACATTACTTTTATGAGGACTACGAAAGGACTTAGAGGTCTGAACCTAGCTTACATTTATGTCTTTATTTAAATTGATACAGCGGCTTTTTTTAGGTTTCACGCAGATTTTTTTATTAACGAATCTAAGAAATAAGATCAGATATTCTACTGGGTGTTGATTGACTTATTGAAGTTTAATATTAAGTCAGTATGTTCCCTTGTAACAAGTTTCAGTGGCATAATGGCGGGATTACAAGTCAATCTGGAAATATCTGCCCTTCTTGGTAATCGGTGTGATCAAGTTTAATCTCTTTTCTACTAAAATTTATGTTCATTCAATGAAGACTGAAAAGGCACATTTACCAGACACAAGTAAAGCTCTCATTATCACTTTGAATCTGGTGAGATAGTGACTAAGCGAAGTCCTGGTCCTAAATAATATTAAATGAAAAACAATTTGGATCCGATCTTCTTTAACCCATGGACCTATCATATAACGATGTAGTTTACACATACGAGTATCATTAACGTATATTTATGATATATAATAAACCCGAAGGTTTAAAAAGTTAAATATTTAATGGTTAGTTGATCCGGTAATTATTTATTTAGTTCGACTTATTTCAGATTACTGAATGTGGCTTTCTAGGGAAGGCCTATGTCCAGCAGTAGGCTTTTTAGAGGCCGTTCATGAAGATTATGATTCATCATAAGTTTAACACAATTAACAAACTGATGGTCTGAAAATAAACTAGTCGATCTCTGAAAACCTTGTGAGGACAAAAGACACTGTCCTGTTACTGATTATTTCCTTTCTAATCAACCCTGTCGTCGCCGGCCCGTTCTCTGGCATCGCTCACAAATTGGAAGACATTATTTTTACGAGACGCCCCGTCGAAGTCAGGGTTAAGTGCCTAAACCTAATCTCATTTAGGGAGGCTTTTTTCTGTGAGATTTATTTTTGGGTTTAGTCAGAAAGCAAATTCTTATCATCTGCTACCTTTTTTGCGCCTAATGCAGAAACGACTTTGCTTATTTTGATCTGTTATAGCGTCATAGCTTAGGGGTTTAGCATTCCAGTGCGGAGTCCGTGTGTTAAAATCTGGTCAGAACACTTTGAACTGGTTATAAGATTTAAAACCCACTTCCCGGTGAAAAATACCATTAAAAAACCTTCGAAGTGTTCTGCTCATCAGAACAGTAGCATTCAACTAGTCCACATAAAAACAATAGCTACGAAACTATAAAGAATACATCTTTTTATAGCAGAAAAGGTTTTTTTTTCTATTTAAACTTGTGCCATTTTATAACGTGGGTGAACGTGTTATAGTGAGAACCGGAATGTTCAAATTGGAAGTCGTAGCCTTCATGGGGCTCTGACAGCAACCCTGAGGGGTTAGAATTTACACAGATCAATCCAGATAGTGTAAAATAGAGGGTTGGCAGATTTCAATCTGTTTTTGGCAACAGAAAGTCCAGGGTTCACTGGCCCGTCGGTGCAATAGACAAATGTCAAAAACTTGTGGGTTTTTGTACTACATTTTAAATATATCAATCTACCAGCTTTCCGCCCGCGGCTTCGCCCGCGTGAACTTCATCTTTACATATTTTCGCCAAATTACATAAAACATTTTATAAATTGTAGCATGTGTTATTCTGATTATTTGAATAGACTTAATCAGTACTTTTAAATAGTCAAAAATTATACTAAATAATAGACATAAATACTAAAATAATATGAATATATAAATACACAGTATACAAACATAATGCGACCACCGCGTCGGAGAAGTTGATTCTTACTGAGAAACTCAGTAGTTACTCTTTTAAACCTGTTGGTTTCACAATGCGAGTTAGTAGAGTAGAATTAATTTTCTGAGGAAAAAAAACCACTTAAATTCTAACATCAATAGACAGAACAACCTAACAAGTAAAGCAAAGCTTAGTATAAGCGGTTTTACGGTAAAGTTTTGTCTAAATCCGTTTAGTGGTTTTTGCACAAACATTCGCATTTATAATAATTATTAGTAAGAAAGTAAGAATATTAGTCAGATATCGGTCATCTTGTTCATAGTTCAATTTGCGACTAACGTGATATCGACGGGAAGTTCACCATGACGACAAAAGTAAGCTAAGTGAACGCATGTATTTATGCCAATATATAGTAAAGTGATACGAAACAAACTATACTTTCAGTCGGAATGTGTAATTTCGGCAAGGAAATGAAGAAAATAAATTAAGATATGCGTGTGGCATTAAATTCCCAGCAAAATTTAAAATGAGGAACACGTTTTTTAGAATTTCTCACTGACCGCGTTTTCGGGTTGGGTTACAAAAATGTTAAAAATTAAACCCTTGTTAAACGTTTGTTCTCCATATTTGATGTTTTGTTTAACAAAATGTTTACCTTGGCCTGTAAGTATCCCGAGGATCAGTTTCAAATCGCAGATCAGGCAAAGTGTTTTCAGATTTGCCTTGGCACAACACATGCGGCGATGAGTTTATTACAATGTGGGAAGATTTCCTAGTCTTCAATATTAATAAATAATAAAACATCTGGGACAATTTACACCACGATCATCTGACCCCAAACAGGGGCGTCTCCCAGCACACCCAGACCCGAGTCATTTCAGATTGTTTCCAGAATTGTTCCAATCCGGACATCGCGCACGGGACCCTATGGAAATTGAGGCGAGCAACCGTGCTACAGCGCACTACGCTAATCGAGTCGTCGACACTTTTACGCAATACTGCAGAACGATATACAGGCAGATAACTTTTAACGTACAGCATAGTTACCGAATTCTGGGAAAACCGTTGGCGAATGTCAACAAAAAAATATTTAGACGACCCCTCGACGCCGTATCTTTTAACGTTTCCAGCATCAGTTCCAGTAATCCCACAGATTGTTCTAGATTGAGGCCGTTACTTTCACGCGCCCCCTGGGGGCTTCAGCCTAGTTTCAATTTTGGGGGCTTCTGACTTTATGACTCCGCGCTAATTGAACACCGTTTGACGTTTTATGACTGGGGTTATCGCAAAGCTGGGGAAGACATTTTGTTTGTTAATCAGTGGCTTTAAAGAGGATAGACTTAGTCGTGAGTTATATTATAGGAAGTGTGTGCTTGAGATTTCTCTAGAAAATTAGCCATAAACCCTTTGAGAAATGAATGAATAATAAGTTAGCTCGCTCCACTTTTGATCACATTTCACCCCGAGGAATAGATTGTAATTAAAAGCAGGCAATAGATATTTTTTTTAAATATCAAAATACAAGTTAAAATCCGTAAAAGGTCTTGAAGCAACGTCCAGCTGATTTGAATAATAGTTTAGAGCATAAAGTGCCGATAAATTTAGGAGTGAAAAACTTCTGAAAATGTGGTACTGTCTGAAATCGCACTGCGGATAAACAAACGTTAGAAAGCATTTCTTCCAAAGGTATATATATTTTTTAATCTCATAACAAATCGAAGTCCGCCTCCCAATTCCATCATTTTAACCCAAACAGTTTTCACGTAAAGGACATCACGTCATCAAAGTCAATGTTTACCGAATAAACATGATACGAGTCGAAATGTTAACTATGTTTTACACCCACGCCACCCTCCGCCTTCAAAAAATAGCGGAACAAAAAAATTAATATCTGAGAAAATTTACACCAAGACTAAGAGACCATCAAACTGAACAAAGCTCATGATATTTGGGTGTTGTTAATACACACTTGGATAGACTATTATATACCACCCAGTCACAGTATAAACAGAAATCTTCGTCACAAGAACATAATGAGTCAATATGTGCCAGACTACACACCACTTGTCGTGGTCTCGAAATAGAGATCAATATCCCTGTGTTACGAGTTATCAGTCGAGGAATTAAGCCAGAGGCGTCTCTCAGCACACCCAGACCGAGCTAATTTAGAGAAGATCATTTTCTGAATTTACTCGACCCAGAATCGTACCCGGTGCGTGAACCGCCTAGGGTTACTACTATATTCGCTCTGAATTTTTAAAATGAAGTAAGTAAGTTATACCTACTTGACAGAACCAGCCAAAAACAAAATTGGTGCAAGTTTGACAAAAACAAAAACACTCGCGACAGTGCGACTTTCCGACTCACCGACTTTGCTTGTAAACTGATGTCTCTGTGTGCGTGCGTCAAAAATGGCGTGTTGTTCTAAGCGGGCTATCTGTCAGAGCGCCGCGCATGTCTAATTTTGTGGCTATAGGTCAAGTACGTTGTGTTAGAGATTTGCTAGATTTGAGTTTGCTGACAGTGCCAAATGTGGAAAAAACCGATTTAACAAAAAATTATAAACTTTTTGTTACCCAGCTATTTCAAAACCAATTTCTAGTCTTCATGTACTACTCGTTAATGAACACTGTGTTAAACTGACAACTTAATTACTTTAGTAAACACGCGGAGAAACGTTCTCGGCTTTCTTCCATCGTTCAAAGTTTGTTTTCATTTCTTGAAAAGTTAAGGTTCCGGCCGCGTCAAAGAGTTGAGAGGCATCAAATAAAGTGCAAAAGGGACAGAATTTGTATTTAATTTGAAATTCGCTTTGAAAGTTGATATAATATATCTTATTATTATTCTCTTAATTCAGTATAAATCTTAGATATAAAATTTGTATAGTATTCTTACAAAAACAGAGATTTATAACATTAAAAACAACTTATGAATTATAATTATAAAAACTAAATAATTACAATTATAAAACTTAAGATTAAAGTTACAAAAACAATGATTTATAAAAATACCATAAAAATCTTAACCTAGGGAGCCGCCGGCAGCGGGGCAGGCGAGGCCTAGACTACCGGTGGTTAGAGCTGCAGAGAGAGGAACCTCCTGACAATACGTGCCGTGTCCAAGAGTACCGCCTTCTGTATCTGACCCTTGATCCAGCCGCTAAGCGAAAGCCTCTCGAGGTGTTGGTCGAGGCTCTTCGCTATTAAGCCGTTTACCGAAACCACTATCGGGACAATGATCGTCGAATCTACATCCCACATGGCGGTCACTTCGTGAGCCAAGTCAAGGTACTTGCTGAGCTTGTCCTTCTCGGCCTTCACGAGGTTATCGTCATGCGGGGTAGTGATATCGCCGAGCACTGCCCGGCGTTGGGATCGGTCTACCAGCACGATATCAGGCTTATTGGCTACAATAGTCCTGTCTGTGATGACAGAGCGATCCCAATAGAGCAACGCACGACCATTTTCAAGAACTGGCACCGGTGCGTACTTATAGTACGGTACCTCCGATTTGACAAGGTCATATCGAAGAGCAAGTTGCTGGTGGATAATCCTGGCTACTAGGTTGTGCCTGTGCAAGTACGAGTACTCTCCGTTAGCAAGGTGAGAACAACCGGAAATAACATGGCGAATAGACTCGCCAGGACGGCGACATGCCCGACGAATGTCGACCGTACCGTCCTTCATGATGTATTTCCTGTAGTTATTCACCTTGATAACTTCATCAGCAATTGCACAGACAAAACCTTCGGTTTCCCCAAAGAGGTTCCCAAAACGTAGCCAGTCCACCGATGCGGAGAGGTCAACATCAGGTCCTGTTAAGGCCCGATAGACCTTCCATGCAGCTCCTTGCTTTTCCATATTTCCTTGCGGTCATCGGTGGTGAGCACCGGTAGTTGACGCCAGTTCTCGTTTGCCAAGGAGAGCGGCGTGAGGCCCTTATCAACTTCCACAACATCGCGATGTATCCCACATTCGTTGCTGAGGAAAAACCTCCTAAGACTGCACACCTCGCGGTTATGAAGGTTCTTGGCATTTAAAAAACCACGACCCCCCACCTTCCGCGGGATGTACAGTCTCATGACAGACGAGCGTGGGTGTAACATACGATATGTTGTGAGCAATTTTCGGACCCTTACATCCAGAGCGTCCAGCTCGGTTTACGTCCATCTTAGTATGCCAAAGGAGTATATCAGTAAAGGCATCACCCAACCGTTGAAGGCGCGCACCTTATTGCCACCTGACAAAGAACTCTTGAGTACCTTTGTAAGGCGACTAAAGAAGCGCTCCTTCACCGATTGCTTGACGTCTCCTACTGATACACCCAATGACTCTGACATACCAAGATATTTGTAGGTTTCGGCTTCAGAGAGGGATCTGAGTGTCATCGTCTCAGAAAGCTGTAAATTCGGTGATTCTACAACCCTCCCTTCTTGTACATGCATGACCGCACACTTGTCTACACCGAACTCCATCTTGATGGCATTGCTAAAAATCTCAGTGATTTTTAACAGTTCCATCAAGACCTGGGGTTTTGGTGCAAACAGCTTCAGGTCATCCATGTACAACAAATGAGAGATAAACTCACCCCCTCTGCGAAGCCGATAGCCTAGCTCCGAATCCTTTAGTAAGGTACTAAGAGGATTCAGAGCCAAACAAAACCACAAAGGACTCAAACTATCGCCCTGGAAAATACCTCGCTCTATCCTTATCAAGTCCCGCGGAGCAGGCGAGCCATCCCCACCACCTGGTTGACAAAGGACTGTGATCCACTGCCCCATGCATGTGCTTAAAAAAGATTTCAGAGTTGCATCAATTTTATACAGCTCCAAGATCCTTCTCAGCCACGAATGGGGCACCGAATCATAGGCCTTATTATTAACTTATTATTATTATTATTATTTTCTTTATTAAGGAAAACAAACAGCTGTTTCTAATACATTTGCTCAACTTAACTGAAATAGTACATTAGCATTTAATGTTTCACTGTTGGGCAATACATAAAGTAGTGATCTAGAAAACACTGCGATCAAAAAGAAAACACATGAAGATATTAACTAAGGATGTTTGTTTGCATGCTTTAACTACTTAGTGAAGCAAGATTTACTAGATAAGATCCGCTGGCCTGTTCAATAAGCCACGGAATCGTTCTATTCTTTCATGAAATATGTCGATGTTACTGTAAGTGCTATTGTACTTGTTGCAGACTCTTAATGAAACTATTTTTCCTATAATTGGACTTGTAAGACGGTGTACTGAACGGGTTACTGTGCCGTGCGTTTAGGTTAGGATATTAATAAAAAACTTTACTCAACAAATATGGAGAGTCGACTGCGTTGTTAATGATTTTGTAAAGTAGGACTCGATCCCTGTGCTCTCGTCAAGTTACCAAATTCTCAATTTTATTGGTATTTCCCATTCCTTTTACTTGCTATAACTAATTTAAAAACTAAATATGAGGTAGAGGATAAATGACAAAACTTATCTACTATTTAAATACACACATCAAAAGTGTCTAGGGATCAACATATATTTTTGCAATAACTTTTCTCCTGATTGATATTAATTAAAATTTTCTTTAAGGATTCATCAAATAAAGTGTTTTCGTTTGTCTACAGTAACGATAAACCAAGTCACCTTTGCATTAATAAAGAAATTTGCCATTTTCCTAATAAAGGGATTTTTGACATTTGAACCACTAACATTAAAGTTCGAAAAAAAGACTGAAATAACAGTTTTCTTTAAAATTTTATTGGGTAACTTAAACAAATAATAATCCGTGTTTCTACCGCGAACACTAACAACACAAGAACATCGGTTTGGCATACTCAAAATGAGTTCATCCAAATCACGCTGTGGAATGGCCGCCCATGTTCGTTGCAACAACAAAAAAAGGTCTTCTTGCGACTGGATACCCTCCATATTCGGCAGAGCTCTTCTCTGTAGCATATCCCATGCATGCTCAATCGGGTTCAAGTCTGGCGACTGAGCAGGCCAGGGCAGGACATTGATGTTAGCTGCGGCGAGAGTCTGTCTTACAACTCTTGCGGTGTGCGGTCGTGCATTATCATGCAATAACTGAAATAAGGGACCGATTTGCACTTGTAGAGGAACGATGACGTTCCCGAAGACCGCTAAGGGTACCACCTATAGCAATGCACAATCGTAGGATTCGATATCAATGGGCTCTTGAACACAGAAATTGGGCAGAAGAACAATGGCGTTTCGTGTGCTTTTCTGATGAGTCTCGTTTTGGTATGAGACCGGATACAAGACGTATACGACACTGGAGAACCCCTGGACGCCAACAGCGATTAAAATCCTGCCAGGAAGTCCATCATTATAGTGGTGGAACCATCATGGTATGGGCGGGTATTTGGATCGGCGGAAGAACTGAGTTGATTTGGATCAGAGGCAACCTCAACGCTCAAATTTATGCTGAGACGATTGTATCAGACGTCATCGTTCCTTTACAAGGGCAAATCGGTCCCTTATTTCAGCTAATGCATGATAATGCACGACCGCACACCGCAAGAGTTGTAAGACAGACTCTCGCCGCAGCTAACATCAATGTCCTGCCCTGGCCTGCTCAGTCGCCAGACTTGAACCCGATTGAGCATGCATGGGATATGCTACAGAGAAGAGCTCTGCCGAATATGGAGGGTATCCAGTCGCAAGAAGACCTTTTTTTGTTGTTGCAACGAACATGGGCGGCCATTCCACAGCGTGATTTGGATGAACTCATTTTGAGTATGCCAAACCGATGTTCTTGTGTTGTTAGTGTTCGCGGTAGAAACACGGATTATTATTTGTTTAAGTTACCCAATAAAATTTTAAAGAAAACTGTTATTTCAGTCTTTTTTTCGAACTTTAATGTTAGTGGTTCAAATGTCAAAAATCCCTTTATTAGGAAAATGGCAAATTTCTTTATTAATGCAAAGGTGACTTGGTTTATCGTTACTGTAGACAAACGAAAACACTTTATTTGATGAATCCTTAAAGAAAATTTTAATTAATATCAATCAAGAGAAAAGTTATTGCAAAAATATATGTTGATCCCTAGACACTTTTGATGTGTGTATATAACTGATTCGATTTAGACAGGGTCCTGAGTTCAATCGCACTCAGGTCAACCACATGATACGAATATTTGTAATTATTTTAAACTGTAATTAGTAAAGCTAAATGACTTAAAAGGATGCTCATTTTTATACGATTCAACGTGCTTAAACCATCAATTTTTTAGAATGAATTCCCTGTTGAGCTTTTCCCAACGATAACAACCCTGGTAAGCTTGTTAACGCTTTTTACCGCCTTCATTTTTTTAGGAAAAAATAACAACATAAGAGAACTCCGCAGTCACAGCGACATCAAAGGTGAAAGGCCCTCAAACAGGGACAGCACGACAGACATATCTAAATAGATATCGCTAGATGCTCGGTTCTTATGAAAAATATGAGCATCGAAGATAATATTATCTCCTCCTTTTTTGAAGTCGGTTTAAGATCCAACCTTGTCACTATTGGACGCTTTTTGTGATGTCACAATAGTATATTAGTGATAAGGATCCGCCATTTCTCAATCTATTTTATTGTAGTTCATACCTCACCTGAATCATCATCATCCGTGCGGTCTATTCCGGTTGTGGACCCACACTGGTGTGTGGGGTCCCAGGGTCCGCCAATACCTCACCTGAATGATCGGTGTAAAATAAAGGAAAAAGATTGATTTGGCACCGGTGAATACATGACAATGTTTAAAATATACATCACAATTCTTTATATCAAAATGGTCTCTGCTCGGCATAATATCATGACAAGGATTGCAAGTCCACGCCATCAAACCGACAAACTGCGTTACCTTGCGATTTAAAATTGAATGGGCACAAAAAATAGATAAAAGCGGTAGCGGTGGTGTAAATCTACGTTATAAATAAAAAACCGGCCAAGTGCGAGTCGGACTCGCGCACCGAGGGTTCCGTACAAACCTGTAGGTATATTTATTAAAAAATATTTTTATTATATGATGTAACTAAAAGTTTACGGTTTTAGCAATTTTTCCTATAACTGTGCTATATGACGTTGCTTCGTACCACATTTTGCAGATTCAGATTCTGATTCTGAGTTCACGAGAAGTACCCTGTAGGTTTTGATTCCCTTGCGAATGTCGAAAATTTGCGGCATAAACGGCTGTATCTTTTGATTGCGTTAGCTTAGGCGTTTAATTTTTTCACAGCTCCAAGGGACAGTAGACCTGAGTATTTAATATAAAGAGCAGCTTGATACCACCACGCGTCCCTGAGAAAAAGTGTCTTTACAGACCGACAGACGGACGGACGGACAACAAAGTGATCTTATAAGGGTTCCGCTTTTTCCTTTCGAGGTACGTTACCCTAAAAAAGTAAGAATGAGCGTTGATTAAATGAAGCAGCACCAAAAAAGGTCACCCAAGCGCCTTATTACCATCCCTTGTAAACTGTCAAGTTCATTCCCTAAGCGTAAGCGTAAGCCTGAGCGTAGCGAGCAATTCCGTAAATGATCTATCATTTCCAGCCAGTCAGCGGTTGCCCGACACAAACACATCTTCTAGGCTGGATATTTACTGACGGAATGCTTGCTGCCCTCAGTTTTGGGAATTAACTTGACTGAATATAAGCGATTGTAATAAGACCACTGCGTTCTTATTTGACACGCGAAGTGGGTGCATTCGCGTCATCTATTCCAATTCTCGTCACGGGAGCAGCACGATGCGGTCTGACGGACTGGCGGCTTCCGGCGACTGACGGATGGTTTCCGGACAGAACTTAAGGTTATTACTTAGTAGTTCCGAATAATACTTGTATCGTAGTTATAGCTTTCAGTCACTTAGAGCGCTTTGATGTCATGGTTCAAGTTTGAAAACCTTGATATCATTGTTCAACTGAAGATCTGTAAGCTTTCATCTTTTAGAACAGTATTAAACGTAGCACTATTATTAAGATAACAATTAATTAAGTCAGGGTAAAACTAACTATACTAATATTTTAAAGAGGAAAGGTTTGTTTGTTTGTATTGAATAGGCTCCGAAACTACTACTGGACCGATTTTAAAAATTCTTTCTCCTATAAGAGCTACATTATGAGGGAGTGACATAGGCTATATTATTTTTAATTTAGGCTATGTTTTGACGGGAAAGACATAAATAAGTTGACATTTGAGATAGCTTACATCTTAAAGGAAACTAGGTAAATTCAACTTCTACGTCTACCACGAGACGCCACTTTATATTTAGGTTATCTATGTAATTTATGTAATATATATTTACGTATAAAATTGTATTGGGATTTGACATGACATGATATGACAATGTCAAATCCCAATACATTTTTTTACGCGAACGATAACGGAAATTTGAAGTGGCAACTCGTGGTAAAAGCACTGATCCCAGCTCTGTGTCCTCATTAGCTCAGTTGGAAGAGCTGCCACCCGGATTATGGAAGATGCGGGTTCGAGTCCTGCTAGAGCCCTAGGAACAGGCTGAATTTTTCAAGTTTCTATCTTTAGATAAAAAACAGAGCTTTGTTTTAAATGCAAAAAATTGAAATTCACTCAGATTTCATCTTGACATACACTAAAAAAATTCGCTAGGTCCATTAATGGTTTCGGTAGCTCAGCGGTATGATGAGCTAGCTGGCTGTTTAGAATCTCCGAAGTATGAACTAATTTTTTTCAAGTTTTTCTTTCTTTGGATATAAGTAATTATATGTATTGTAAAATTATAAAATGGAAAAAATAATTATTTCTCTTGAACAAAACTAAAAGTTTATTTATTTGTTCCATATTTGGTATCCAGGCTTTAGAAATTAAGCACTATCGAATGCTTAATTTAAAGTTTTACTGTCCTGTAAACGCTGCAAGCAGTCTGATAATTATTCGTGTCACGTTCAATAAATAAGTTCCCCGACTGAAAAGTGGTCAGCTGACAAGTAATTGGTAAAGTTTTCGATTTGCATCCGTTCGGTCTGTCGGGGAGACTGCGGTCTGCCGGATAGACTGCGGTCTACCGGATAGACTGCGGTCTACCGCAGCGGACGGTGTGACTCGCCTATTTCGTCTCACCGCAAATAGGTAAGTTTGTTGAATTACCACCCAGCCAGGCTTTAACAAGTCTTTAAGTGCATAGGAGCCAATAGCCAGGGATAGGTTTTGGAAAAAGAAACAGAATGACATTTTAATTTGGTCGGTATGATTTTGCTTTTTTAATTGTTTAAATTACTAGTTTGTTTTTTTGCTTGAAATTTTCCTTGTCGTTCTTCATACGTACACTTAATAGCAAAAAACAATCATCTGCTTATCACTAGCCAAACATTTTTTTTGGGATATGGTTCATGCTAATGAGAGGAAAAGTGATATTTATTTGACGTATGCAAATATTCACAACGTATTCATGAATCAAAGAACCCTATTAATTACAAGATTACTAAGGACTACTTATTAATACCGTCATAATTTCTTATTTGATAACCTATTTTCGAACCGAAAGATCTAAAATCGATTCAAAGATAGGGAAACTAGAAAAATCATCTGCTTTAGATGTCATTGACAAAATGTTACATAATTTAGCTCTGTAGTAATGACATATTTAATTTATGGTGACTTATTAATTTTATTTTTTTAATTGTAAATTTATAACTATTTAATTGACTTAATTTTTATTAAATTCATTTATTAAAATGAATCACTGTAATGACTTGTAGGTATTTAATTAGATATAGTCAAACGGACATTTTAGAATATTAATCAATTTGCATGCCGCTCTGGGCCGAATGTGGCGATTTGACATAATAAACTTCTCCATCTTTTTTGTAACACCCATGTTCTGCAAATAAAGAATTTGAATTTGAATTTGAATGTCAATAGATCGATTGGCTAACCATTCAGTTTCGGTTGTTTCAAAAATGCAAAAAAAACTAAACCACTTACAACATTTCACCCATGAATATGTTCCAAGAACGAGTTCTATAACTTCTCCAGGGAATCGAACTCACGTTCAAATACCTGCAACCATGACGAGCCGTCACGAGCTGTTTGTCAGTCACGAACACTTCTTCAGTTCGCTCAAGTTTCCTCGTTCTAGCGATTCGTTATTGCTTTATTTAATTACTTCTTGTTTTGGGTTTTATTTCAACGAGACACCAAGCAGAATATTTACGACGTGGGGGAATCTAGAAAGAGATAATTCAATAAATAGATAAAAGCGCCTAGTTAAATTGGTCTTCAAAATAGCATGTTGGTTTTAACTTTTTCTACCTTGTATTTAGGATTTTTTATGTCAAATAACTTTAAATTTCTACTATTTTTTATCTTTTGTCTTTTAGTTTTAAGTACAACCCGGTAATTTTGCTCACATCGTTAGCTTTTTGTTTCTTCAGCGGTTATGCTCATGCATTTCCTCTTTTCCTCCATGTTCACATGTGTGTTTGTTAACAAGTACCTTTTCTATGATGAATCTCACTAGGAATTTTGTATAAAGTAGGCAGAATCACCACCAATCTGATAAAGAAGCCTGTCCAAAGCGTCTCAGTGAAAGAAGTCCTTTAGGTTTCTAGGACATCTAAGTTAAAGCAGTAAAACCTTAAACCCGACTTAGAAAACAGGCAGACTCTTAATGAAGACGTCCTATTGTCCCAACACCTTTACACAGTTTCAATAGGAACTCATTCGCGTTACTACTCAATAAATACAACTTAATCTAATAAAAGATTATCGTCAGAAAAGGTTTTCTGAATTTTCGGTCGATTATAAAAATGCTTACTTTTCAAAGAATTTAGGCTAACGGGGATATAAAAATGATTTGGACCGGAACGAGGTAATGGTAACGGTTAAGTTCTTTGGAAAAGGTAAATGAAGCTTTGGGAATTGAATTCTTCGGAAAATGATTTCTAAGGCACTGAGCTTAAACTTGAAATTACAGGCCCCCTTCTATTCGGCAAAATGCTAATTGTTTTAATGGATATTTTTTTTATCAAGTCAAATCGCATGGTTTAGAGACGCTTGAGACAGGAATGCCTAAGTGCGACGTCACATTGTTGTAGCCGCACAAGAGATTACGACTAGTCGTCTTTAAAAGGTACTACGAGAGTATTTTGTATGGTTACGGCACGTGCTACGACGAATCACAGCGCTACAACGATAGATATAAAATCATAATAAATAAATTGATATAAAAATTCTACTATAAATAGCTTTTAGGAAATTTTTGTTTGAAAAATAATATTCAAGAAAGTGCAGACATAGTAGCGAAATTTTATGAAGTTCTGCCGCAATTAATATTTTCAACTTGTTTATTTAAAACTCACGTCAATTCTGGTTCTGTATGTACATTGCATTTCCAAAGTTAAATCTACAAATAAACACCATTTCGCTCAGCCATTTCGCTAACAAAACGTGATTGCAACTGATACTTAGAAAGAAAAACAAACGGGTGTAGAAATGAAGATTCTTGGTAAGACGATTTGTTACGAAGTGTCATGATAGTTTTATTCTCCGTTCGAAGAAAGGCTCACAAGGTCTCTTCGATCCACAAATCTCCGGGGATCGTGCGGGATATCAAATGTTGCCGAATGTAAGTGACGTTTAGGATGATAAGAAAAGTGACGATGCTAACCCAAAAATGCTGTTAGGTGTGAGTTGTATTCGTGCACCGAGATTTCCATACGCTGAAAAAATAGATAGACAGATAAATTATATTATTTATTGGACATAATGCAAAGAAACGTGCAACGAAGAAAATCACATTAGAAAGATTTGAGCTAGTTACTAAAATGCCAAAGGGTGAAATATGTTAATCTTCATTTTCACCCAGACATAGAATAGAATAAAGAAAACTGAAAATCACATCAAATTTAATGTTTGTATATAAAAATAATATTTACCACAAAGTTTGATTTCATTGGTGTAGTGTTTGTATCTAAGTACTAGGTACAATACACTGTCTCACACGCACAAGTGGTAGTAGTAAGTTGACACTGACACCTGTCAGGTGTCAACGTCATCTGTCGGTGTCACTCATCTGTCAACGTCACTGTCCAGCGGAAGCATGGGCAGTCGTATGAGAGACCCGGACCGTGGCGGACGTAGTGCGTTACGGATACACTTGGTGTAATGGTGAGCCAGTGATAAGTGCACACATTTAGGTACTCTACAATTGGATTGAATGAAATCGGATTAAAACAGATCCTAAGGAAGGGAACTTCTAAAATAAAAACAAAACACATACCTACCTTGGACAAGTTCGAAGACGTTTTTAGAAAGGTTCAGGTAATCTTATTACCGATGAGCATGTTTGAAAGAATCAATGAGAGAGGAATGTGTTAATTTCAGGGCGTTAACTTAAGTTATTAAGGTATTGAGAATAATTCATTTTTCTGTTCTAAGCGACGCCTAATACTACCTACTCGTATACTCGTACATGAAGCCATTAAATGATATGACTACTACCAAGTTGTTGCTAAGACATACAGTCATGAGCTGTGACAGACAGACAAACTAACAACATGAGAATTCCGTTTCACCCATTTCGGTTCGGAATCCTGAAAGTTTCTACATCTATTCTCTAATTAACAACGAAATATACCAGACCCTCATTTAACCTTGAAATGTTTTTAAACGATATTCATAGTCAACCCTTTTAAGCTCTGCGTAATTGTCAGATACACGTCGCCAGTTTTCCAGCCCTGCTGGCTCTGGAGGCCCGAAACCAATTAAAATCGGAATCCCCTGCGACACAGTTGAACTATCTCTATGACTAGTTATTATCCTATTACTAGTTCAACTGGTTCTGTAATAACTAGTGCGTACTGCTTTCGATTGGTAATATTGAGTGGAAATTTGTAACTTTCAAATTGGTAATGGAAAATTTTGATGATTATCTTGTACAATTTGAATGCCATATTATTTGCCACTAAGAGTTGGCAGGATATCTGTAAATTATTGATTTCGTTTTTTTTGCTATTTTCCTTTGGCAGAAGTTATTTCCTTCTGACAGCAGGTTTATTGGGATCAATCTATGTCTCAAAGAAAAACATCACTGGCTATTCACTAAATCGATCGCAAGAAAATCGCGGTTTTGAAAGCATTAATGCTATTTGCCGTCGAATACTGCGCCGTCATTAGCTGACAAGCTGTCAAAATGGGAGCGACTAGCACTCTAATAAATAATAAGAAAGTGCGTTTTTAGCAGACAGGATAGGCTTACATTTTAGTAGCGTATAATTATTTATTCAAACATTTTGTATTTTTTTATATTATCTGTCAACATCATTATTAAAAAAAACATCGTGCTCGTAAAAGATTAGAGAAAGTCAACAAATAGGCAGCACAATATGGAGGTCATAATAAAAAGGTCATCGTGAACATATCAGAACGTATACCTACTTATTCTTCTCTCTCTCTTTCTTATATCTCGAACTAAAATCGAATACTGAATAAGAAAATTTGGGTACTACATCAAAAGCAAAAAGCAAAAAAGATTGCAAAAGATGAAAAGTAAAGCGTATATTCTCCAACATGCAGTCGTGAGCACTAATTACTCTGCCTATGCCTTCATCTGATATTACTAAGTTATTTTTTTTATTTTTTCAGGGCGTTCATTTCTAAGAATGACAATTACTTCACGCACTCCGTCATGTTGCCATCAAAAAATTAAACATAGAACTAAAAAAAAAAATACAAAAATCTTTATTCATAACACAAGTCAATATTACAATGCTTAATATAGGTCTCATCCTTTTAAGTTTGGAAACCTGTATTAGGATGAGACCGCTCTTCTTAAAACAAATCAGCCATTACTATGATTTGTTAATTGTTACAGATTTTTAATTTTTATTAGTTGTATAAGTTTTTATTATTAGTTCTATAAGTTCGTATTGTAAGTTCTATGAGTTATATTATTAGTTAAGTTAGTCTTATTGTTAGTTTTATAACTTTTATTTTTATCTAGTTCTATGAGTAATTAGTTGGTTCTTCATTTTTTTTATATTAGTGATTAATTTTTATTTTATAAGTTATTAAACATTCAAAATATTTACCACACATATCCATTTAAAAATCCATTAAATACTGAATAGATGATGGAAGTGTTACGTGACACGCCTAAACAAAGATTCGGCGCTGTCATAATCGAGCAGTTTAAGCCAGGAAGTAACTAGCTTTTTACACTCAAAGGAGTATTTACTGTAAAAGTTGAGTTGTCTATTTTATTATTTAAGTAGATAGATTGTGAGTTAAACTGAGTGCGAGCAAATATAGTTTTCACGTTTGGTTGAGAGACGACGGAATAGGGATTACGCTTAGATAAGATTTTAGGGTCCGGGAGGTTTTATATATTTTGAGGACACATTTTAAAATATATTGTTGCCTCACAGACTAATGTTTCACACAGTTTCAATCTCCACATAAATAAAAATGTAATAAATATAAATATGCGCCAGACAACACAGCACTTGTCATGATCACGATATAGGGATACATATCCATATACTAGACAAGGAATTAAGCCAGGTACGTCTCCCAGTATATCCAGACCCGAGCCAATTCAGAAAAGATCGTTTCTTGATTTCACTCGACCTGGAATCGAACTACGGTCACTACGTAAGACAAGGCGAGAATTCGTGCTGCACAGCACAACGCCAATCGTGTACTGTCATCAACATGTATAAAATAAAGTTGCCACATACCTGAGGAAAATGTTCGAAATCTGAGTCCACGAGGACAGAACGTAACAGCGAACGTTGAATAAAAGAACCCAGATTTGAATTTCATATCGAAAGTTTCGACTGTGAGCTTCGTCTCTTGACTTAGAAACTACTAATTGATAATCCCAGGGCTAATGATCAGAAACACCAACGGAACTCCGGAGCTGAAGCTTCGCGAAACTTCCGGCGCGAATCTGCAGCGGAACTTCCTGAATGTCAATAAGTAGGTGCCTAATTGATAAGTTTATAATATACTAGCTTTTGCCCACGCTTTCGTCCGCGTTGAACCTTTTTTGTTTACATGTTCGCGGCAAGGCGTATCTTGTCAGCCCTTTTCAGGCGGCTGGTAAATTTATATATTATACAAAAATAAATAAAATGCACCAGACAACACACCAGTTGTCATGGATCGGCCTCTTTAGGCAGCGGCGTCTCAACACACGCACAAATCAATGTTGAAAAGTTAGTTTCCTAAAATGCCTTGACCAGGAATCGAACCCGGGACACCACACATGTCAAGGCGGGAAACCGCACAACAGCTCACTGCGCCAATCGTGTTGTCTCAAAATTGGTATAGCGGTTTAGGCGTGACTATTTAATAAACAGACATAATTACTGTTGCGTTTAAATAGCCGCTCTGTAATATTTTTTTCAATAAACAATGAACGTAGGAATCATAACCGAACTCAGTCTTAACTGGGTAACGTGACCGAGGTCACCCCATGGTCTATGCAAACTTTGAAATTCAATCAAAAGCATATTTCACGCTAGGGAGTGAAACGCTCTTCCCGTGTTTGTATTCCCAGACAGATACAACCTTGACATCTTCAAGGTAAGAGTGAAGGGACATTCTCTGGGTAAGCGTGTACCATCGGCCTCATCATCACTTACTACCAGGCAAGACTGAGGTCATACGCAAATCCGTTTTTTTTATATTGCCCATTAAGATGACCTCACTCCACCTGATGGAAAGCGATCGTGAGGTCAAGATATGAGGCTGACAAGCACAGTAATCAGTGTAATCACCGAGCTGGTTGCTTGAAGAACCTGGGACTATAAGGGAAGGAGCAAAATGTGCTGGAAGAGAATTCCACGTCAGGATGGTATGACAAACAAACGAGTCACCGAAACTTTTAGTTCGGGCTAACAAATGCTGAATTGTGTATGAGATAAAAAATAAATGTAGAAAAACATTCTAGTATATTCGAGCTCTCTAGTCAACACTTTTGTTGTCTGTTTCTTTCCTTAATCAATGCGTTGTTTGTCGTGTGCAGGGGTGCGGAAACTGAAGAACACACATCAACAACCTCTTGGGTGGATTTACGACGTAAATTCAAAAGCTACAAAGTCACTCCTGATTGGCAACACTTATTTGAAAAAGAGTTAGTCTTTTTTCAGCCGTATGGCGTATGACAAGGCCGATAGTGATACATGCTTACCCAGAAAATGCCTATTCACTCTGGCTTTGAAGATACCAAGGCTGTAAGTATACGGAAACACAGACGCAGGAAGAGCGTTCCACTCCCTAGCGGTGCGGACCAGAAATTGTTACAGAGAAGTGAATATCCATCTTATCGTACATAATCTTACCCATAAGTTGCTATGCAAGTTTACCTCGTGGCATCAGTCAGTTCTATTTTTTACCCCATATCAGCGATATGGACGTTAGCGTAAAAAATCTTTCGCAAAGTTCGTGTGTGGGTAGCCGTTTATATTGAAAACTACAGTTCGAAAGCTTCAAGAATGTGCAGCAGCCTGCACAAGTGCACAAGTATTTTAAAAGTGTTACAACATGGGTTCTTCAAATAGAAAGTGATTAATAGTGATGTACAAACCTCTAAGCGTCGAGTACTACTTTTGAAGTTTCGAGGCGGATTGGCCATACCTACTCAGTGAGCTCGGAAGGCTCGTAGACCCGATTATATTTTTCAAGATGATTAAGATGTCTTTTTCTGTTAATTAAATAGTTATTTTTCAAAATACTATTCTGACCACATATATTATATCCCACAAACACATATCTTATTACCTGCTTTGAAAAGGAAGACTCCAAACGGAAACTAACTTGAGCGCGACTTGCCACGTAAAAAGTCTCGAGGGCTAAAAAAGACTCGAGCCCTCCAAAAGCCTCGAGATCGATCGAGCTCTCAAGAAGGCTCGAGTTCTGGAAAGGACTCCCGAGTGGTCGAGCTTCATACAAACGAGGCGAGCCCTGTAAACGACACCGAGCTCTAGACAAAAGAACTCGGAAGCCTCGAGCCTTGTACATCACTAGTGATTAGACATTTGTAAATCCAGCACGTGACACGTCTAGGCTACCCTAGTCAGACAGCAAAAAATATGTCTTTGAAACATGATAGCATTTTTTTTAATTAAGAGTATATTTGCCGAGATAGCCTAAAATGGCGGGATAAGTCATATCTGGTATTCCGTCTAAGTAGGTTTCAGCCTTACGCGACCCAACTCGTAACTACTCGTATAACTAGTCCGTTACCGACGCGAGAGTACGACCTGTTTTATTATAGTCGCCGTACAACGTGACGTTAACAGTCGAACAGAATTGTGCAGCAGCAGTAAATCTTGGCAAATCTGATGGAGAACATCGTAAAGTGTAGGAAACTAGGAACTATCAACTGAAGGCCATGTAGGAAATGGCGAAAGGTCTAATCAATAAGATGCCAGCTTCTACCACGAATGGTGTTTATACAGTTTAGTATAATCGTGGATCGTGTGGTCCCGAGTTCAAATCTGGACAAAACCAAAATCTTTGTGTTCATTTTTTTATTTTTTATATTGCCCGTCAAGATAACCTCACTCCACCTGATGGAAAGCGGTCGTGAGGTCCAGATATGAGGCTGACAAGCCCAGTCATTCAAACGAATCATTGGGCTGGCCATCCTCACCTTGAAGGCCTGCAGAAATGCCTTTTCAGGCCCCGCTTGAAGAACCCGGGACTATAAGAGGAAGGAAACACATGTGCTGGAAGCTCCACGTCTGGATGGTACTACAAAGAAACGAGTCACCAAACCTTTTAGTTCGGGCCAACAAATGCTGAATTGTGTGTGGATGACGCCGTAGTCCAGCACGCGTGGTACGGGAGTGGAAAGGTGAGGGTGGAATAAGCTGGAATAACTCGTCAGAGCCTTCCCCACTGTAGAAGCGATAGATAACACTTATCCTGGCAATGTCTCTACGCAATTGGAGAGGCTCAAAGGTCAAAGTTGCCTCTCATTGTTAAGTATCCGACTTACTCTCTGGTGATGGAAAACATCGACAAAAACTAAATCAACTCGGATAACGGCGGAAGGCTCACCACCTACCATGTTGGGTTATAATATCATTGGTGAAAAGTAGGCTTCTGAGTGTTTCGCTCACCATGACGACACAGTCACTTGCCTCTGACTACCCCGTTTGGGATAAAGTCGTGATGGTATGTTATGTTAGTATAACCTTGCGCCCCTATGATGCGCCCCTAGGGAGTAAGTAGTATTGGAACTGAAAAAATACAAGTTGCTGTAGTTAACTGTTGTAGTTTACGTGGCGTACACTCATGGTAGGGGAAGCGACAGCGTTGCTACTAGCATGATACTGTTTTTGCAGACATCGCGTAAAGGAAGAGATGGGCTCGGTCGAGATGTAGCTTTCTCGTCAAATACTCATATAACGTTTATAACTATACTGGGTCGCAATGATAGTTAAACGTGGTTTTGTATCGTGAGGCTATTTGCTGTAGTAAATTTTTAACGTCGTCGAGAACTAAAACTGTTGTTCTCAAACACAAGTACATAAAAAAGGCTACAATAGTAAAAAATAATAAATTATACTATAAAATAAAAATAAAATTCGCTCTAGCCACTTACCTATAAGAAATGCAGAGTAGAGAAGTGATGACAGAAGGAAGCGCCCGCGCACCAAGCGGTGTGGGCGTTGCGCGGCCCAATCAGCACGCGGCATGGCGGAAGAGAGAGGGGGATAGAGAGGGGGTGAAGAGTAGGTGCGTGCGAGCGAGACAGACAGAGGCGCGGGACAGGGTAGGGACGCTACTGCCGCTCATCTCGACGGCCGCTGCATCTGGGGAAGAAGATACGGTTTTTTTGACATTTCAGTCCGAAATAAACGAATATTTTCATCAAGACTAGGTGATTATTTATAGATTCCGGAAAAGTACATGATCTACTCAGTGGCTTACTCAGTAAGTTAAGCAGAAACTATTTAAAAATGTTGCATTTTAATATTAGGGCTTTTTCAAAACAAATACGATTATCCTACTTATACAAACATATAATAGCTAAAATTATGTTAAGTTTATTAAGAAATTAACAATATCTTCAGGGCATCCCATCACTCCCCGAGGGCCTAGTCAAGCAGAAAGCAAGCAACATGCCACCATGTTTCTACCATTAGTGAACAATTTGTTAAGGAAAGTGCATTATAAACTTTTAAAAATGAAGAAAACATCGAAATGTATTACCGTTGTTAATGATTGTGCCAACGTATTGAGATAAGATAAGAAAAATAAATTTTCAATTTCAAATTTTCAATTTATGAAAGTTCATATATTATATTTTGGATGTTTCATCGAATAACGATAATATGCAAATATTTCTTGTGTAATTTCCTAAACATCATTATTACAATATAAAAATACAGTTTATTAAAATAAATAAATTACCTGAATAAAGTTTATAGAGTAGGGAGTCAATAAATTAAGATGTCAAAAGTTCAGATATCATTATCTACTTATTTAAAACAATTACAAAAGTTTCTTAAACTAACTTAAATTAAAAAGCACGCGATAAACCATGTTTGGTTTTTCTGCGCACCTCTGATTCGCATCGCTAGTAGAAACGCTTGTACGTGTGCGTTATCAAAACAAGTTCCAGATAGTGAAAACATACAGGCGCCAAATGCGCCGAACATTATTAAAAATGATATAAACAATGACAATGAAATAATGAATTTTGTGTACATAAATATAGTAACACTACATTCTATGATTAAGATTACTTAAAAAAAATATTTTAATTTAAGTTTAAAATTAGTTTCATTAATTTCTTTTTTAATGCTTATCGGAAGTTCTTTCATCAACCTAGGAATTTGGTATTGCAACATTTGTTTTCCATATTGATTACAGTATCTTGGTAATGTAAACCTGGGTGGTCGCCTAGCATGGTCTGTACTTTCACTAATATTAAGATAACAATCATTAAAAAAGTTTCAACAAGAAGTATGTATTATAACAGATCATGAACAGGGATGATTTTACAGGGATTGAAAAGTTCAAGAATGTCTTTAAATTTAGCTTTAAAATTTTCTGGTACAATAGCTTTTATTATTCTAGACTGTAAGTTGATTGATATGATCCAGGTGCGATCTGAAGGTTCGACCATAGCTGCTAAGACCATAGAATATAATTGTATCACCAAGCGCTTTGTATAGATACAACAGTGTCGAATAATTATTAATTATCTGATACAATGTCAAGGTCAAGTGAAGGAATAGTGCATTAACTTAATTAAGTACTTTAGTTTTTATGAATAAGCGGGTTTGTTTAGACTTACTCGTACTAACAATTTGTGAGTATGTCCGCATAATTTAAATTACATTAAGTCCAGTCGAGTCAGCAGACAAAATTATAATTCGACTAAAACATCGTGTTTGTAACAAGTCTATAAAGCCAGGGAAGTATTACCCAACGGTCAAATAAAACGCATTACTCCCACGCAAATACTAGACAAAGCGAACAAAGATGCCCGAGCACAGATATTTGAGAGCCCATGTCATACAAGATTGGATGCCGTAAAAGTCCTCTAGCTGTAATATTAGATAAGGAACAGAATGAATCCTTAGATCGCTGATAAGACCGGACCGGGAACAACCGTTCAATCGAGATCACATCAATAAGAAAGAAATCGATGATGCCTTAGGCAAGATGAGGAAATACGAAGAACTGTAGGAAGCCGTTCTAAAAGATAATATTACGGGTTTCTCGCGCCTTTTTGAGGTAATTACTTTTTATAAGACTGGCCGGTCGGCGTAGAACGATCCTGTGTTAACGCTGCAGGTTGTGGACTCTAACTACATGACAGACATTCATGTGACGAACATTTGTGTATGCTGTGTCTTTGTCACATGTCAGGTGTTATCACTATCTGAGTATTAGTTTAGAAATATATAAAAAAAAAGGTTTTTTTCGAACCAAGCAAAGGTCCTTAAGGTATTGTTAGTACCAATTTTCTTACAATCTAAAAATTAGTATTGGAATTACAATTTTTTATTTCAATACATTTAAGCATGTCTATCATGCCGTCAGTATCAGGCGTCTCTGACACCCATAGCACTATTTTGCTTAGTTTTGGGTCAGGTGATCTTAGTGTGATTTGTCCGAGATATTTATATTTATTTTAACAACGTTATTGTAAAAGAAGAAAATGCCTACGAGTGTACGATTGACTGCCAGCGACCTCTCCTCTTAGCGGTTCCAACTATGTAGTTAACAGGCGCGTAGCACGGTGCAAGTTTTTATTCAACTTCGTAGCACGTCGTAGCATCGTAGCAACTAGTAGCATCTGTAGCGCTTTCTAGCTACGATTTACATTTTTAAGGTGAACTGTGTCGAGGTAGAAGGGTACAAATAACCAAATTAAGTTTTTTATTATTTATATTAATATTTTTCCTTCTTACTTTGATGGTGAATCTAACTGTTTTTGCTATTGGAAGTGACTTAAACATGTTGAACACAGACTGAGTTTTTCTCAGACTCATATAATGAAATGAAAAAACCCACATAACAAGAATAGAAAATAATTAATTAAGTAGTAATACTGAAAGAAAATTGTTTCTGAATCGTCGTACGTACACAGGTACGGTTTCTAACTTAATTTACCAAGTCATACGGAACAGTAATCAAGAATCTTTTAATTGAGATACTTCAATTTCTAGTATTTCGAAATGATAAGTCAAATTCTCACCTACTTCAACTTCGTGTAAGCTTCAAGGAACATAATCCTACCACTACCATCGAGATAGCGCTATAGTGTTTACGACGACGTGAGTACGAGCGGGAATTGGCCACCATAAACTCTGGCCAAATGAAAAGGTCCACCCCCCACCCCCCACCCTTTCTCACGCATCTCGAGTTCCAGTGATTGCCCATTGTTCGGGCTCGTCCTGATCCCACTACATACGTTATCCGGGATAGAGATGCTTTGATAAAGCGGAAGGTATTGAAGTGTTATTTGCACTGTTTGGTTAAAATGTTGTGGAGGAAGGTGGTTTTGAAATCGCATTACACGCGAAGGTGTTATCTTTTGCTCATTTAACTTTGATAAAGGTTTTAAACACAACTGAAGGAGTTTTTATTAAAAGGTATTCTGTTCTATTTAACTGCGCGATTAGTGTCGTGATTAGAGTAAATCACGACACTAATCGCGTAACTAGATTTTGATTCATCTAACAATGTTTGCGTTTTCTTAGACCTATAAAATTGCGCCTTTAACTATAAAGATGTTTGCTATTAAACTGGTTAAACAACTCATTGACAAAGTATTTTGAATGAAAATTTACGATAACAAATAATTATATGATAGCAAATATCATAAATAAACATAATTTTACTTTCCCAACGATTAAGACTTTGATTTTACCGCGAAGTCTCCCGCAAGAAACTCGATTGTTACTCTTTCTAACATTGTTTTATAACAATAATTGCATTCACAGAGTAAAGTATGCAAATTGTGTCGACGACGCTTTGAACACGTATTACCAAACCAACGAACATCTAACATGAACGTGGAAGCGATTCTAAAACTTCTCATTTAAGCAAAAAACTTCACCCTTGCTCCATACATGTATGTACATGAACCCAAAACTTGCAAGTTCAACCGTCTGCACTTGGCAACTGGACTTGGTAGTCGCATCCGCCAGTCCCCTTCACTAAGCCCCCCTCTCACTACTACCACCCCTCCGCCAGACAACAAACTAACACTGTTTATGATTCTATCGAACGCCTTTTCCTTCAACTTGAAATATCAGGGCCATGTGTCGTTGATATGCCTAAAAATTATTCGGATTTTGTCAAAACAGTCAAACAAAGTGTTCCGATATTCATTAGAAATAACCTCATGTTCGGTTCTATTAATGATTTCCTATACAAAAGACAATGCATGTTATACAATTGAAAATATAACCATGGCACACAACGCGTTATATAGTGACAAACTCATTTGGGACAAAGTCTACCGCATATGATTTCTTAAAAATTACCACTGCGGTGATGTTGCCACTTGGACAGAGCGTTCAAAAATGCAACAAAAATGCTTTATTCAAGTTGACCATAAATTTACAGTTCTTTTGAATAGTCATTTAACATTGAAAATTAGTATAAACATACATATCATTATTACAAAGTATATTAATACAATCTATGTATTAAATATAATACGTACATATAATGTGACTCTACCACCAGCGACGGAAGTCTGATTCCACTGAGGAAACCCGGCAAGAAACTTAGTAGTTGCTCTTTTAAAAAAGAGGTGGTTTACAATTCAAGTTATTAAATCCCTGTGTTACGAGGTACCACACAAGGAAATAAGCTAGGGGCGTCTCCCAGCACACCCAGACCCGAGTCAATTCAGAAAAGATCGTTTCCTGAATTGACCCGACCGGGAATCGAACCCGGGACACTACGGAAATCGAGGCGAGAAACCGTGCTACACCACACTACGCCAATCGTGTAGCAAGAGTGTAAGTAATTAGTAATTACGGTGATCGAGGCATACAACTCATTTAAAGAGAGAAGGCATTTGATAAGTAGTGCAGACACCCGGATTGTGGAAGACGCGGGTCTCGAGTCCCGCTTGAGCCCTAGGATCCTAGGATCAGGTACATTTTTTCTAGTTTCTATCTTTATGAAGTCCTTTGCTTAAGCAGCGGTGATGGGTAGTGGTAGTATACAAGGTAATTAAACATACCAATTCTTGAATAAACGAATGCTTTTAAATTCAGACGTAGGCAACCCTACACTCCACCCGTCGGCACTGCAGGGTCAGCTCAACGCTTTTCTAAACTTCTTACAGCGAATTTTTTTGCGAGTAAGAAATCTGGAGGCGTTTGTATGGGTGTTCAGAAGGGAAATGGTTGTATTAGCATTATCGATATATGCTTGGGATGGTTTTTGTGTTACAACGAAACATACACAAGTTTTACCCAAAGGGTATATAAATGCTTGGTTTATTTTCTAGGTACTTTACTCATAGTTTGTTTTACAATGGTTATATATATTTATAGATTCTAAACGCCGTAAAACTTACTTTTTTCTGTTATAAGAATGAGCAATCATGTTTTCTTTTCTATGATAGGTGCCTACATTAAATTAAAACAAAGCTTAAAGCGTAATTGTATAACACTTTCATGGTCACTAACATTAGATTAGTCATTAGTCACGGGATTACTACCATGTACCTTTTTGTTTTCGAGTTTCCGATATTTCGGCACTGTTGCAAGTACCATGATCACGGAGTAACACCACAAACGGAAACGGGATAACTATTTTAAAGCGTAATGTTGTTAACATAAGCTAAATTCTCATTGCAATTATAAACCGAGGAACTGTGTTTGTGTATAAACACATCATCATCATTTCAGCCGAACGACGCCCACTGCTGGGCATAGGCCTCCCCCAAGTATAAACACAATCCTAGGTCATATTCGTTCATGACTGTAACCCAAATGGGGTAATCAGAGGCGAGTTAACCATTGACTTTGTGGTAAATGGAACAATCAGAAGCCCACATTCTGCTAAGCGTATTACCCAACGTGGTAGGTGGCTAGTCTTCACTGTCGTTATCAGCATTGCTTTGATTTACTTACTAAACATGTTCGTATCTAAAGTTCTTTTAAAGGTAACTTCTAGTCACGAATCCATCCTTGGAATGTACCTATGTTCGTCAAATAAGACCTTGTTCTATTCCAATGTAACCTATTCTACTCGACTAAGTATATAGTTATCTATTCACCTATTCCGGTATAGTTGGAAACTAAACACGCGCCAACTTAGGCAGTCGGCAACCTTACTTTGGGTGAGGCAGGGGTGACACCTACGATAATGGTTATAAATTTGAACTATTTATACTAATATTGTGAATGAAGATTAGCAAGTAGTGTTTTCTTGCATTTTTTGTATGGGATGCAGATGAGATAAGACAGAGATTCCGGGGGTCCTATGTCCAAAAGGTCGGGCAAAGTGTGTTTACGGATTTTACGAAATATAGCCCGAGTTCGTGATTTCCAACCCGCATTTTAGCAAGCGTGGTAATTAAGCCCTCACCCATCATTTGTGGCGATAATTTGATTTCAATTATGGAGCCCTCTGCCCAGATGTGGGTCAGTAGGTATAGGCTTATTTCTCACGTCAAAAAAAGCCATAATAAAAAAAATATATAGCATACTCGTATGTCCACTCCCTGATATTGTAGCTTTATATTTGTGAAATAATTATTAAAATCCAGTAGATTCAGAGCCTATTTAATACAAACAAAATAATCATATCTTTCCTTTTTATAATATTAGTATAGATGCTCTGGCTTCGATCAGTAAAAGCCTTACCTAAGGCTCCGACAAACATGCAGAATGAAGAAAGACGCAGAAGTAGTAATCAGGTTCCTTCTTCCACTAGAGCTTTCTCCTAATAACACCGCCTTTTTATTGGTTCACACGACACATGAGGTTTCCAACAGTTACCTTTCACAACCCTAAGCAGTACTGCAGGGAGGGGCGGTGAATAGACTGATCGTATTTCCACGGTTCAACTGGAAGGAAGTATTTAGAGAGCTTCCTGTAGCTGAGTGAGCGGTAATGGAAAACTTGGCCGCACTTACCCCGGAATTATTAATACGAGATATCTAGGGGATGATCGCTGACTAATATCCAATGGAGAATGCTGATATGGATGTTCAAATTTATTGAAAGGGCGTATTTTAGTGTCGGGCGTATACATCAGCATAATAGTAAAAGTGCAAATGGGGTGTCCTGTGAAGAAGAAAAAAGGTATTATACTTGCAATGAGAGGTAGTGTTGCCCTGTGTACCTATTATTTATGGAGTTTCTCCGCAGTCGCAGCACCTAATCTGCTAAACATTCATTCTCCTATCATAATATACTAATTTACTTTGATCGAGAATTCAGGTTGGTTACAAGGCATGTTGACTGTTACTCAAGAAAAACCGTCAGACATAAACAAATTATGATTTTCTAAAACCGTTTTTGGCTGTCACCTGTTTTACAAAACAGGTTCCCGGTTTATCCTTTTCCTGACCCATGTATCACAAATGATACATAACAGTGGATATTCTATAGCTATTTTTTCCTGGACAAGGAACCTGTTAAGAGGATAGCCATACTACTAGTGGATACATACTGCCGTTTTGCCATACAAACGACTCTGGTTACAAAGGCGAAATTTGTATGTGACTAACCTGAATTGTAAACCACCTCTTTTTTAAAAGAGCAACTACTGAGTTTCTTGCCGGGTCTTCTCAGTGGAATTAGACTTCTGAAGCAAGTGGTACACCATTCGTCTCATAACTCACACAATCCTTTCCAACCTGGGTTTAGGTCTGGCCATAGTACCACTACCGCCTTGATCAAAGTAACGGATGATATCAGGAAAGGTATGGAAAACTCTATGGTCACTGTTCTGGTTCTGATTTATTTTTCAAATGCGTTCAATACCGTTGATCACGATCTACTGATTCCTGTGCTTTCTTCTCTCAACCTACCTCCCATTGCAACCGAATGGTTTTCCTCTTATCTTCGTGGCCGTCAGTAATCAGTTAAGACACAAACTTCTTTGTCTGACTGGTGTGACTTGTCATCAGGCGTGCCACAAGGCAGTATTCTTTCCCCTTTACTATTTTCTATTTTTATGAATCTAATCACTCACCATCTAAACTGTCTCTTTCATCTGTATGCGGATTTCATCTTCAGCTGTACAAACGCCCTCTTAAACAAAAATCCCAGTCCCATGTAAAAGTAAAAAAGTAAAAAATAACTTTATTCATATAGACTTATAAAAAGTACTTATGACAAGTCATATACAAAAAAAAGTAGCAAAAGTATACTGAATAAAAATAAACTTACATTAAATAATACAATATAGTTAATATCATAATTAAACATCTCTCTCTCTGTACCACAGGTTCGGAGGTTGTTTCCGATCGAGAAGACTCCGGCAAGAAACTCGATGGTTACTCTTTTCAATCTTGTTTTATACACAGAAATTGAATTAACAGAGTAAAGCCATAACAAAAAAGTGTGCGGAGGAGCAGATTATACCTAAGATGACCACAAATTCTTATCATTTAAGAAATCCTCAACACTATAATAACCTCGTTTCATTAACTTAGCTTTAATTTGTGACTTAAACTGGTAAAGAAAAACCTTTGAAAGGAAAACCGTGCCATTCAGTAACTCCGTTCCTAATTTGGTCCTATACGTAGACTCAACTCTGAGCTGGGCCGTGCATATGGCTGAGGTCAGTCGTAAGGTGGTTGCTTGCATAAGAAGCCTCTATCGATTCAAATTCTTTCTTCCTCATATCACTAAACTTATGCTAGCTCAAACTCTAGTCATACCCATCTTTGGCTATGCTGATGTCTGCAATCCTGATCTCACGGAAGCGCTGACCAATAAACTGGAACGGCTCCTCAATAATTGCATCAGATTCATTTTTGGCCTTAGAAACACGATCATGTTTCCCACTTTCGAGACCAACTGAAATGGCTTCCTATACGTCAGCGGCGATCTTCTAGAATTCTTAACATGTTATTTTAATATACTCAATAATAATTTATTTATTTTAATAAAATTATTTATTTATTTAAACTTTTTTGCACAACATTTTAAATAATTTTGTGCAAAAAAGTTTAAATAAATAAATAAGTGGTAGAGTAACATTATAATATTATGTATGTATTATATTTAGTATAAAGATTGTATTAATATTATGAATGTTTATACTTAACTAAATTTTCAATGTTAAATGACGATCCAAAAGAACTGTAAATCTATGGTTTACTTCATTGGTTCCCAAAGTGGTCCAGGTGGACCCCAAGGGGTCTATGGGAGACTCGACTTGGGTCTATGTTGGCGTCACATTTTTTGTCGAGTCTTGGAAATATGGTAGAAGAGGAGAGGTAGGAGAGCAAAATTTTGAAAGTAGTCTATGCAAAAAAATGTTTGGGAACCTCTGGTCTACTTGAATGAACCATTTGTTTTTATATTAATTGAACGTAGTCCCCTGTTTGCCTCTGTATACCTATTGCTAGTAGAGGTTTTTCCAATAAAATATTTTGCCACTATTATAAGCAATGCCTATGTTTTCCTGTTTAATATAAATTAATTATTAAGTAAAAGAGATATGAACCTTCAAATATTCAAAAAATGGCCAGATTTTCCGCTGTGTTCAAACATCCAGAAAACTAATTTGACTAATTTATATAAAAAAAAGAAACCTAGAAACATGGCCACAGTCCTTATTTAATTTTTGAAGAAAAAAGTATCTAAAACTTTTCGAAAAGGGATCAGGGGACTACGAACGAACCGTAGATTTTGTGAACTTTTGATAGGTAATTTCGGTCCGATTTCCTGCTGTCTCTATCGCTCTCTGCGGGGAGCTCGAGGTATGCAAAAGACAGCAATAGATTTATTAGACAGAAATACCTATTGTTCAATTCTCTTGACCGTGCTGTGTCCTCTTAATTAGGTTTAAATGACATCCATAGAACGAGCTCTGTTTAGTTTGTAGGCCACTCAACGAAGCAAAAATAGGGCAAATAATTAGTGTAAAAGCGAATTTTGGCACAAATGTAGGGAATGGTGTCTAAAGCAACATACTCAAAGTACTGATAGATAGGGGTTGAGATAATGGGTAGTGGGGAGCGGTGTAAAGGTACTTTTTTCAAGATTTTCCTAAACAACTCGTAAACGGTGGCTCATAGCAAAAAATAATATTTTACTCAAGTAATTTACATCAAATTTTCTGCAAAAACGGTTTCATACACTTTTTCGCTGGGATCAAGATTTAACGACATATTAAAGCAAAAAATTGGAGAGGATGTCGACTTGATAGTCCTCCCTATGGGATTGTCTCCACCAACTATCAACGTGTTCTTTATGAAACCAGATCGTGGAAAGGTGGAGACCAAGTGGTGTTCAGTGCGACAACTTGAACAGCTTCCATTTGCCAAGACGATTCGGGGACGGGCAGAAGAGGTCGACCCAAGAAGCGGTGGCTCGACGTCGTCAAGGGTGACATGCGTGCCAACAGACTCACCACTGAGGATGCACAAGACCGTGCGAAGTGGGCCAAGAAAATAAGAAAGGCGGACGCTGGAACCCCACACACCGGTGTGGGTTTCCAGCATCCGCCACAACCGGGATAGACTGCACGGATGATGATGATTTCCCCTATGGGGCAGTTTTTCGTCTTCGTTGAGTAAGCTATTGGGGAGAAAATGATATTCAATCAATCAATCAATCATTTATTTGCGTCAAATACAAGGTGTCAAATTACAATAAAAGAATCACATAATTAAATATTGGTTAAAGGCTTTACCTACATCATGTCAGAGATATTCTTAATTTGTTCATTCATTCGATTCTGTAGAAATGGGATGAAATAAGATCCATACGGAAGTGACCGCCAGACATACTCGTAACTTGTTGTTTCTATATTACTTACGATCACGGACAAATACACTCAATACTATACTTATTACTACGAAACGATACTTTGCGTGTTTCAGTGAAGTAAACAATAGACCTTGTCGCCGCTACGTCATCAGGCTACAAACGAAAATAACGAAAATACACATAATACATTAGCAAGGTATTGAATAAAAGGTAACAACATATATTATTCAAAGGAGATGATATAAGTATTCCAGTCAAAAGAAGAGAAGCCGTCTGGGAAATAAAAGAGACAAAAATTAATTCATACAACCTATTTTACAGTCAAAATGTCTTTAAATAAGAAGTTACTTAAACTTTGTAATAGCAGATAAACAGACACTACCTTTCACCACAGAATCTGGGCTGCCTAAACTAGTATTACATCAATATCTGAACCCAACAGTGGGATTAGAACAAACAAATACAACAAGGAATAACAAAAGGAATAAATATAATAAAATAAAAGGAAGGAATAAATAAAGAAATCAGAAGAAGGAAAGATAAAGTAGCCCTTATACCTTACGCTAATACTCATTTTGCTCAATATATTTTTTTCTATTTGTCCTCAAAAATTTACAATAAAATAAATAAAACACTAGAAATACACACATCAAAAGTGTCTAGGGATCAACATATATTTTTGCAATAACTTTTCTCCTGATTGATATTAATTAAAATTTTCTTTAAGGATTCATCAGATAAAGTGTTTTCGTTTGTCTACAGTAACGATAAACCATTAATAAAGAAATTTGCCATTTTCCTAATAAAGGGATTTTTGACATTTGAACCACTAACATTAAAGTTCGAAAAAAAGACTGAAATAACAGTTTTCTTTGAAATTTTATTGGGTAACTTAAACAATTAATAATCCGTGTTTCTACCGCGAACACTAACAACACAAGAACATCGGTTTGGCATACTCAAAATGAGTTCATCCGAATCACGCTGTGGAATGGCCGCCCATGTTCGTTGCAACAACAAAAAAAGGTCTTCTTGCGACTGGATACCCTCCATATTCGGCAGAGCTCTTTTCTGTAGCATATCCCATGCATGCTCAATCGGGTTCAAGTCTGGCGACTGAGCAGGCCAGAGCAGGACATTGATGTTAGCTGCGGCGAGAGTCTGTCTTACAACTCTTGCGGTGTGCGGTCGTGCATTATCATGCATTAACTGAAATAAGGGACCGATTTGCACTTGTAGAGGAACGATGACGTCTGATACAATCGTCTCAGCATAAATTTGAGCGTTGAGGTTGCCTCTGATTCAAATCAACTCAGTTCTTCCGCCGATCCAAATACCCGCCCATACCATAATGGTTCCACCACTATAAGGATGGACTTCCTGGCAGGATTTTAATCGCTGTTGGCGTCCAGGGGTTCTCCAGTGTCGTATTCGTCTTGTATCCGGTCTCATACCAAAACGAGACTCATCAGAAAAGCACACGAAACGCCAATGTTCTTCTGCCCAATTTGTGTGTTCAAGAGCCCATTGATATCGAATCCTACGATTGTGCATTGCTATAGGTGGTACCCTTAGCGGTCTTCGGGAACGTCATCGTTCCTCTACAAGTGCAAATCGGTCTCTTATTTCAGTTAATGCATGATAATGCACGATCGCACACCGCAAGAGTTGTAAGACAGACTCTCGCTGCAGCTAACATCAATGTCCTGCCCTGGCCTGCTCAGTCGCCAGACTTGAACCCGATTGAGCATGCATGGGATATGCTACAGAGAAGAGCTCTGCCGAATATTGAGGGTATCCAGTCGCAAGAAGACCTTTTTTTGTTGTTGCAACGAACATGGGCGGCCATTCCACAGCGTGATTTGGATGAACTCATTTTGAGTATGCCAAACCGATGTTCTTGTGTTGTTAGTGTTCGCGGTAGAAACACGGATTATTAATTGTTTAAGTTACCCAATAAAATGTTAAATGAAACTGTTAGTTCAGTCTTTTTTTCGAACTTTAATGTTAGTGGTTCAAATGTCAAAAATCCCTTAATTAGGAAAATGGCAAATTTCTTTATTAATGCAAAGGTGACTTGGTTTATCGTTACTGTAGACAAACGAAAACACTTTATTTGATGAATCCTTAAAGAAAATTTTAATTAATATCAATCAGGAGAAAAGTTATTGCAAAAATATATGTTGATCCCTAGACACTTTTGATGTGTGTATATTCACTTATCATAAATCGCTTCTCTTTTCTCGTAAAGCTGTCATTAAATGTTTTTAGAATAAGGCCAATTCGTTTTGACCACTTAGCTAAGGAAGAGTGGCTTCCTCTGACACAGGTGCTTATGTACTTAATAGAGGAAGTCAACACCCAAATTGTAAACCTTAATTGAACAGAATAAACGTTTTATTATTATTATTTATTTATTTAAAAGAAACACAAATAAATCTTAGGTGTTATCGCTCCGCACAGGACTTGCTGATGCAGTCCATGGTGCAGTGGGGAATTGACCTGGCGGTGGCCGCAGAGCCATATTTCGTATCTCCTCAGCCTCATTGGGCTGGGGCCACCGATGACTCTGTGGCCATCATAGCGGCTACGGGTTTCGACTCGCGGCCACTTAATGTGAGGGAAAGGGGGCCCGGTTTTGTGTCCGCCATATGGGGAGACATTGCTGTTGTAGGCGTATATGTCTCCCCCAACACAGGCTTCTCTAGCTTGGAGGTGTTTCTGCTAGAGAAGCCTGTGTTGGGGGAGACATATACCTCCGGGATCTCGGTCCGATCCGGGATCTCGGTCCGATAGTGCAAAGGTTGGCACCTCTCCCAGTTTTGGTAATGGGCGACCTCAATTCGTGGTCGACCCTCTGGGGGAGTGTGTCAACGAATGTGAGGGGTTTGGCGGTGGAGGACTGGGCGGTCAGTTCCGGGATGTCCCTACTTAACCGGGGGACGTCATTTACGTGCGTACGCAGGGCAGGGGGGTCCGTGGTGGACCTTTCGTTCGCCACCCCTGCCCTTACACGAAAGATTCGGAACTGGCGGGTGCTGAGTGAGGTGGAAACTATCTCCGACCATAAATATATTAGGTTCGAGATTTCCACCTCCAACGACTCGACACCCCTCAGACGACAAGGCCATTCTGCCTTTCCCCGATGGGCCCTCACCAGGCTGGACCGAGAACTTGCGAAGGAGGCAGCCATAGTGGCTGCCTGGGGCGCGACCCCCACAACATCGGGGGTTGATGAGGCAGCAAGCGAGTTCCGGGACACCGTCTCGCGCATTTGTGATGCTGCCATGCCCAAAGTACGGGAACCACCTCCAAGGCGCCACCAAGTCTATTGGTGGTGCGATGAAGTTGCCCTCCTGCGAGAGCAATGTTCTCAATCAAGGAGGGCATACACGAGGGCCAAACGTCGCCGCCAACGCGACACGCAGATGGAGGGCCAGTTGTATGCCGTCTACAACGCCGGGAAAAAGGCATTACAACTGGCCATAAGCCAGGCAAAGAGCAGGGCCCGGGAGGAGATGCTGGAGGATCTCAACCGTGATCCATGGGGGAGACCGTACCGCGCAGCGCGCGACAAGCTGCGCCACCAAGGTCCCTCGGTCATAGAGTCCCTCCAGCCAGAGGTGTTGGAGAGGGTAGTGCGGGAACTTTTTCCGGATTCCCCAGCGCACACCCCTCCCTCGATATCTCCTCCCGTGAGACAAATTGAGGATGAGCCGATCCCACTTGTCACCGATGAGGAGATGGAGACAATGGTCGATCGGCTCAGGGCGAAAAAGAAGGCTCCAGGGCCAGATGGGGTTCCGGGCAGAGTGCTAGCCCTTGCCCTGAAACACCTGGGGGACCAGCTTCGGGACATTTTCAACGCCGCTTTTTCATCCGCGCGTTTCCCGAAGCTGTGGAAGGAAGGCCGCCTGTGCCTAATCCAGAAGGCGGGTAGACCCCCAGGAGAAGCCGGCGCCTACCGGCCAATCGTGCTGTTGGACGAAGCGGGAAAGCTCTTCGAGCGGATAATCGCGTTCCGTCTCGTCCAGCACTTGAATGAGGTGGGGCCCAATCTGTCGCCGGTGCAGTTTGGGTTTAGGGCGGGGCATTCCACCATCGATGCCCTGGCACTCCTGAAGGAGGAAACTGCAGCGGCATCTTCCCGCGGAGAGAGGTCGTTGGCGATAAGTCTGGATATCGCCAACGCCTTTAACAGCCTGCCGTTCGGCGTGATACGAGAGGCACTCCATTACTTCGGAGTGCCCCCGTATCTCGGCAGGCTGTTGGAGGACTACCTGCGGGGCAGGGAGATCCTCTTTGAGGGCAGAGACGGGGTCCTCATCCGTCATCCCATGAGGTGTGGTGTTCCCCAGGGGTCCGTCCTAGGGCCCCTGTTGTGGAACATAGGCTACGACTGGGTTCTCCGCGGCGCGCTCCTGCCCAGGATGCGCGTCATTTGTTACGCGGACGATACCCTAGTCGTAGCGAGGGGACACACCTTTCCGGAGGTCCAGAGGCTGGCGGAGGTCGGCGCCAGCCTCGTGATTGGACGCATTGAGGCGCTGGGCCTAAAGGTCGCCTTACACAAAACCGAGGCCCTCCTCTTCCACGGGCCTCGGCAGGGACCACCACCTGGTGCCTCGGTCTCCCTCAATGGGACGACGGTGCGGGTCATGGTCCAGATCAAATATCTGGGCCTCTTTTTGGATGGGCGGTGGCGATTCGAGGAACATTTCTCCCGCCTCGCGCCCCGCCTTATTCGTTCCGCGGGGGCACTGGGCCGTTTGCTTCCGAATGAGCGCGGCCCGGATCAATCATGCCGGCGGCTTTATGCTGGCGTTATCTGCAGTATGGCGCTCTACGGAGCGCCAATTTGGGCGGATGCTCTCACCGCCCACAACATCTCCCTCTTGCGAGCTCCGCAAAGGGTCGTGGCGGTGAGAGCCATCCGAGGGTATCGCACCATCTCTGCGGGGGCAGCCTGCGTTCTCGCAGGTATGCCTCCGTGGGAGTTGGATGCGCGAGTTCTTGCTGCTGTCTACCAGCACAGGGCAGCAGCGAGAGCCCAGGGCGAGCGCCCCTTCCAGGACGTGGTGGAAGGGGCTCGGAGGAGAGCGCAGGAGGCGCTCCTACAGAGGTGGGCGGAGGACCTGGCTGACCCGCTCTATGGCCGGGATACCATAGACGCAATACGGCCGGTCCTCAACCAGTGGTTACGTCAGGAGTGGCCTCTGACGTACCGGCTGACGCAGATACTTTCCGGGCATGGGTGCTTCGGGAAGTATCTGCACAAGATCGCCCGGCGGGAGCCCACCCCGCGGTGCCACGAGTGCGGCGCTGCTGAAGACACGGCCCTGCACACACTGTGTAACGGAACGCACCTTAGCCTACACTATTTAAAGCTGGGATTTGAATTTTTTCGCATTAAATCTATCTAATAAAAGCTTGTAGGTAGATACAATACAAAGGGTAATTGTTTTCATGAGTCGATTCATTGTTAGCTAGAATTTCGATTTGATGTTTGAGTGTGAGTCTTACTTAATGCTTGCTTTTGTTAAACATTCTCAAATATCCTAAGTCCCTGGTAGTTCTCATGACCATAAATTAAACTAATAAAAATTAAATTATGTGACTGTTCATATCAATAAATTGTTCCAAAATGTTTATTTTGCTGAAGCGTCAAACGATAAGGTCTAGTGGTTGGTGTAAAGAAATCTGTTTAAAAAACTGGCCAAGTGTGAGTCCGACTAACTGAGGGTTCCATACCTACAAATTTAGATATTATAATATATCGGTTTTATTTATTTATTTATTTTTAGTTTCAACAGCGTTTACACAATGAAATAGATTAAAACATTGCTTGAGCATAAGACAATTAAAGAAACATACTTTGTTACCTGAAATGTTGACAGGTAGTACGTAGGTAATTTGACAAGTTACAAATGAGAGACACAAATTGAATTGAATATCGCAAGATAACAGATAAGATTTATTCTTCATTGCACGGGAGTAACACGTACGAATGGCGCAGTTAATGCCTGAAGGCATCGGTTCTTTATTTATCCTGTTAGTTGATATGTGAGACATTAGCTTTTGTTAAATACTGATTTTATAACAAGGCCGCAAGGGAAGTAATTTATAGGTTTCGATTATCTGAAAAGTTTCAGAATATTATGTGACTTACATTGCGGTGTGTTTTGTTTGCGTTGACTTAGAGGTCTGAGTTTTGCAATTCTAACGAGTAGTGAAGTTTGATGTTCGAGATAGACTTCGGCTTGATGCCTCTACGCGTGATTATGAGGGAGGATTTTGACAGTCAATTAGACGGACACAAGAATATTATATTGTAGTGGTTCTCTTTTTATTCAATGAACAAAAAGCGGAACCCTAAAAATATCCAAGTACTTGTATTGCTCAGATTAGTAATTTAACGTTGTTCAGAAATCTGTCAGCCCTTTTCAATTTATGACCTCAAGTATCATTTCACTTTAACGCCACATGTGCAAGGGTCCGGTGTTGTTTTTGTGACATATTTTAAAACAATTCATTTAGAAATTCTCATGTTCAGCATTTGCACTTAAGGGTAATAAATCTCTGCTTTTTATTGAGGAACTTAGTCTGCATTATGATTTGGAAATCGGTAGGGAGGACAGTGAGTTGGTGGTCGTGAGTGAGTAAGGATCTAGGCCTCAGACGGTCAAAGGTTTTTAAATTACTTGTAATATTTTATCTAAAGTGTAATACTCGTATTAATTGTAGAATCAGTGATTTTAGAGACGCAGCATTTAAGGTCAGATCTTTCCGTTATTATATAGAGCTATAAGAATGTGAGGAAATTTAGATTTTCATTATTTAGAAGACAGTATGTGTTTGGCCGCGGGACGGTTAGGTCCAGAACGCGAGGGAGTCTAGTTTAAGCCGTGAAAAAGCTAGGTCCTAGGTTCAATACAGTTGTTTTGTAGTCGTGATAGAGTAAGGATCTAGGCCTTAGACGGACAAAGGTTTTAGTTACTTGTATTGTTTTATCTGAAGTATAATGTTAATAATAGAATCAGTGATTTCAGAGACGCAGCATTTAAGGTCAGATCTTTCCGTTATTATATAGAGCTATAAGAATGTGAGGAATTCTAGACTTTCATTATTTAGGAAACAGTATGTGTTTGGCCGCGGGACGGTTAGGTCAAGAACGCGAGGGAGTCTAGTTTAAGCCATGAGAAAGTTAGGTCCTAGGTTCAAGACAGTTGGTTTGTAGTCGTGATAGAGTAAGGATTTAGGCCTTAGACGGTCAAAAGTTTTTAGTTACTTGTATTGTTTTATCTGAAGTATAATATTAATAATAGAATCAGTGATTTCAGAGACGCAGCATTTAAGGTCAGATCTTTCCGTTATTATATAGAGCTATAAGAATGTTAGGAAATCTAGACTTTTATTATTTAGAAGAGAGTATGTTTTTGGCCTTCGGACATTTAGGTCCAAAACATAGGACAGTTAGTTGGTGGTCGTGAGAGAGTAAGGATCTAGGCCTCAGTCGGTCAAAGGTTTTTAGTTACTTGTATTGTTTTATCTGAAGTATAATATTAATGATAGAATCAGTGATTTCAGAGACGCAGCATTTAAGGTCAGATCTTTCCGTTATTATATAGAGCTATAAGAATGTTAGGAAATCTAGACTTTCATTATTTAGAAGACAGTATGTGTTTGGCCGCGGGACGGTTAGGTCCAGAACGCGAGGGAGTCTAGTTTAAGCCGTGAAAAAGCTAGATCCTAGGTTCAAGACAGTTTGGTCTTGCTCGTGAGAGTTAGGTTCTAGGCCTAAGACGAGTGAGGTTTTGTAAAAGTTCTGTACAAATGTGTTTTAGTTTCTTTTATTTATCTAAAATAGAACATTAATTGTAGAATCAGTGAATTTAGAGACGCAGCATCATAAGTTCAGATCTTTCCGTTATTATATAGAGCTATAAGAATGTGAGGAAATATAGACTTTCATTATTTAGAAGAGAGTCTGTTGGTAGCCCTGGGACGTTAGGTTCAGAACACGGGATAGCTCGTTCTTTGGTCGTGAGAAAGTTAGGTTCTAGGCCTAAGACTGTCAGTATTTAGCAGTGGAAGAGTGAGGTTTAGTGATAGTTCTATACAAAAGTGTTTTAGTTACTTCTATTTATCCAAAGCAGAACATTAATTGTAGAATCAGTGAATTAAGAGACGCAGCATCCTAAGGTCAGATCTTTCCGTTATTACATAGAGCTATAAGAATGTTAGAAAATCTAGACTTCCATGATTTAATAGGACAGTCTTTATTTGGCAGTGAAATAATCAAGTTAGGAAGTCAGATATTCAGGGTTAGGTTCAGTAATAGTTTTAAACAAAAGTGTTTTAGTTGATTTACTTAATCTTTGTTTTATCTTAAATAAAGTCATAAATTTTAGAATCAGTGAATTTAGAGACGCAGCATTTTAAGCTCAGATCTTTCCGTTATAAGAGCTATAAAATTGAAATTTAAAAATTGTTAGAATTTTATTTCCTATTAAATCTCAAATATAGTGCAACATATTCTTTTGAAACTAGTAATTATTTGATTAAACAGTTATATGTTTTATGTGTGTACCTAATAAATATTTACATAATGAAATCTAGTCATGGTCTTAGCATTAATTACGAACATTGAAATGTTGATGCTTTCTTTTAATGAAAGTAGTACTTACAAAGATAGCATAAGAATTAGTATTTGTAGAATCTGTTTTACATTGATAAAGTAATTAGTAAAGTTCACCTTGTCATTTATTTAATTCACTGATATGGTCTGCGTAGTCCAGAATGGAGGTTATCAAAATACATTTGATTATATTACCATCTTTTAGGCAATATTGTGTGGAAAAGAGGGATGTTCCTTTGGCCGCGTAGCAGTACACCTAATATTAATTAGGGTATTGATATGTGTGTGCCTCCCGCTGAGTCTACTCACTATAGTTATAAGTCGTGGCCGCGTAGAAGTAGGGTATGTGTGTTGCCTGGCTGTCAGGCCGCGTAGCAATACGTGTGTGCGTGGCAGCTGGACCGCATATCAATACGTGTGTGCCTGGCTGAGTTTACTCTTCTCGTCCATTGATTAGCCGAAGATTTAAGCGTACCAAGTCCTAGGACCTCCATCCCCTGACAGGTCAGGCTATAAACGCCGCTGTAAACGAATGGAACCTAGAGATGAGGTTTAGTTTTTATGTCCCGTTAATCAACTCTGTTGGTCAGTGGCTAACCACTGCTGGTCAGTACTCCACATGATAATTGCTAGCTTATACTAGATTTTGTGGGGGTCCAATGCCTAGTATGAGTGAATTGTCTTTTTGTATTTACTGCCAACATCTATGCTGGACTAATTGCTAATGTTACCTAATGATAACAATTGATTTTAACAAGGGAACTTGACTAAGGTTCTTAGATTGCTTTTGGCAAACCTACCTACTATTGGTTAATTAAACCTATTACTAAACACTATTGATTTTAACAGTTATTCAACTATTTATAAGTGTTGATTCACTTAAAACCAACATATGTTATCTAATGATAACAATTGATTTTAACAAGAGAGCTTAATTAAGGTTCTTAGATTGCTTTTGCAAATATTATTGGTTAATTAAACCTATTACTAAACACTGTTGATTTTAACAGTTTTTCAACTATTTATAAGTGCTGATTCACTTAAAACCCAAAACATAATAATTTAAACTATCCCAGTTTAAATTAAACCTTATCCTACAAACCTAGCTGCAAGATTTATTGCAAAGCTAATTATTGACTATTTTATATAGTTCAATCTGAGTCTTGGTGGTGATGCCGCTTGATGGCTGTGAATATGTACATTTCATATCACATTAAATATTACAAATCTACAAATATGTGGAGGCATCTTATCTCTCAGTAACGCCATGTACCACACCCTACTCTACATATATGTGGCGGTATTCTGCTATAAGCCAATACCCTTTTCCACAACAAATTATACAAATCAGTGGTGGTATTCTGATTGATAACAAATATGCTTTTTCCCCACATACAAACTCAAACTTCACACTAGCTTTCCTGTAAGTGACCTAGCTCTCCATTGACTCTAGTATTTTGTTAAGTCTTCGTGAATTGAATTATCTTCACCCTAAAGACGATGTTTTGATGAGTCCTATATTATCCGGTCCAAGGTCTGCTTTTGTGAATGTTTATCTACAATCGTCATCAACATGATGTACAAGTTGACAAGTCATGAAGTATCATGCTACCAATGATTTATATTGAATTATTTCATTTTAATTAATGATGATTCATCTACAGAATGAGTTACGTTGGAGCTGGGTTTGACATCCTGCTACAATCCTACAATTCAGTGTTTCAATTGTGTTTTACACATTGTCACACCACAGTCTAGGACTGCCACTACAAATATCCTCAATCCTATTTCGGGGGGAGGCGCGAGCTGGTTGGCCTTCATCGTTCTGGAGCGGGGTGGAGCTCGTTATGACCACCTCCAAAGGGAATGCTCCTTTGAAGAAATTTCCTATAATATTTTGATTCCTTTAACTTTATTTAATGATTCTAAATATCAGCTTTTCACTCTTATTCAAATTCTGCACTATATTTAAAATCATAATCGATATTTGTTGGGTACATACATAGAATAATATATACTTGGTTCCGAATTCAACAATTCATTTTAAACTCTTTATTCTTATTTACTTAGGTACTTCTGAAGAGTTACTAATTTCACTGTCTTTGATTCCATGTTAGTCTTCGATTAGGTGAGTTAGTTAGTCATGTAATAAATATAATGTTTGAAACAGTTTTACATAGCATAGTAGGTTCTTAATTGTCCAATCAAACTCATAATTAGCACTCACATACCTCATAAAAGAATATTGAGTTACTACAGTAATAAATACTATTTACACAACACAACGTAGACGGTTCTACCACTATTAGACGATCACAACCATTTGGCCATTTTATCTTCAAGTTACATGTTTGATCATGTATCTATTTTAATTATTGATAATTTATATCGATATGTTTATTCATATTGATTTGGGTAGTAGAAGTCTTTTAACATGTGAAAATATGTTGAAAATATGATGAAGTTGGTGAGAGTTGGTGAGGGGGGGTCGTTACAACTGCAAGTGTGCACAGCATGGGCCGAGCAGCGCCGTACCCTCGTGGCCACTATTGGAAGGGACCTCTCACTCCCGGCCGTAGTTCAGGCCATGTTGGGGAGTGAGGAGGCCTGGATGGCAATGGTCTCCTTCTGCGAGGAGGTGATGACGCAGAAGGAGACTGCGGAGAGGGCCCGAGAGGATGATCCTTTGGCGGCCCCTCTCCGACGCAGACGGCGGGGAGCAAGAAGACGGCGGTTCGCCCGTCTTCCTCCTGCTCCCTAAAAGTAGCGCCGGGGTGTAAGCCAGGGGGCTTACATCCTATTCCAAGGCGCACCCGTCTGGGGGTGTCCGAGTATACCGGGATGCCCCCGTAGCGTGAGGAGGCCCTGCGCATAGGCTGGGCTGACCGCTGGGGCGACGTGGTAATCCTTTAGGCTCCATGTCTCCCTATTTCATAGCGGCGAGGTATACCCGTGTGTTTTTTAGTAGGTATGCCGCCGGCTTCACCGGCGGAGAGTCCTACACTCCCCCACTGCCCGACCCAGGCAGTTGGATAGTGCGTAAAGCATTTCTCACCCGGATAACAAAAAAAAAAAAAAAAAAAAGGTGTTATCGCTCCAGAGCGATTTCTTTCAGACAACCTTCGGCAGAGAGATTTATAAAGGAGAACGAGTTAGGCTGTGAAAGTAATAGATAAATATTCGAATATAGCAGTGGGATCCCAGTGGCTAATTTAGATTAGATTATGAAATGTATACTAACATAAAATGAAATACGTTTTGTAATGTTGTAGAAAGAATATTGATATATTTGTTATTCTGTAGTCTAGCCATTGGCTTACTTAAAGAATTAATAAAGTAATTTGAATAATGTTCAATATTTTCTACTTCCACGAAATCGCGCTCCTCTACACGCGTTCTTAATTACCGACGAGCAATTTCCTTCCTTTTTACTTTGTTTCCTTTCACGTGAAACGGAACGGTGATAAAAATACAGGAAAATAACTCTCTTAAACTGACACTTGTAATTGACGTTGAAACATTGTTTCATGTGAGGAACAATAAAATGGACTATTGGTTTCAATGTTGTCACCCGAACAAAAAACTTAAGTTAAAACAAATTTTTGCTCTAACGGTTATCAGATTTTCAGGTTATATTTCAGGATAGCAGTTAGGCTAAGGTTTTGTGAGGTTTTGCTCCAAAAACCTTGAAAAAACACGTCAAATCACACGAAATCAAAATGTTTGATCTTACAACTACTTTTAGGAGATAGAAACTAGAAAAATTTGACCTGCTCTATGCGCTCAAGCGGGACACGAACCCGCGTCTTTCACAACCCGGGTGGCTGCTCTTCCATCTGGGCCATCGAGGCCATTTACACACCTAGCTATTTTATAGTTTTTATCCTTAGATGGAAAATAGAGCATTGTTTTAATGCTAAAACTAAAAATTAACTTACCTTTATTAGAATCGTTAAATCTGATCAGTCAAAGAAATTGTAATAAATATTAGACATGAGACAAAAAATAATATTTATTCATCCACAGTATAAAATATTATGTGCATTCACTACCGATCTGGCTTCTGTTGTTTCTGTACTGTGAAAAAACTACAAGAAACTCAGTACCAGAGTGACATGCTTAGATTAGTCACCTCGACCCTAATTTTACCCTAAAATAACACACCTTTTTCATCAAGTCTTCTTCAAATGCCCGGGTCCTTATTACAATCTCATAAAACTTGTCACGTTCATTCCCTGATCTGATCGTAGCGAGAAATTTCGTTAAATGATCTTTAATTTTCAGCCAGCCAGCTATAATTACCTAAGGTATCTTCTAGTCTGGATTGTTACTTACGGAATGGCTCGAGACACTTAATTTAGAGAATTAACTTGACTAGATATATGCCATTGTAATAAAGCTCCAGTCTGACCTTCTTTCTCTGTTAATAATCAAACAGAACAGCGTCGGCAGGCGATGGCCTGTAAATGTCAAGATAATTGTTCCTTAATGAAACAAACAGTAAAAGGTCACCTATTTTTGATTCATTAATTTTAAAATAAAGAGAATTGATGAATTCCAAATGTTTTAATTATAGGCCTCTAAGCAGTGCGTGCTGCCTGGTATATAAGTCTTAACTAGGCATAGGTAGATTACAGACCACATTACAACATATAACTAATCGGATTAAGACGCTGTTTCGTGTGTAGTCTGCGGTTACTAACGGCAGGATTAATAACCGTTATTAATCTTGAGATTAAATTCGGAATTCAACCCCATATTTACAAGCTACATGGACACAGTCAGTTAATTTACCCAGCTAAACCTAATTATTTTATACCAACTTAATTATTAAAAATATTTCGGACCGTACACTTAATAAAAGTCTTCTATTTTGTAATAAGTTACCACAACACTATTAAATAGCATTAATTAAACACTATTACTAATTAGGTTTCTGAAAAGAGGCTTTTTTTTTTGAGTAATTTTGTATTGATTTAATTGAATTTACCGTTACTGAGCTATTCACTCACGGATAAACCATGCAAATGGTTTTGCGGGTAATTATTATCTGTTTTGTAAAACTTTTCTGCCACGTGCCTATTTGATCAAACATATTTTGACTTTGACTACGATATACATTCAGTCGAAAAAGTATCGGGAATGGATGATTTGTTCATGGTACCAAATTCAAATTTTTGTTTTTTTTGTTGTTGTTAAATTGGCACACCTGTTTTCCATTTTGGCGCGGAGTTTGAGTTGCATCTGTTATTTATATTAAATACAGTGCTGTTTTTAGTTATATCATATCTAGTGTGCATCGCGAATTTCAAAAACATCGAACATAGAGTTTGTCTTAAATTTTGCATCGCTAATGGAATTTCGTGTTCGGAGTCACTGAAAATGTTACAGAAGGCTTACAGTGAATTGATTTTATCAAAAACACGTGCTTATGAGTGGTACAAAGCGTTCAGTGTGTTCGTCGAGATGTGATGGAAGATATGCCTCGCTCTGGTAGGCCATCAACGTCTGCAACTGAAGTTAACATCGCAAAAGTGAAGGAAATAGTGACTGTAAATCGTCATTCAACTTTGAGAGAGATACTCGTAGCTGCCGAATTTTCTGTATCTCACGAGTCGATCCGTACCATTATACTAATCATTTGGGTATGAAACATGTTACCGCTCGGCTAGTCCCAAAAAAAGAAAATTCTTGGATTTTGCACCACGACAATGCGCTTTCGCACAAGGCCATTGTGAAACATTGTGAACGAATTTTTGACCAAACACTCAACAAATACCAACAAGACACCACCATATTCACCAGATATGGCTCCAACCGAGTTCTTTCTTTTTCCTAAACTCAAATTACCACTTCGTGACACCCGTTTTAAGCCATAAAGGAGAATTCGCGGTGAGAACCAAACTCAATTCCGGAAATAGCGTTTAAAAAATGTTTTGATGATTGGATTATTCATTGGCGTAAGTGTATCGTTTCTGAAGGAGCATACTTTGAAGGTGATAAAATAAATTTGGATGAATAACAAACATTTTGTGTATAATAATAAAGATCAATAGATCTTTTTCCGGTATTTTCTTGACAGAGTAGTATTCTTGTACAGGCCTATGTGTGTCATCCAACCCTCAGCCACACGAGTGTTCGTGGTAACTGGGGCAGGCGACAAGTGCACGAGGGCATGGGCCCACGGCAGGGCTGCCAACTTACAAAATATTTACCCTTGAATCCAAAACCCAAGTGGAAAACAATGCACTCTTTGTCATATTATAGTTAGTTACTAGCTGTCCGTCAGCGGCATTGCCCGCGAACACTATTTCTCCCGTTACAATATAGCCTGTCACTCACTGATAATGTAGCTTTATACTGATGAAAGATTTTTTTAAATCGATCCAGTAGTGTCAGAGCCTATTTAGTACAAACAAACTAAAAAACCTTTTCCCTTTTTAATATTAGTAAGTATAGACTAGTGTAGTACTTAGCGACTCGCTTCAGCTTTCACGGGTGCAATGTATATCCTAATGTCGTGTCAGTCAGCGTAGAGTGTTGACATGAAAACCCTGGTCGTTAAATATTCTGTCTATTATTTAAAACTGCCCTAAAATCCTATGCGTAGTTTCAAAGATCGAAGTGTACAGATCTCGGGAAGCGACTTTGTTTTATATAATGTTAAACATTCAAAAACGTACTCGGATATTTAATAAACTTATTGTGATGAGAGATGAACTAAGCATAACGCAATTTTTATTCTTTTGATGCTCCGTGAATCGGAACATTAACATACTGATTCATAATAAGAAAAGCTAACAAGTAGAATAAGTTTTCTGCACAATTATAGTCAAAATATGTGTCCTCATTTTGGCAACAAGAAATATAGGTAACCTATTCCACAACTCATTTAAACTACACACAACAACATGGTCTAGGGATATATAAAACTTATTTAAATAACTTAAAAAGTACTGGCCTTACAAAAAAACGATTAAAGACAGATTATAAAACCATTATTAAGTAACTTTTTTTCAATTCAAATTTGTATATAAAAGGTTTTCTTTTAAGATGGAATTCGCATTCATTGAATTTCTTCCAAAGAATTAAATCTTCACAAACTTAAAGTAAATGCTGCACGAAGTCAACCAAATGTAACGGCGATGCAATTGGTTCAAAGGCTACAGAGAGAGTATGGTTTGCTGGTAAGCGGTCAAACTTTGAGAAGCATGAATTCAACCTACGTGCTCGTAGGCCACTTCGGCTACCAGCGCTAAGGAGAGGCAATCGAGGAAGAAGATAACAATGGGCTTGGCACACGAAAACTGGAACTATTCTCAATTGTCACTTGTGCTTTTCATTGATGAATCCAGGTTTGGATTTCATCCTGATTCGCGAAGAGTACGCGTTTGGAGAGAACCTGGACGTTGGAATCGACTGCAGCACCCCAACAAATTCATGCATATCAAGGTAGAACGATTATGGTTTGGGCAGGAATTCGTTTGTTTAATAAAGTTAAGATTGAAATTTTGTCTGAGTTTTTCTTCTTCTTCTAAGTTTCATTTAAATTTAACTTCATCTAAAAGTTTATTTATCAGATTAGATAGGCTATTAAACAAGGTTTATTTTAATTCGTAGGTGTCTTAACAAAAAGTTAATAGAATTTTAGTTATTTAGGTTTAATTGAAATATCCCTAGACCATGTTGATGTGTGTATAATAGAAATAAAGAAAGCGCATAAGAACCTCCCTAAAAAAACCCATCGAACTGTGACTAACTTTTCCCTGCATTTGCGGGGAAAGCCCCTAGGTTGGCAACCCTGCATGAGGTCGAGTGCAGAGGCGAGTGCGACTCGAGCGCCCTCGAGGACCATTATTGCGGCGAACAGCCGACGTGTGGCAAGGCCTTTATTTAAACTGTGTAGCTATTGCGTAAGGAATGTGAAGGGAAATCGAAAGCTATGGATAATTGTTGTGTAGGATCAACAGGCGTCTTATCTTGCGTTCGATTCCCAGTCGGGTTAATTCAGGAAACTATATTATTTTCTTAATTGGCTAGGGTCTGGGTGTGCTGGGAGATGCCCCTGACTTAATTCCTGGTCTGGTACCTGGTAATACAGGGCTATTTAACCCTATTTCTAGACCATGTCAAGTGGTGTGGTTGTCTGTGTGCGCATATTTAATAATTTATTATTTAATTATTTATTGTATTTTCATATTAAATAATACAGCTTTTGTCCGCGACTTGATACGCCCATACCCGTTTTATCCCGTTCCCGTAGAAATTTTAGGAAATCCTTTCTTAGTAATTCTTCAAATATTATATTCTATTCTACAGGGTGGCCAGAAAAGTGACGTCCAAAAATTTTTTTTAAGTGCGTCGTGTTAAGAGGTATCTAAATAACCCCTATGTATGTTCTGCGATTTTTTGTAGTTTTCGAGTTACGAATTTTTCCAAAATTGTGACCAGATCCGTTTGAAAAATTTCAAAAAAAAAAGTAGAGTACGGCTTAGAGGGGCTAGAGGCATGCGCGGGGCGCGAGCGCAGCGCTGATTGGTCAGTCGCACCCCCCCCCCCCCCCCCATACCCTATGAAGTACTACTTTTTTATCATTATTATTAAAGCTTAGATTCAAGCGCATTTTCTGAAGCTACTTAGAAACTAAGAAATTATCAGTTTAGATTTTTAATTTTAAGTTTAAAATTTAAATGATTACTCACTTAACATAAATTCTTAACTTTTGGTATATTTTGTAGTAACTTTCATTAGCGTTATGAGGCTGGTTATTTTATGCAGAAATGTACAGTTCATAGAGATTTAGCCGCAAGAAAAAAAATGGAAGAAACCCTCTACTTTCTTTTTTAGAAATTTTTCAAACGGATCTGGTCGCAAATTTAGAAAAATTCGTAAAAAAATTCGTAACTTGAAAACTACAAAAAATCGCAGAACATACATAGGGGTTATTCAGATACCTCTCAACACGAGGCACTTAAAAACAATTTTCGGACGTCACCTTTCTGGCCATCCTGTATAGTCAATTCTATATTATTTTGTTAGACAATCCTTTTTATTGCACTGACGAATATTAATTGTAGTAAATTTTAATTGGTTCGTATTAATGTGTTTGCATTTTTCTGTTATTTAACATTGTTATTAATTTGATCCTGTATTAATATTCTTTTATTTTATTTTGTTTTTAGCGTTGTAAGTTTTAATGTTTTGGTTGTTGGCTTGACATTGTTTTAATGTCAAGCCAATTAAAAATAATCAAATTACATGCTTAAATAATAAATGGACAACACAATGCTTGCATCGGTTTCCCGACACAGAAACAGTTTCGCGTCGTGCGCGATTTTTGGCTAAAACTAATGTCGTGCAAACTAATGTCATCGTATAAACGAAACGCGAAACTGGTGTGTGTAACATCTCTATGACAACATCTTGCAAAGCTAACCAAAGCTTTGACGTTGGCGGAACTATGAACACGGACATACTGTGGGTTCCACAACACTACTATTTTCTTTAAAACTAAAAGTAGTGGCATGAAATTCATTTTATAATGCATGAAACTTCTTCCGTACCTAATGTAAATTCGGCTTAAAATCTAGACATAATATTACGAAGTCTGAAATCATTTCGGTTAACAATTTGATCCATTATATGTTTATATCCTTCGGATGATTTAAATCAACACCATTTACGAACTGAACATGTAATTTCACATGCGAATTTAGTCATGAAATAGGAGTTAAGCTTCATTTGCCTAGTTTACCCAATTAACGAGCGAGTATCGGATGGTTTAGTTTTGGTACTTGATTAAAAACTTATTGTGTTACATTTAATAGAATACTAAATAGGAACGATCGTAATTCGTAACATAACACTCGTAACGGAGAGACAGTAAAAAAATGCAAGCACCGTTTTTGGTGTAAGATTAGTGAAGGATCATGGTTTCGATTTTCTAGTAACTGACATAGCACAATGTTTAAAAAAAATCAAGAGCTCAGGAACTCTAGGCCTATAAGCGCCCTTATTCGTCTTGATTGAGTGAGATAGCATGCCAAAATGTATTTTTACCACTTTAAGGCGAAACTCGGCCTAATTTATCTGCGCTTACAACATATTATTATGTCCATTTTCAATTGTTTTTGTTAACGCTGCAGTGAAAGGGAATTAAGGGAAAATCTCAGTAGAAACTCAAATATTTTTATAGAAAATTCGCAGTCTTAATTGCGTTTTAAAACCACATGTATTTTCCTCAAAGAACTACAATGCATTTCATCGATACAAAAGCATGCTTTAATTTTATTCGATCCCACGACGCATATAAAACAAAAACAAGTAATTTAAATTTCAGACCTCTCCTAACACGCGTTGTAACATTCCGGAACTACTCCCAACCTCCTCTATCTACATCCCAAAGTGGTTCCTCCCCTGTCTGCTGCATAATCAAACAGTGTTGCAGGCAGTTGGCGCGAATATGCCGTAAATTGATCAGAGACACTGCAGCGATGCCAAATAAATCACTGCTCAAGTGCGTCTATATGTGAGGTTTATCTCCTAACCCCCTTCAAGGGGGGCGTCGACCCTCAGCCTCCCCTGGGACGGCTAATCCCAACCACTTCATTATTTGAACGCCGCTCCCTGCCGACCATTCTTTCGACGCTACACCCCACAAAATAGCTTCCGACACTTTTTTATTTTGAAAGGAATTATTTCAAAGGATTCCAAATGTGCTCCCAAGTTTTACGACAGTTTGTGAAAGTGAAAAATGTCCGCAGATAAAGGAATTTTATTATGTCATTCCTTTCAACGTTCAATTCTTTTGAACGGAAGTTGTGACATTAATTAACATCAAGTTTATGTGGGTGAGCTCCAAGTTATCTTGAGACCATCGGCCTTACTTCGGAGAACTTCCTCCAGGTTTAAATTAAAGCCTGACTTTCATTTTACGATAAGTACTTAGAGTTTTAGAAAAATTGAGAGTATTAGAACTTAAGGAATATCATCAAGCTCATCTTCAGTCAGTCGCTCTATAATAGACCATCAGTTCTACGCCAAAAATGTCTTAAGCTTTGGTCTCGTGATCGTAACGCACAACGTTGCGGAATGCGGCATGCGTTGCCGGACACATAATGTATGGAACCGCTAACGCATAATGCGACGGAAAAGAGACCATTCTTTACGTGTTTCATACGATTACATGTCCGGCACCGCATGGCGCACGCCGCAGCGTTGTGCGTTACGATCGCGAGATCAAAGCATTACATGGAGTAAATGTTAGAATGTTACAACACTGTCGATTTATACCTTAGCTTATTGTGATCTTCTAAAACGCACCTAACTTCATATATTGTATCAGTATATGTGCCTGCTAGTAGTAGCTTTAAGAGTACTTTAAACTAATAGGAGTAATCTAAAATACAATTTCTAGTCGCTTATTCTGCCTATCTCGAAATCCTTAGCCCATTGCTACAGGTTCAAAACGCTGTTTATGACAAGAGTTAATCCAAAATTGTATTACTTCAGGTTGGGATCCTGAAATATACTCGTTAATGAATAGCTGAGCAGACCTTCTGTCAGTAGCACAAAAAAACTGATTCAATAGAATTCGCATCTCATTAGACTAGATTGATATATTTATAATTCCTTATTTATGTAGTTCATACTGTAACTTACTTTACTGTACTTTAATTCCTTGTAAATTTTCCGTCGTCTGTTTTGGAGCTAAGCCTAATACTAAAACTCAAGCTTTTACCAGCTTGATAATGCATGATTACATCCTGGATGTAATATTTTATGTACAGAGACCGTCATTCCGAAAGAGCATTTTTTGTGGTCTTACTGGAGCTACAATGAATTGTTTGTTTATACACTCCAGAGACAAACTGATATGCATACGGAGAGATTATTTTTACACATCCCACATCTCACAGCCCCTTCAAGCAGGAGCCAATTTAAAAAAAAATCGGGAATCGAATCCGGGACAAGGCGAGAATCAATTGAATTTCGGCAACAGTTCGGTGTTAAATATGTCATGATGATTAGGACGCTTAAATTGTAGACTGAGCTCCCTGCCGAGGCTTTACCAATAATATAACAAGTTATAGTATGGAGTTCTTCAAGAGGGGTTTGAAAAGGTTTTTGCAGGGTCTACAACTTGCGAGTGTTGCACGCATCCATAGGCTACGGTAACCGCTAACCATCAGGCGGTCCGCGTGCTGATTGGTTGTCACCGACGTGAAATAAAAAAAAATCTTTCATTTTATATTTATCAGAAAAACGTTCGTAAGACAATATGAGCCTTGGGTAAATAATCTCTTCATAAAATATGGTAACTTTCATCTCAGTTCATGGCCAACAGTAGAACTTATCTCCAGACGATCTCTTTAACGGATTAAACCAGTATTATGTATTATTACAGTACAATCACGGGTCCCTCAACTCCGGGTCGTTTAACTCTCTAAAAGAGACAGAAAAATAATCCGTCTGCTCCATAGACATAAAACAAAATAAAGCCGCCAGTGTAAACGCGTGTAAAAAAAATGCAGTGTTTTTTAACGCTGCTTTATTTAGGCTGGTTTTCCACCAAAGATGTCATTTGCACGGTGCACCTATGTTGCGAGGATGTGCGAGCTATGCTACAAAACTATTAAAACGTTTCCACTTATGCTACGAGTATGTAAACGATCAAGTAAGATGTGTAACGAAAATGCGCCATATCGCCAAAGCCGTGCGAGGAAAATGCGCAGCTCGAGCTACGCGATATATCAACAGAAGGGAAGGCATCCACAGCACGTTTCAAATGTATGAAAACGTAGCTTAGTAGCACCCATTTCCACCAGTGCTATGCTATGTGGACCAATTAATGTGATTGGTGGATAACAAACGTATCTACAGAAACGAAGTATAGCAAATCTCTGTTGGAAATGCAGCCTTATCGTGTCATTGTAAGCGTCAAAAAAGTAGCACGCTTAGTTTCAACCGGGATGGTAGAGTCCCATTATATAGGTGTTTTTTATTTATTTAGTATTTAAAATCGCAATATTATGTATGTCTACACTTTGCCTAAAACTGAAATATTAACTGATGATTCAAAGACATATTGCCCGTCAAGATGACCGCACTCCACCTGATGGAAAGCGGTCGTGAGGTCCAGATATGAGGTTGACAAGCCCAGTCATTCAAACTAATCACTGGGCTGGCCACCCTCACTTTGAAGGCCTGCAGAAATGCCTTTTCACGCCCCGCTTGAAGAACCCGGGACTATACGAGGAAGGAAACACATCTGCTGGAAGAGCGTTCCACGTCTGGCTGGTACGACAAAGAAACACTACTACTCGAATAAAGTGTTATTCATTTTGATTTTACATACTCGTACATACATAGGTACCATCACGACTTTATCCCAAACGGGGTAGTCAGAGGCAAGTGACTGTATCGTCAAGGAAACACTCAGAAGCCCACTTTTCACCAATGGTATTAGAACCACCCTTATCCGGGTTGATTTGGTTTTTTATCGATGTGTTACATCACCGGAGAGTAAGTCTGATATTTAACAATGAACACAGAGATTAAAGTTCTGGCCAGATTTGAACTCGGGACCACACGATCCACGATCTGAGTTCGGGTGCAGAACCACTAGGCCACGACGCTCACCTTCTCTTTGATTTTTTAATATTTAAACCAGCGTACTTGCGTTATCTGTTGCGATTTTTATCTATGGTCACAATTTATATTTAGCGTCGCTGGTTTATTATAAGCCGCAGTAAATTGAATAGCAGTGGCCAATATCAATATGGACGTGCGCGGGTTGCACAGGAGTTTTTGGCTAGATAAGGGGCCGTATTACAGTGCCTTATAATTTGTCAAGTTCATTACCTAAACTGAGGGAAGCGTAAAATTTCGTAATATGATCTTTCATTTCCAGCCAGTCAGTAATGCATCTTTTAGGCTGGATTTTTACTGACAAAATTCTAAAGTCTACACACCTATCATTGCTGCAGCGAGCAATTTCGTACTACTCAATGTTTTTACTCAATTTGGCTACGTTACATCCGTAAGCGTAGAGCGTGGACAAAATGATAAATTTTCTTTATGACAACCGAAGTAGATACATTCGCGTCATCCTTTTTAATGTATGTCTCTGATTTGAATTAATTCAGTGCAATTTAAACATTCACTTCAGACGTTTAAAGGTTTAAAGCCGCTCCAACCCGGCATCGCCTCGTATTTATGCTACACCGTCCGCGAGGTGCAAGCTCGCAGTCCACGCGCCGGCCGCGAGCACGCGGTTGGCGTGCCGTAAGCTCGCTTTGGCCCGGTTTACACCAAAGCGGAAAGGAGAGAAGATGTGTTTTCATAACCAATCAGATTTCTTTATTTCCACGTCTGTCTGTGGAATGTGAAAATAACGAAATCTGATTGGTTATCAATACTTTTCCTCTCCTCTCCGTTTTGGTGGAAACCGGGCCTAACAGCGCGAGGGATGCGAGTTGAGTTGTATGGTAGTGACAATCGCTTTGACCGCCCGCCGTCGGCCTTTTCATATTGACATTGTAAAATATATTATCAATACACAATTCAATGCTCTAATTTGCAAGTTAATGCCGTGTTGGAGCGGTGCCGTTGCCGCACCGCGTGAAAATGTGCTATGCGCATTAGTCTATTCAGTGGTAAAAAACAATAAAATACACTAATAAACTAGACTAGTAAAACGGATAAAAACATAACAAAATCAACAATACTTCAATCGAAGTGCAACCGAATCCACCTTGTTACAAATGGACAATCTGTCCACCCAGCCACAATAAGCAGAATGTCATTAGAGTTCCACGAATTAGCCAGACATTTGCCTCAATACTAGACGCACGCACCTATTCTGTGGCGCAAGTTATTGTTGAATCAGTTTCAGTTATAAAACAACACTTTTGGGTATGAACAATCTCCACTGATCATAAGTGATGATGACCGGATTAGCGCGAAGCCATTAAAATTAGATTACTATCCCAATCTTCTGACAATTATATTTGGCAATGTGCGTGTCCGAAGGGTGGGGGTTGTTGAACGAATCGCACTGGAAACGGAGATGAGGTGAATTAGTACGGGATAGTGTTGTGTGGGAGCGTACTGGCAACTGTCCAGGGCAGGAGTGGATTTATCAGATATGCTACACAAATTCAAATCTGCATACGTTGACTTTGTGCAGTTTATCAAGTCAGGAAAAATGGAGCATTGAGAATTGAGAATGAAGAAGCACGTTTGGATCCAAATCTGATTAGATTCTTCAGGATTATAAAATGTATTTTATTTTTATGTAAGTATAGTTTTAGAATATTTCTTTCATCACTTTTGCGCTGCCTCGTTCTTCTTTATAAATCTCTGCCGAAGGTTGTCTGGAAGAGATCGCTCTGTAGCGATAAGACAGCCCAAAACTTACTTCTTACTAATATTATAAATGCGAAATTTTGTAAGGATGTATGTTTGTTACTCTTGCACGCAAAAACTACTGAACGGATTTAGATGAAACTTCAAAGTTATACAGCTTAGACATCAAAATAACACATACGCGACAATTTATGAAGATTTTATGTAATTTGGCCATGATATATAACGATAACGCGGGCGGAAAGCTAGTTATACATAAATCTGTGTTTCTTTTGTAATTTACCTTTGCTATTTTGTTTGTGCAATAAAGATTTAACTTACCTAATCTTATCAGAACTTTTTTTACATGGCTAGACAGTCATTTGATCACAACCGCACCTGGTGGTAAGTGAAGATGTGATCTTTAATAGAGGATAAGGTCAGAAGCTTCTTATCTTCGAACAAATCAATCATACATGTGCCTAAAATAAGCTGAGTGGCCGCCATTTTGGACGCATAAGGAAACCTTTGTTTCCCTTTTTAAACTGTTGATGTGCTTTTATTTAAGTATTAGAGTTATGTACAAACGTACACACATCAACTCTTACAAAACCATTGCAAAATGGGACTTACGTCAGCAGCATAAGGCGCTCCTATGTAAAGGTTGATGTGAACGCCTCTGTACCAAATGAATAAATAAATATAAATTAATTAAAAACGGTTATTCGGTCAATAATAACCAAACCAAACCAAAAAAGGTAGTATAATACCTACCGTTCTTAAGTTCTTTCCTACTACAGGTACAAGCTCAAATTTGACACGAACACGTACACTTGTGTCATCTATTACAATTTTACGGCTGTGGTTTTAACAATTCACCAAACAAGCTATTATAATTCAACCTCCCCATTAGAAAGTTGTCGCAAATCTCTACACAGAACACCGCAGATTGAGCCATGAAGGGCCAATCAAGTGGACCCGCGGGCCGAGCCTAGCTAGTGGCTCCCCCGGCGCGCGTCGCTCATAAGCGGGAAGTGAGGGTCGTACGCAGGACAGGTTTACAAAACTAATGCAAAATGGGTCTTATGACAGCAGCTTAAGGTGCCATGTAAAGCTCGATGTGAATTCCAGTAATTGAGCATCTGACGCGCCGGGTTGTCAATAAGCCTGCAAAGTTTTAAAACGATTTGAATGGTATTTTCAACCGACTTCAAAAAAAGGAGGAGGTTCTCAATTCGACTGTATGTTTTTTTTTTTTATGTTTGTTACCTCATAACTTTCGACTGAGTGAACCGATTTTGATCATTCTTTTTTTATTTGAAAGCTGGTGCTTCCCGAATGGTCCCATTTTAATTTGGTCTAGTTCTGACAGTGGCATCCATGAGAAAACCATATAAGTCTCAAATCTAGATAGACAAAATGCGCGACGAATGGACGACAAATGGACGAATAACTTAATATTACGCCAACCGATTTTGATAATTCTTTATTTATTTGAAACCTGATGGTGCCCGTGTGGTCTGATTTTAATTTGGTCCAGTTCTGACCGTGGCATCCATGGGAAATCCATATAAGTCTCAAATCTAGATAGACAAAATGCGCGACAAATGGACGGGCAACTCAATATTACGCCAACCGATTTTGATAATTCTTTTTTTATCTGAAAGCTGATGCTGCCCGTGTGGTCCCATTTTAATTTGGTCCAGTTCTGACAGTGGCATCCATGGGAAATCCATATAAGTCTTAAATCTAGATAAACCATATGCGCGACAAATGGACGAATAACTTATTATCACGCCAACCGATTTCGATGCTTCTTTTTTTATTGGAAAGGATATACGAGTACTTCAAGGGTAGTTTGATGAGTGTTAGGTTCTGACTATGGGATCCATGACAAAGTAACGGAACTCTTCAATTCTTAGGAGCAATTGGACGATACTTTTTCGGTGTATAAATTAAATAAGAACTATTCACTGAAAATCAAGAAATAAACAAAAATTTTAACAAAAAAAAAACCAACTTCAAAAAAAACTATTCCAAAACATAAGCATAAACATTACACTAAAAAGTAAAGAAATAATTGCGTATTCTTCCAAGCTTATACGATAATATAATGTAGGTACAATTATTGTTATTGTTGGAGTCGGTGTCAGCCAATGTAGGTTTGTAACTACCTAAACGTGATATGTAAGAAATAGGTATATTGTAGTGTTTCCTTGGCTGACACCGATTCCAACAATAACAATAATTGTACCTACATTATATTATCGTATAAGCTTGGAAGAATACGCAATTATTTCTTTACTTTTTAGTGCTTTGTTTTGGAATAGTTTTTTTGAAGTTGGTTTTTTTTTGTTAAAATTTTTGTTTTGTACGCTACATGTGCTCTTTTCCACACGGGTAAATAAGCTGGTAAGATAAGCAGATGTGGCAAACTAACAAAGAAACAGACAAAGTCATTCTCAGATTGAGGTTAAAAGACCTAAGCTACAGTTACACATGCTCTAAAATAGCATGCTTTAAACAAGCACACCATGCTCACTTTACACTGAAATGAGCATGCTCATTAATAGCAATGCTTCGTAAGCATTCTGTAGCTTAAAGCTACAGTTACAAATGCTCATTAGTAGCACGTAAGCATGCTACTATTAAGCAATTGCTACTTACTAGCATGTGTGTCGTACCATCGCTAATAATGTGCATGCTCGAAACGAGTAGCATGCTCAAAACAAGCATGTGTAACTGTAACTTAAATCTGACAAACATTATGATCATTGTTAATATTCAGTCAGATCGAATCAGGTTCAGATTTTACCAAAATTTACTATTTTTGACCAAATTACCAACAAAAGACAGTCAGTCAATTTGATAAAAGTTTGTATAATGCCTACCAACTTATAGCGGAACCCTGAACTAAGAATCCGTGTGTCACGTTTGACCACTGCCGCTCGTTCAATCGCATCATCATGACTAGGCTCGTGAGGGGCAGTAATTGAATATAGGATCCGTCGACGGTTGTCATGTCAGGGTGACAATTAGTGTCAGTCTGGTGCGCACACACACTACAGTGCGCTATATTCTCCACTATGTAACTGCCTACCTACCGAGAGGATTATTTGAACGTAAAAACAGCCTAAAGCTTAACTTCTTCGAATGCCACAACTGCTTTCGCCTTTATCTTTCCACCAACGTTGCTGAATATGAACATTTAAGGACTTCATAGACAGTGAACCAGAACATACCAATTCGCAAAGGTGGTATATTTATAGTCTTAAAACACTATTTTAAGTAATGTATACTGTTTTTCCTTCGGTACATGTATAAGCAAAACGTGACAAAACCCTGCCTTACCTTTAGTGTCAAGGTATTGATTATATTACTTTGAATAAGAAAGTCTATGTTTCCCATTCTAAATTCATTCACCCAAAGAGCTTATACCTAACGATTTCAATATTTAAAACCGAATACCTTAGTAATGACCAGTAAATGAAGATGCTGCGGTGGATGTGTGGAGTCTCACGCAAAAATCGCGTGCGGAACACCTACATCCGCGGCAGCCTTCGTGTTCGTGACATAGCAGACAAGCTGCAGGAGTGCCGCCTTCGATGGTATGATCATGTCTCACGGAGATCGGCAAACTACGTAGGCAACAAATGTCTGGCCATGCCACCCCCGCCAGGTAATGGTAGAAGAGGTCTACCCAAGAAGTGCTGTCTCGACGTTGTCAAGGGTGACGTGCGAAGTGGGCCAAGAAAATAAGAAAGGCGGACCCTGGGACCCCAGACAGCAGTGAGCGTTCACAACCGGGATAGACCGCACGGATGATGATGATGATGATGACCTTAGTAATGACCAGTCTAAAGCTCCCGCTTCCGCAACATGGCTAGCGAATTTGAACTTTAATGCTACCAGTAAACCTGTACTATTCCTGTAACATTTTGCTTCGTTTGAGCAGGATAAGAGTGACTGATGCATTTCAATCCTAGAACGAAATCACAATTTTTTATTTGTTCCTTCTGATAAGTGATTTTCATATTTATTCTTTTCTGAATTTCTAAGAAAAACTGACCACCCTATGTTGATTTTTTTGCGTTAACGCTTACTGGTCCAACTCCACAAATTGAAATATAATTTTTGACCAATATTTAATTTTCCGCCTCAATCAATGAAATAATACTTTACATATGTATAAGGAAACAGGAGGACACATGGTTGTATTGTTAAAACACGAAACAATAAGAAGTCGAAGCAATAAAAAGAGGGAAAAAAGGAAATATTAGCATCACAGACGAAAACCAACTGTACAAATACGAGCAACTCTGAATAGAGAAATGTTTCAAAATAAAAAGATTTAAATTAATGCATCCAAGAATGCAGGAGCCAGCGACGTAGCAAGTAAGCAGCTTCAAACTTGGAGCAGAGCGTATTTCGTATTTCATTGCTGCATTTGTGAATTCTAACGACAAATGCGCGAGAAAAATTACAGCAATAACAACTTGCGACAAGTTCCGAGAGCTACGACTTAGTGGGGGTGGGGGGGCGCGATTTATGGCCACAATTACAACAGCCTTTATTGTACGAGTTTAGGACCTTCCACTTCAACGTTCAGCATGAAAGGAATCTCAATTTCACTCTTTCAATCTGACATTGAGATGAACAGTATCTCCGATTTCTAGATCGCTAAACGTAAACTTAGATCATTTTAAGGCTTTCACAACAACATCTCGGGTAGAAAGAGAAGAACGGGTAAGATAAAATCTTTGACAGCAGTCGCATCGGATAAAAAAGGCGTCTGTCCTCAAATAATGATATTGCGGTTGCGACCCGCCTATAATACAAGCTTATTTAGGAAACATTCAAGCATTCACCGGTGATTTCGATCACATCTCTCAAGGCACAGAGAGAACGTGAATCTGGCAGAATTGGTACATTAAACTAAAAGTACTAAAAAACGTAACTATTGGCGGGAGATGGCATGGCAGTCATGCCACCATAGATTATTTGCTGAAAAATAACAATACTAACAATATTACCTACTGTGTTGTATACTTACCTACCTCTCATCAGTACACCAGTTGGTCATCGGGATCTACCTCAGGAGGATTCTTACCTATATCACTGCACTAAACTTTTTCCTAGTCACCTGCAACAAATCTGTAAGAAATGCCTACTCTTTTGATGAAACAGAGTAAGCAAGCTGAAACCCCTATCGAGCGCAATCGAGTTACGTAACCGAAATTTTCCTCCCCACGATGACACGAATTGGGCTGTGTTGAGACTAAGGAAAGATCTCGGGTATAATTTCCTTAAACCTGCAAGTCATCACTTAACATGGCTTTGGGGGAGTTTTCGATTTAGTCTAGATGAGGACTAGGAAGCAAACATCGTCGCATCAAGTCCAATATTATGGTAACACAATAATCGAGGAAGCTCCGGGCTGTTTGTTCGGACCCTTCGGTCGACCGTGACGAGGGTGAAGGGGGGGAGGCCTATAGATATTCAAATACTGTCTGCGGACGATATTAGCCGGACTGTCCGTGGCATTATAATGTCGACGATATTAACGCTGCCAACATAAGGATTTCATATTGCCAACGACAATGGAATGTGAGAATGGACTCGTGCCAAATAACGGCGTGGGAAAAGGTTACAGTTTAATAAGATCCCACTTGAGATTAGGAGTATTATATAAAGCTTGGTGTGCACAGGACGACGGAATATTAATGAAAGCACTTCTACTGCTTGCGTCATGTACACAGTGAATTCAATAGATCAGAAGTCTTATATTATGGGCTAATAGGTGGCCGTACTACAAGGAAAGGTTATGGCTAGCAGTAACATCACGATCACGAAAGTTATCCAATTTCTATATGAACAATGAAATATATCGAAAAGTATGGTTACTATATTATGGTTGTGAAAGAACCATAATATTATGACCCCAAAAGCTAAACCCATAGAAAGACATAGAGACTAATTGACATTCTCAAATATTTTTAAGTACAGATTCGAAATGATATTTAACACGCACACAGAGAACATATTTGGGTCCGAATAGTTTTTTGTAATTTCGATGGTAATAATAATAACTCATAATTTTGCGGATTATACATAACATTATCTAAAGCAGATACATGTTGAGGAAGCAAAGAGGCACTACTTAAATATCGACCCACTTTGGATAGGCCAGATCAGAAATAAGCCAAGTAAAAAGCCCGGAAACACAGAAATACATTATGTATTCCAAGAGAGGACACGACATTTGTTCAATTAAGATAAGAAGAAAATACACAAACAGCTCTGAACTAAACAAAGCGCTCGGGAGAGGGCACTGTATCCGCTTAAATATGACCGCTTTTGGGAATAAACTTATTGCAATACATCTTGCTCCTTTCCCTTTTTGTTGGAAACAATTTGCAGGATCTGTAGATGTGAATGTCGAAAATGTTGACGATTTATCATAAAAAATGTTTGGACATTTATTTATTGGAAACACGAAAGTTTTATAGGTAATGAAGGTAAGTTGTGCTTGCGCATCACATGTGAAACTATTTTAAATAAAATCATCTGCTTGCATCGATTGGTTTATATAAATATAGTAAGATTTCTTTATAATTCTTTGAATGATCTTTTCTCAAAATAATAGTATGATTGAAAAAGCGGCTACACTTGACGATTAGTGAATTAAAATTGAACAAATATTAAATACTCACATTAATTTTCACAAAAATTAATGTGAGTATTACTATAAGTACTCATTTTGTTTGTAAACAATTCAGAATTGGCACCTTTAAAAAACTCAAGGTATTACGAAAAACTTTTTCTTCCTTTTGGAGATCAACCTTTAATTTATATGGATTCACTCGTTTCGGAAAACAGAAAATGACGTTTGCTTTTTTAGCTACATATTTATTATTTTTTCAAAATCACATCATTGCAATGGTATTAAAACCAGCCGGATACGAACAGTACAACCAAGGAGATTTTAATAAACTCGATACATCCAAAATTAAAATGGCCTCCTCACTGACCTGATATGATAAAAGTCATAGCTCAAACAAACAAATACCTACACATAACAATTACAACAACTCAAAAACATAAACAAGTAGGCAATAAAATATTTGTGTCGACAATGTCGACATGCATTGTATAACAACCCAGTGGAAAACAACATAATGTTAACTCATCCCTACTGTTCGCGGCCGGACGGCGCCCGCGCATATCATTGGTCCGTTCAGACAGTCAGCGTCGAGATATTGATGGACGCGAAGCCCATGTCGCTCAGCCGAACCGCTAGTACCTACCGTACCTATTACGCGCTAACTATCTTGCTAATTGTTATTATCTATCGCTTGTGCCTGTGAACTTTTTTTTCTTCCTCACTCCTTCTTTTTATAATATTGGTGTTGTGTAATTTCTTCTGTGCTTTTTATAAACTATGTATGAATACCAAATAAACAACTTGCTGCGTAAGTAAGTTCAGAATATGATTTCTACCACCACAATACAAACACACGACCACACACGACCCCATAACTGGTGACCCCTGCTTGAAGCACAAAATCAGGATGAGTACAAGTGATAGCGATGGTACCAAAACTGCTATGTCGCAAGATGGCGGCAACGGCAACGTTCTAAGCGGCGTAAGCAGAAGGGGCGCGGCACCAATGGTTCCGAAACAAATGAACCGAAGTCGCGCTTTTCCAATGTTCCCGACACATCGACGCGGACCAACCTACGTGTGCTACCTTTTTACGGAGGAACCTGAGATCTGGTTTGCACTGCTCGAAGGTCAGTTCGAGTGTAATGGAATTACGAGTGACTCAGTCAAATTTACGAGTCAATCCTCCAGCTGAGAATCAATACCGCAAAATTAAGACTGAGCTCATCAAGCGGCTGTCAGAGAGCTTGGTAATTGAAAGCCATCCCAATGCCTGCGTCCTGCGTCATCTGCAAGATTTAGCTGGCCCTTCGGTCCCTGAAGATTTTATTCAGACTATCTGGTGTATCCGTCTGCCCAATAATATCCTAATAACCGTATTGGCATCTCAGACCACCCAGACTCTAGAACAACTCTCGGACTTGGCTGATAGAATACAGGAAATCACTTCACCCTGCAACGTCGCAGCTGTATCATACAGCGAGTCATACAGCCAGCCAGCATTCACGGCTACTAAGGGTATCCTGACCACCAGCATGCAGTGGACGCGCATACCTGGTCAGCACCCACAGCCGTCTCAGCGACCTTGGCACAGCACACTGCACTTCGGCCAGTCAATACTAGAGACGCATTTCTCTCCCGGCCGACGCAGCAGCTAGCCACTACGCAGCACTGCACCACTCCGACTCACTGGGGCATCACCGCAGACAGTGCCGACTCACCGTGAACTATGCGGCATCTGGTTCCGACTCACTGGAACATTCCACTGGCCCGGCAAGCTTCACAAGATGTATGGACGACTCAACCTGCTAACGACTTCGGTCTCGGAGGGGAGTGATGTAGCGACATCTATCTCGCCACATACGAACTAAAAAAAACTGACGTGTCCTACATCGCGATATTAAAGTTATCCGAGCGATTGAACATATGCCCTGCCCGACAACAACCGTCGGGCAGTAGCCCACCAGACACAACACCCGTCTGGTCGTAGGATCCCTTTTCAATGGTGGATGAGGAACTTTACACCCTGTTCCTCACGCCCCCAAAAGGTTTTTACATCGACAATATTTTATAGTTTGATGCAAGACAAAATAATGTATTTAAGCAAAAGCCTCATAAATTCTGAAGTTACTCGACTTTAAATGAGAACAATTTTAGTGTGACAGCTGCTTTATAAGTAGATTTTGATAAATTCGGCATAAATCTAAAAAATAATAATCTATATTGTACTTTTACCACAAAGTGTACCCTTAAAAGAACCTTTTTTACTTCTGTCTAATGCTAAAATTAATGGAGTATAGTTATCAACTGAACTTGACAAAATATTAGTAGAATGGCTTTACACGTCTCGAGTGAGTAGTCATTATATAAGATCAATTAAATCTAATTAACTTGCGAACGCATTGCTTAATGAAGAGAAATGTTTGCCACAAACAGAATATCACTGTGCACACAACCCAGTATTGCTAATTTAATTATAAATCGGTAGATTAAGCCACATGAGTATATTAACTTTGTTGAGAACAATGTTTAATAACTATTATAACTATTCAATCTCTTGGCATTAGGGTATCTTCTGTCCCAACTTTCAAATGTATGGTGGCAAAAAATAACTCCGTAGAGCTGAAAAAAATTAAAACAATCAACATAAAAAGTTGCTAACAAATTCAGGGGTTCTAAGTTCTGAAGTGAATTAAAAACTATAAAAGGTTGCAATTTATTTAGTAGCCAGTATTATTTATCATCTCGAATATTAATTGCAGTGCGTATAATATATGACGTATATACGAATCGAATGGAAAACACTTTATTTGAAGTCGGTTAATAATAAAATATGATACAGTTAAAGTAAGGATAAACAATTACTGACAATTCATTCACGTAATAAAATATGATAATCATTGCTTAGCGCTTTGAAGTCTAAAGAAAGTTTTTATAAGTCTGTCTTTTTAGGTAGATTAAGCTTTAATTATGAAGCAGTAGAAAATTCACGTCAAACCAACGACAAAAGCGATAAAATATTCAAATGGAAAGCAATTATATAGAAAATAGGGGGAAATTCCAGAAATGCAACCATGTTTATAGGTATCGGGCTTGCTTTAATATACAGTACACAGTGGTAAGCTGCGAAGGCTCGGAAAAGTACTTTTAATTGAAGGTGAGGTGAGACTGAGTTTTCGTGAGTTCATTTATTACACAAATCATCATCATCATTCGTGCGGTCTATCCCGGTTGTGAACCCACACTGGTGTGTGGGGTCCCAGGGTCCGCCTTTGTTATTTTCTTGGCCCACTTCGCGCGGTCTTGTGCATCCTCAGTGGTGAGTTTGTAGGCATGCATGTCACCCTTAACGACGTCGAGCCAGCGCTTCTTGGGTCGACCTCTTCTACCGGTACCTGGCGGAGGCGGCATGGCCACACATTTCTTTATTGCACAAATATGTAAGAACAATTTTAATTTATCAATGACCACTGCCGCTGGACCGCATACAGCGTATTATTGCAAAGGTTTGGATTTCCAAACGATTTATTCAGCTTTAGATTATGTAACGTCAGTAAAAGTTAACCCTGTAGCAGCTCCACTGCTTCGGAAAAAGTGGCTAGTAAAGCTGCCATCCAACGCTACGTAACAAAGACTTATTGACAACACCCTAATAATTCCTAACAAGACTTTCAGATCCCCACTTAAAGCCCTAATATACGAACAAAATGAAAACTCACGTAAGAGGGTGTTATGAGCGCTAAAAAGGACAACGAAATAGTCCCGCGTTTCGTTGTTGCCTCGCCGCGTCCCCGTAGCGTCGTCGCTGCGTCGCACGGCGGCACAAACCGGATTAGTCTCACAAACGGGCACTCCCCATCTCTGAACACTTAGTATATGCCTATATACAGGGTTGCAACTTTTGGTAGCTGGGTTTTTACTGAGGCTGAAGATGAAGACAAAGGAAAAAAAAAGTAAAATATGTTTATTTGGCACACAAAAATTTGCACATAGTCATAAAAGCGTTAAGCTCGCTGGGACTATATTTGTTCTTTCATTCAGGGAAACATTAACTAATATCTTGACGCTGGTTTTCATTGTTTGCCTAATAAAATGTAAAGACAAGAAATAAAAATGAAGTTGCTAGGTACCTATATTTAAATAATATTCCGACTCGTTGCTATATTTCAAATTGCAATATAAATTAGTATTTTCTACGCTACAGCGATACGAGAAGGTGATTTAGATGTCGATTTTGACAATTATTCTGTGCATTCTAGGCCGAGACCTTAGCTGGAAAATGCACGTGGAAAATGTATGTAATAGGCTACGTAGTGTAGTATAATATGCTCGTAGTAAAATAAGGAAAGTGACTAACAAACAAACTGTTATCACTAGATACCTATCGCGCATATATTGAGTCTATAATACGTTATGGGTTAATCATGTGGGGGAACAGTATGACAGAAACAGAGTTATCGTCATACAGAAGAAATGCATCAGAGCAGTTTGTGGAGTTCCGTCTGATGAGTCATGTAGGCCGATATTTAAAGATCTCGGTTTACTACTATTGCCGTCTTTGTATACGAGTATGTATGAGATATGTATTTTTTTGTATCAAAATAAAGAATTGTTCACTAGAGTATACGATATGAACTCAAGATTGAGACGGGATCCTTACTGGCTTGTCCTGAAAGACATTCCTCGGACAGAAAGATGTAAGAATAGTGTTTTAGTAGTGTGCGTTGAGATGTTTAACAGGTTTCCTGACACTTTAAAAAAACTTAATGCTAATTTATTCTTCAAGGCACTGTACAAATGGATTATTAATAATAATTTTTACGACATTGTTTAAATTTACAAAAAAATCTGCTAATTTCCTTTAATTCAAGTACCTTAATTACCTTACCATTTTAATTTGTTCCCATGTTAATTTTATTTAATTTATGTCCAGTTTTTTTTTATTATGGGCATGCAATTTATTAAGTGCGCTTCAATATATGTTTAACGTTGTATGTGATATTTGATGTTAAATCAATAACATCTTAATACAATGTGTTAAGCAAATAAATAAACGAATCTGCATTTACAGGCCAATCCATTTGTCTGCTTAACCAAATGCATTGAAGCAGGCATAACACGTAAAATGTTTACCAAACCGAGTTAAAAATTGATCTTTGGAAACCTTCATGAAAATCGAAGTTAACTGGCAGTCTACGTGCCCACCCTGTATCGGTCGTAGAATGGACGCTGCAGCAGCTTTGGTGGACGGTTGATTGATCGCACTCCCATCACGTTGGACACACTGCGAAGGGTTGATTGGCTTTCATCCAGTGACGTAGGCATCGAACACTGAGGCTGTGCATTTTCAATCATTTTAGTATATAAAGTACCTATAATTAACTGTGTTTTCAAATTGTAAAATCGTACACATAACTACAAGGAGCTGCGACTGGTTAATCATTACCCTCGTATTTTAGTCCTATTTCCTTATAAGAACTAACAATATCTAATACATACTAGAATGTTATTATAAAGGTGAAATGTATGAGCAACTTTAGTTTTATTAGGCATTGAATAGATTATATTGCTTTTTAGTATACTCGTAAAAAAATACTTTAAGCTAAGTACCTATGTCATTTAAGAACAAAGCACAACTATGAGTACTAATCACTAGTAGAGAACTCTTCTAGGCTATCTACATGATACGAAAAAAATTAAAGGAAGGGGCAAGTATGTAAGTTATTACAACAGCAATTAAGTGATACTCGTAGTATATCCATGGCATGTCATGTATTACCCGCAAACAGATAGTGGAAGGGTACCAAATTGGGTCAAAGTATAAAAAAGTTTCATAGATAGAAAAAGATTCCAGTTGATGGTCTGAAATAAACGATTGGCCCGCTTTTCCACACCCTGCCTGTCATTTGGCTGTCAATCGCGGGACGTGAGGGTAGCGGCGTTCGCGGCACCTTCGGGGTCGTGACGGGTTCCTTTAATGGGTGAAACGCCTACCTTCATTTTCTTTGAAGGCTGTTATCGTTCACTGATCGAACTTTATTTTTTCTTTCGATAAATGACATGGAAATCGAATGGACGCCGTATCGAGTTTTGTTAAAGATTTATTTAGCTTCTACATGTTAGTTTTTTAACACAACAATGCTAAAATTAAGCTGAAACCCGACTAATGCGAAGTCCACAGTAACCACAGTCATAATCTTAATGTGTGAAATGATAAAATATTCCACAGGTACGAGTATATGTAATATATATACATTTCAATGTATTTAATAAACATTCATAATGCTGTTCATGGCCTCCACTGTACCTTTAGCTTAGCCGTAGTCGGGTTAGAATAGGCAGCTGGTGGCCATAAATAGCACAGAATATTACATTCACGCCTTTATTCCCACACAACCTTCCACTTGGTAAGATCCTGACACATATGAGATTCTTCCACTATAACTCGTTTTAACCCTTTAGTAAATGCTCGTTGGTTAAGGATACTCTTGACCTGACCCTTTATTAGAATGCCTTGAACTCGTACAAGTTACTCGTACGTTTATCCAAACCTATCTTTTACGTAAGATACATTTTACGTCATCTACTTGTAGATGTTATTTTCTGTAGAACATATAATTATTGTACTAAAAAAAAAATGTTTCAGTTATGTCGGCCTTGGTCTCAATAACAATAATTGGCCATAATAATATGTTTTATGACAAACTTAGTAATATAGCAATTAAATTGAATTGAATTAATAATGGAGCCGTAATTAATAATGGAAATTAAACGGACGGCTTTGAACTGGCACCGACACAGGCCCAGTTCTACTGAGTGCTCTATGATCGGTCCTCATTCTACACCCAGAAAAAAACAATTTGAGTTTGTGAAAATGAAAGCCTCCCTTAGGCATGCTCATTAAAATATCAGTATGCTTAAAAACTACAAGAAGGTAACGAAATGGGTACGACTACACAGAAATACAGAGCAACCTTGCTAATAAATGCGTGTTCGCTAGGAAGGCAGGGTCGACGTAACGTTTTTTACTCTTCTTATCTATCTATACTAATCTATATACTTCTATACTAATATTATAAAGAGGAAAGATTTTATGGTTTTATCGTTTGTTTGTATTGAATGGGCTCCAAAACTACTGATCCGATCGTGAAGAATCTTTCCGTAACAGAAAGCTAAATTATTCAGAAGTGATGAATGCTATATATTATTATGATTGAAAAAGAAATTCAGTGAAAAATAATAGTAATTATGTAAGTCATGTCGGAGAAAAGCGGACAAAATGGACACGAGCTGCCAGACATTTGACAGAACGAAATCTGTCTGGGCAGCTCGTTATAAAGAGGAGAGATTTGTTTGTTTGTATTGAACAGGCTCCAAAACTACTGGACACATTATCAGGGAGTGAAAAATCTTTATTTTTTTAAATTTTCTAATATCGTCGTCAAGTGGAGTGGGAATGTTGTCAAAACAAAGAAAGAATACCGAAATCTAAACACAACACAATAAAGAAATGGTAATAAATTGGAATTACTCGATGGTCAATATTATTATGAATTATAACTTTAAGTAACCTTACTTGGACCTCATCTTACGTATCTTGCTGGTTTGGATGATTAAATCTAAGACATTGCACACCAAGATTACCTAACCCCAATTTAAGTTAGAGCTTCTTCCAACTAATAAACATTCTTAAATATTTCTAAATACATACATAACTATAACACTTAGACCCAGAATACATACGAATCTTCGTAACATGAAAGTGTCTTAAGTGGGGATCGGACACACAACCTCCAGCATTAGACAAAGCTAAGTGGTCTAGTTTTCAGGAACGCTAGCTGAAAACCTGCGTCAGATCGCAGTCAGCGAAACCAAGAGCCGACTCAGGTTTGTTATTTCAATTAGTAGTTGAAACATTTTCATTTAAGTGGTTCTCATTGGCTACATGTCTTCAATAATAAACCTAGCTTTTGTTATTTTTCCCAACGAATAAGGGCTGCTTTTTTCTTCTCATTTCATTTCTTGCCTGCAAAAGACGGCACGACGAGAGTAAAGTTACGGAAGACTGCGTTTTCTCATAAAACACTTTGTAATCCGGATAAACGCGCGTCGTCGAAAGATGTTTATTAAGTTCAGGACAATGTGGGTGCACAAAAGATTTGCTAAAGACGGAAGCAGGAAAGTAATGCCTTCACAAATTGATACGTTATTTAAGAAGAATGTCGTTACTTATGAAATTATAAAAGCTGACAGTAAACAATTTGAAAATATCCGAAAAAAGACAGTAAGTTTCGCAACGATGCGTCGCTTAATCTCACTTATCAACCTAATTCGGAGAGTCTACCATCAAAAACGACTATCTCAATGATAGTAAATAAGAGTCGTAATGATTTGTAATCACTGCTACTTACCGGTGACGTAGCACGGAGCGCTGCACACACTTAACACTCATGCACTCGCGTCCACTCGCGTCGGCCGTCGCGGCACCACTGACTGAGCCGAGATACTCACCCGCGCCCTTCCTGCGCACCCCCGCGCATCCCCTCACTCCTAGATAGGGGATAAGGCGAGTCCCGAACATCCCTAATCAAAACCATTCAAAAAACGTGAAGTGCGACTTCAACAATTTCGTCGATAAGCACGGAACAACACTTGTCAGAACACTTACACAAAGATTAAGATTGGTCCAGGAATGCAGGCGTGTAATAACAAGGTGTATGCATGAAAAAATTTAGTTTTTCCATTTTTGATAAGTGTAAAAGCGACCTAAAAGCGTGTGTTTGAAATAACTTGGGTGGAAAGGTAAAGGACTTTGTATGTATGCACTTGATTTGAAGAACGTACTTTTATTAGACTGCTTTTCTACCAGAGATGCTATGCTATGTACCGGGGCGAGTAAGATGTGCTACGAAGATACGCTGCCGGAAGGTGGCTGTGCGAGGAAGATGCTTTGCTATGCGAGAGTATCCTGAGCTATGCGATGTATCGACAGTACGGAAGGCACACACAGTACGTTACGAATCGACAACTTACAACCACAATATTCGGATTATCGCGTATTTATATTCTATAGTTTGTCCAATTTAGGATGATAATTTGGCAGCTTTCAATAGGGATGGGGTAGTTTATAGTCGTTGGTGAATCGATTCGATTATCGATTCATTATTTCTTCTTCTTCTTCTTGAGTCGATACCCCAGTTACTGGGGGTCGTGACCTCTTTTATGAAGCATCTTGCGTTTTATTATTGACCGCCATTGATGCCGATCTGCGGCGGTGTGGAAAGCGTCGTGGAGTGTGGATTCGAGTGTGGTGCGGATCTGGTCGGTCCAACGTGTCGGGCTTCTCCCTCTGGGTCGTTTCCCTTCGACCTTGCCTGTAACCACAAGTTTTTCCAGGTTGTCGTTTTCCTTTCTGGCAATGTGGCCGAAGTACTCCAATACCCTGCGTAGGCATGTCGTGGATAGCCTGGTCTGGACCTTAAGCTCCCGCAATATAGACACGTTGTTACGGTGGGCTGTCCAGTGGATGTTCAGCATTTTCCTCCAGCACCACATCTCGAAGGCGTCTATGCGGTTTTGGTCGGCCTTTTTTATGGTCCATGTTTCAGCGCCGTAAAGAAATATGGAGAACACCAGGGTGCGTACAAGATTCATCTTGGTGTTTCGGGAGATGTTTCTGTCCTTCCATATTTTCTGCAGCTGTGTCATGGCGTTTTTGGCCATGCCGATCCTCCTTCGAATTTCGGCCTCACAGGACCCCTTGTTGGAGATGCTTGAGCCCAGGTAAACGAGATTGTCCAATACTTCTAAGTCGATAGTGCCACTGAGCTCCAGCCTACCAGATCTGTCGACTACCATTATCTTCGTCTTGGACCTGTTTATGGATAAACCCATCTCCATGCTGACCCTCTCCATCCTGCTCAGTAGCGTAATCAGTTCGTTCTCGTTTGCAGCCAGTAGAGTGGTATCATCCGCGTATCGCAGTGTTGAGGCACGCCCAGCTCCAGAAGTACCTTCCAAAAACAATTCCAGTTGACGCAGTCGAACGCCTTGCTGTAGTCGACAAAGCACATTATGACCGGGATGTTGAATTCGTAGCTTTTCTCGACTATTTGCCTGACATTTAGTATTTGCTCCCGGGTGCCCTTGCCCTTCAAAAAGCCCGCCTGCTCTTGCGGGATTTGCCAGTCCAGGTAGTGACGGATGCGCCTGTTAATGATATGGAGCAGGATTTTGCTAGCATGGGAGATCAGTGCAAGTGTGCGGTAATTTTCGCATCTTCTTGTCGAACCTTTTTTGTGAAGAGGAATGATTGTCGATTTTGTCCACTCTTCCGACCACTTTCCGCTGTGCCAGATGCCGTTGCAGATGTTGTGCAGTAATGTTATGCCTGTGTCACCGAGGGACTTAAGCACTTCCGCTGTTATTTCGTCTGGACCAGGGGCTCTTTTGTTCTTGAGGTCGTTCAAGGCAGCAATTATTTCAGTGCGCAGTATGTCAGGCTCAGTTTCTACGTCGGCTAGGTTGATCCGTTCGCGGTCCGTCGTGAGTGGGTCGCTGTAGAGATGTTCACAGTAGCCACACCATCTCTCGGATATCCGGTCAAGCTCGTGTAACAGTTTCCCATCGCTGTCTTCAACAACCCATGATTTTGGCTTAAACTGTTTCGTTAGCATTTTCACTTTTTTAAAGAGGTCAGAGGTCAGCAGTTTTGATGCGTGGGTTTCCACTTCTTTGCATATGCCCGCGATGTAGTGATTTTTGTCATGTCTGCAGCGCTTTTTGATGGTGCGGCATAAAGAGGAGTACGATTGCATCACATCTGGGTTCTGCAGACCACCAACTTTAATTTCTTTCCTGCATTGAATCAGTTCCCACGTCTCATTGGATATCCAAGTGGATCTTTTTTGTTCTGCCTTTCTGCTCGACGCTATCTTGTCAAGGGTATTCAGGATTTCATGTTTGAGTATATTCCAAATGGAGTCCGCACCGGCACTAGACGTAGGTGGGCTGAGTCGAAGTTTTGACTCTAGGGTGCTCCGAAAGTACTCGCGCTCTGTCGGATATAAGCTTTTTGGTCTGAGCTTGGTGCGTTTCAATGGTGACTTTAGGCGTAGGGCGAAAGTTGCAACGAGTAAAATGTGATCAGTTCCACATTCTGCTCCGGGGAAAGTTCTAACGTTCCTTACGGATGATCTCCAGCGGGTGTTTACTAAGATGTAATCAATCTGATTCCTGTACCGGTCGCCTGGAGATCTCCATGTAAATAAATAATAAATATCCCTGGATATTATTCCACACAGCGCCATCTAGCCCCAAAGTAAGCTAATTAAAGCTTGTGTTATGGGATACTAGACAACGGATAAACATACTTAAATACATTTTCTTTTGTAAATACATACTTATTATACATAGGAGACACCCAGACCAGTACAAACAGACATGTTCATGCACACAAATGTTTGTACTGTGCGGGGATCGAACCCGCGACCTCTGGTGTAGTAGCCAACTTCTTAACCATTACACCAAGTCGGTCGTCATGTGTATAGACTCCTCGGATGATGCTGGAAGTAGGTATTCATAATACTCAGTTGCTTGTCTACGCAAAACTCAATAAGCCTATGGCCACGTTCGTTCCTAGTCCCCAGACCGTATTTGCCCACAGAGTTTCTGATATGGTCATCAGTAGTCGTGTCGCCAACTTTAGCGTTCCAGTCTCCGAGTATTAGTGTAATTTCCCGGCCTGGTATATCGTCTAGTGTTTTCTCCAGGATCCCATAGAATTCCTATATAGTCTCATCAGGCGCTTGTGCTGTAGGTGCGTATATCAGAACTATGTTCAGTGTGCATGACTTGGCGTTCAGCTTCAAGGTGATGATTCTGTCAGATATAGGGTTATATCCGAGCACAAAACGGTCTAGACGGGGAGGTACGAGTATACCCACTCCATTCCTGCTTGTATCTGGGTTACCCGAGAAGTATAGTGTGCTTCCCCCAGGGGCTCTAAAATGGCCTTGGTCTCGGAGATGTGTTTCGCAGATGCCCAGGATGGATATGTTATGGTCTTTCATTTCCTGTTCTACGATGCTTAATTTTCCAGCCTGGATAAGCCCATTAACGTTCCAGGCTCCAATACGATGGTGTTCTTGTATTGGGATTTTGTTGTTTCCATCAGTACGCTGGATCGTTCCTATAGACCCCTGAGGATGCGAGTCAATAGGAGCATCGGTAGCATATTTCACACCGCCCAGCCCGGGCAGCGCCGGGGGTCGGCCGGGTCGTCCGACAAACGCATTACATTTTCTGTACTATCCATGAGAGAGGTTTTCTTGGGAAAATGATTGTGGTGGGTTACCACGTCCTTCCACATCAGTCCTTTCGAAGGGGATTTAGTCCCTTCAGGCTTCTGAGGGCCTGGGTGAGGGTTATTTACCGCCGCCCATTGCTCGGCGTTGACGTTTTACAGGTAGTTATGTCTACTCCTAGCGAACCCTCCTCTTTTCTCACTCGGGCTTGGGACCGACGACGGCAGAGTTAATTTTATTATTTCATAGAACTTGAAATCGACAGTTTATTTTAATGTGCAATAAACAGATAATTAAATAAACATATCACGACTACAAAAGCCCTCAAGTGAATCAATTAAGGTAGGTATTAGGATTTCAAGTTATATTACTAACAGAATATTTTTTTTTTTTTTTTTTTTATTTGGGAAACAGACAGTTGTTATATATCAGAACAAACTTAACATAAATATCTAAGTCAAACCAATAAAGTTTCCACTGGTATTATTTAACATAATGTGAGCAAACTGGAACTTACTAACTATAAATTAAAAAAAATATATATATCTGAGAATAACAACATAAAATTAAGATTATCAGTTACATGCAAAACTGAAAGCTATGATGGAACACAAATATCTTTAATTTGTTTTATGAATCCATACAACGAAACATTAAATAAGTCTACACCTTGCTGCACACCCTAAATCACTTTCATGAAATCGTCGTAAAAATCAATAGAAGAACTGTCCCTTGAGTTTATTATCAATTCTTGTTCACACAAGATGTTCACTTTTATAATTTAGATTAAAGATTAAGATGCAAGGCACTTCACTAAGTGGGCGGTACCCGTCAATAAAGTAGGATAGTAGGATTTTCTGCCGTGCTGGTGGCGGCACTTTAAAATAATACTTTCCACAGCCCCATATCTTCCCATGGGTGTCGTAAGAGGCGACTAAGGGTTTCTTCCAGCACACCATCTGCTCTTCAGGTGGGAGACTTATGTCGCCCGGTTGTTGAGTGTTCTCTATCGCTTCTACAATGGGGAATGCTCTGACGAGTTATTCCAGCTTATCCCACCCTCACCTTTCCACTCCCGTACCACGCGTGCTGGACTACCCACACACAATTCAACATTTGTTGGCCCGAACTAAAAGGTTCGGTGACTCGTTTCTTTGTCGTACCATCCAGACGTGGAACGCTCTTCCAGCACATGTGTTTCCTTCCTCGTATAGTCCCGGGTTCTTCAAGCGGGGCGTGAAAAGGAATTTCTGCAAGCCTTCAAGGTGAGGATGGCCAGCCCAATGATTCGTTTGAATGACTGGGCTTGTCAACCTCATATCTGGACCTCACGACCGCTCTCCATCAGGTGGAGTGAGGTCCTCTTGACGGTCAATATAAAAATAAAAAAAAGGATATTATCTGTAGTACACTTTACCAAAATAAAATGCAATACTTCATAGGCGTGAACTGTCAGAATTATCATCCTAAATTGGACAAACTATAACAATGTTAATACATTTTTACTGTCACAAAAAATTAGATGTCCTACGTTAGCTGTCAAATGTGCTGCCTTTAGAAATAGGTTGTGTGGCTAAAAAAGTTAAATACCGATCAAAACTACCGGCCTCTATCTTCGAGAGCTATAAGACTGTATATATGTCGATCAGCGAAAGCTGGTACCTTCACATAACCCACACTATTGCAATTTTATACTAACTTACTTTAAAATAAGATAAAAATCATTTATTTTAGGCAAGTCCCCTTAAAGTTAGTAACAGTGTGTTTATCCTGTGTAGAATTTAAATGATTATAGAACAGCTTGGTTTCCTTCACGAGATGGACGCGTGTCCAGTGTTGCATAACAACACTACCCACTAAAAACATTGTTTGGTGCCATATTATGAAGAAATGTTGCACGGTTAAATTGTTAATAACGGAAGAAAACAGGGCAGCCAAAATTGTGTAGTCCCCGCGGGCAAAGCCGCCGGCGGCAAGCCACTACGAAATATAATTTAGGTTGCTTTCCCACCGCAGGTGTGCTATGCAGCTTTGCTGCGAGGATGTGCAAGCTAAGCTACGAATTAGACCGTTTCCACTGATGCTATTCAATGTTACAGAGCGAGTAAAGTATGCTACGAAAATGCGCCGTCGCAAGGGAGCTGTGCGTGGAAGATCGAGCTATGTATCGATAGTAGGGAAGGCACTCACAGCACGCATCCATGTACTGTCATATTGAAAACAACTTAGTAGAACCCGTTTCCACCAGTGCTATGCTATGTGGTCCAATGAATGTGATTGGTGGCTATCAAACGCATCCACAGCAACGAAGCATAGAGCACATCTTTGTGAAAAACCAGCCTTACATCTGACCGTCAAGCTCTAGCGGGCTCATGCATGTCATGATGTTGACATGTTATAAGTGAAGACCTCTTTTATCACCCTACAACCTCGGCCCCTTGCTCGCCCGCAATCAGACGCTAGTGAGAGAAAGAGAGATTTTTCAATTCTGCCGATGAATTCTCAAATCCGCATTCCAAACATTTCATATTGCGTGTTGCGACGCTTTCCCGCATTTTTGAAACATTCGAACGGTGATGCCAAAGAGTCAAATAAAAATAGTTTCATTTATTTCACGCGCGAAAGTTATGAATCTGTCAAAATCCCTCTACCAACAGTGAAACACGAAATTACACCGGGGTAGTCAGAGGAAAGTGACTATTTCAGTCATGGTGAACAGAACACTCAGAAGGACACTTTTATTTATTTGTTTATTCTTCATTGCACAAAATTAATGATACAATTGGCGGACTTAATGCCAGAGGGCATTCTCTACCAGTCAACCACACGATCAAACAGATAAATTAAACACGGTGCACGAGATTAAACTAAATAAATTACTTTTGAAAACAACGACAGATGCTAATTATTATAAAATAACAAAACAACAAAATAAATAATATATAAATTCAATATAAATCGATAAAAATAAACATACATAAATAGAAGTCATAATATAAATAGAACCAACCAAACCAAGAATTGCTTGCGACAAAAAATAAATTACATAATAATAGCCATATAAACCCCTCAGAATAACCTCGTATTAACTTTGAACCACATACACCTAACAGTGACTCAAGGATCCATCCCTAATGCGTGACCACCGATCCGTAATGCTTTCGAACATCCACTTTAAACCTGTATTTACTAATAGATTTTCTTATTGGAACAGGAAGTTTGTTCCAAAGACGAATCGCAGATACAGCGAAAGAACTAGACATGAAACCGGAAGAATGAGAGGGCGAAAGAAGGGAAAGAGTATCTTCAGAACGCAACTGACGACAATGTGAAGAATGAAGAAATTGAAATTTACTTTTTAAATAAGATGGAGAATTAGGATCAAAAAGAATAGAAAAGAGAACATTTAAAATTCGAATGGACCTACGCTGCCGGATAGGCATCCAGTTAAGTTTAGAGCGGAAAATGGGTACGTGGTCATATTTGCGCAGTCCGAAAATGAAACGTATACAGTTATTTAGAAGTCGATCCATTTTGTTCAAAAGCTCCTGTGAAACGTTACTGAGACAGACATCACCATAATCAATCAACGGCAAGATAAGGGCTTGCACTAGCAGTGTCTTTGTAGATGACGGCAGAAAGTTCTTCAGGCGATAGAGAGCGCGAAGAGTCCCAGTTCTCGCGAAAGTTAGTTTTAACGTTAGTTAAAACTACCCAGACGGGTGTCTCCTATGTATAATAAGTATGTATTTACAAAAGAAAATGTATTTAAGTATGTTTATCCGTTGTCTAGTATCCCATAACACAAGCTTTAATTAGCTTACTTTGGGGCTAGATGGCGCTGTGTGGAATAATGTCCAGGGATGTCCAGGGAATAATCGCATGATAAATTTGGAAAAGATTGATAGGATTTCGAAAATGGATAGATAAGAGCTACTTTTTGGGACCGGATCGTTAAACTTTGCCGCGGGACAAAAAGCTATCGAACATGTAAAAATCATTTAAAATCATTAACCAATAAGTATAAGACATGACGGATCTAAACACGAAATAAACGTATAGTACGTACTATTTATTACTCACTGCCCTACGTTTCGTCTGGATTACACCTGCCGTGGCCACGAGCCGACTGGTGGATCGCGGCATCGTCTGCGCCGAAGTTTCTTCTGCCACCCTCACATCACTCAATAAATTGTCAGTACAGTCACCTCGACAAACAACTCTCACGTTACCGCGGCTCGGCATGACGGTACGAGAGTGTCAAAATCATAGTTACATGACAGCTTTTTACAACGAATTAAATCGTATTTGATCAAAAAGGAGTTTACTAGTTGGTTTATCAGGCCATTAAAATAAGATTTAGACCTGTTACGCATAACTCGTGTATTTTAGGATACTGGACTTTCGCTTGACACGGGCAGCGCGGTAGCGTGTCAAAGCCAAGTTCAAGCTAACATAAACACTTTGCTCTACCTAGGATTTGAACCCTGGACCTCCGGCCGAGCTTTGTAACCACTCGGCTAAAAAATCAGCTAAACAACATTTTATATTTAAACTAGAATTATGACCCGCTATTCACAACACAAGATGTAAAAATAAATCTTTTTTAAGGTTATTCCTTTTCCATACAAAAGTCTATCGGCATTCACGCGCTAAATAAATATAAATATTAATCCAGGTCAAATTACACCAAGACCATCTGACCCCAAACTAAGCAGAGCTTGTACTATGGGCGTCAGAGACTGATAAACACACTTGAAAATTTCTAAATAGATAATAACACCCAAACAAACAATAAACACAAATGTTCATCACTTATATCATACGTCTTCCCACATGTCGATTTCTTTCGAAAACATTAGCTGCCATTCGGCTATGTAACTCGCTGCCTAATAAAATTAAATAGTCGACCAGTAGGTTTTCCTTTAGAAGAGCAATCCACAACTTCTTCTTAGAGAAACCTTGACTCAGAAATAGCATTACTTGATTCTCTCTCCTTTCAAGACAACGTTTTAAGATTTGGGTACGATAGTTAGTGTATGTATCTTTAAATTTATGTATTATAATTATGTATGTATAATATGTGAAATTTTTGTATAAGTATATGTATTTTGTATTAACAGTATATTTTATTCCGGTTTTACGAGACGCCGCCAACACGATTTCTGCTTCGCCCAGTGGTTGACTGGTAGAGAATGCCATTCGGTATTAAGTCCGCCAATTGTACTTTTTCTGTGTGCAATGAAGAACAAATAAATAATAAATGAATCTACTTAAGCCTTGAGATTTGCGTGGGAACTTATTTAGGGATACTTATTTTCGCAAACAGATAAAAAGTAATATTTATATTTTCTGTAATCTTATGTCGTCTGATATAAGATTACTGACATTATAAATAGAGCTCATATAGAGAAAGAAGTTGTAATGTACGAGTATTATGGCATACATTTTTCATATCTCTCTCTGATCACTTTGACAAGCTCTCGGGGATGAAAGTTTCTCTTTATCAAATTTCTACAACATTCTACTTCAAAATAATTTTGATAAGTGCATCACTGTGCTCTTTATCACTGCGCCAACCAGGTTGTGTATGATGTGATAACATCTAGCAAACACACAGCAGCTTTGTTTAATAAAATTCAGTAAAAGGAAAGAGATGTTAACAGATTAATAATGACAAATAAAAAGAAGTAAATTGCATAGCTATATACTGTCTGCTATATACTGCTGGGCAAAGGCCTCATTCATTTCATTCATCATTGAAATCAAGTTATCGCTACAATTGATTGAATTGACTTAGTCACCACGCTTGCCAAATGCGGGTTGGTGATCCCAAACCCGGGCTAAGTTTAAAAAAATCTCAAAACACACTTTGCCCGACCTGGGAATTAAACCCGGGTCCTCCGGGTTTCGGGCCGAGCTCTGAAACCAATCGGCCACGGAGGCGTTAATGACAAATACCGATTTAAAAAAATCTGAAACGGCTATGGGCTATTAATCACCGTCATGGGCATGGTAACTGAGTGTCCCAGACCCTGGCTGAGTGGCAGGTGAACATCGCCGTTGTGGCTAAGGAAGCCGCGGAGCGCGCGCGGGAAGAAGATCCCGACGCTGATACGCTCCGCAGGGCGAGGAGGGGGAGGAGACGGCGACCACCTGTTCGTCGCCTCCAACCTCTCCGTGGAGGAGGCCAGCTGGCGCGCGGTACGGGGGTCCCCGCGCCGGCATTGCACAGGCCTCCACCATCGCCTGGTAGGGACGGCTCGACACCCTCGGCTGTCCCTATCGACCCCTCCTCTAGAAGGGGGGGTCGCTTCCGGCCCGCCGTGCAGGCGGGCCCCGTCCGGGGGAACGCGTAGAACGCGTAGGCTTCGTGCTACTTACCGTGCTCCCCCACTATGGACGATGAGAGGGAGTAGTAGGGTTTTTAGTCGGTAGGCCACTGGGCGCTTTCCTTTAATAGGAAGTCCCCCCCAGTGGAGAGTCCGACATAACTTGTCCGCCCCCCGGTGGACGGGTGTGCCGTATAAGGCATTTCCCCTACATAAAAAAAAAAAAAAATTGTAACTGAGTTCGACCGGAGTCCTGGGTTCATTCATTTTTGGGCTATTTTCCTGCCAATTCGGCGCAGTCTTATCTCCGTCTGCTGCTTCTGTAACATTTAATTAATCACACAACTATTTACAATTAGCTTTTATTTCATTCATTCAGAGGTGGTTTTAGCACTATGGATCATATATTAGCCATGAGAATCATCATCGAAAAAACCACTGAATATCAACTACCACCCTGGATCGCATTTATAGACTACAAGAAGGCCTTTAAAAGTATCGAAACCTGGGCAGTAATTCAGTCCCTTCAGAATGCTCGTATTGATCACCGCTACACTAACCTCATACAACATATATACCAGCACGCAACTTTAAAGGTCAACTTACCACCCGAAACGCAACCAGTCAAGATTCGAAGAGGAGTTAGACAGGGTGTCACACTTTCTCCTAAGCTGTTCACCCGCGTACTGGAAGAAATTTTCAAAAAGTTGGATTGGGAAGAGCGCGGCATCAATATAGAGGGCAAGAGACTGAATAACCTAGGATTTGCAGATGACATTGCATTGTTCTCGGACAACCCAGAGGACCTACAGGCTATGATACAGGAACTCAATCAAGCCTCTGAACAGTGTGGTTTAGAAATGAACCTTGACAAAACCAAGGTTATGACCAAACATGTTAATAGTACCGCGAACATCTACGTAAATACCACTGTCATAGAGAGAGTAGACAAGTATCTGTATTTTGGTCAAGAGGTCGTAATGGGAAAGGACAACCAGGTTAAAGAAATCGACAGGCGCATAAGACTAGCATGGGCAGCTTACTCCAAGCTCAAATTCGCGTTCAAAATGAAAATCAACGCCGAACAAAAAGCTCGAATTCATGACCAGTGCATTTCACCGGTGCTCACGTATGGGGCCGAGACTTGGGATTTTACTAAGGGAGTCCTTCATAAACTTCAGGTGGCTCAGAGAGCAATTGAGAGAAAACTGGTTGGAGTTACGCTGAATGATCGGAAAAGAAATGAGTGGGTTAGAGAGCGTAGTAAAGTGAGCGACGTTACTAAACAGGTTGCGAAATTTAAATGGGAGTGGGCTGGGCATGTGGCCCGTAAGCAAGGTTCTTGGTGCAAGGCGGTGGTGGAATGAAGGCCGTGGGGCGAGAAGCGTCCACGAGGAAGACCGCAGATGCGTTGGTGTGACGACATCAAAAGACTGGCGGGAACAAAGTGGTTGGAAACTGCTCAAGACCGTGAAAGATGGCATAAACTGAAGGAGGCCTACACCTTAGCGGTTGAAAAGGGCTAAAAAAGAAGAAGAAGAAGCTTTTACTTATTTATTCTGCGCTTATAAACCAATCTCCGTTCGTAAGGACCTCATTTCATTAATTTCATTTTCAAGAATGTCCAACAGCAAATTCGCCTACGACACAAATGTAAGTAAATAAGGACTGATCTGTATTAAATCCACGCAATTTTTTTCACTAATGTCTGCTACGTGGGATGGTAGTCTGCAGTAAGTGGTCGGCAGCCACTTACTTAAAACATTGAATACTTGAGCTAGGCATTAGCCAAATTACAGTTTACACTTTCAATTTATCAAACATTATTTATTAAAGTCAGAAATAATATCTAAATAAAATGGTTGTTTCAAATATTTAGAGGTTTTCACTGAAAGCGTAAATTAAAATAGACTAGAAAAATTGAACTAGACTAATATAGTCTCGGTCGAATATTGATGTTTCAGACAAAAAATACTCAAATCAAATTTTGTCGTTTCTCCATTTTGTCAAGGACGGTAGACTAAATCTTGGCCCCGCATTAATCACCCTGCGTAATAGTATTGTAGCGTTATATTAGTTCGACATTATTTACACAAATTGTATTAATCTTTAGAAGTTATTCCTTACCACTTTTATGTCCTACAAAGACTCACTGCCCTCCCTGCCTTTTCTCATCCAGCTCACTGCTTCCTTGTCCTTCAACTTTAGCGTTTGTGAATCTGTATTCATCCGCCTAACTATATATAACTTTAATAAAATTATGCTCAACAATGTGGCGCGAATCCAGAAGCCTTTACAACAAAAGTTACAGATGACAACGAGTGAGAAAAACATTTTGGGACACCATCAAGAATAATAAAGAGTAAAGCCAAATAATAACATAACAGCAGGTTTAGCTTGTCGCTAGGAAGCAGGGCAGTATCAAGAAGGATTTAAATATCTTCTGTGTAAATAAATCAAATACTCGTATCACAACAAGTGCGCTCACCTGATATTTGTCTGCAACTCTGAATACTTTTAATAAATGAAATGTACTTTTACCTACTACATGTAATTTCCTTTCCAGTTCCATTTCTCAACGATTCATAATTCATAAGATCTTCCAATATTGATACATTCTGTAAAATTAAAAGGAAAAATGACACAGCAAACATGATAGTAGTTAGATGCTTTTTTATTATTATTCAGTCATCACTTTATTGATTAACTTTCCATAATTAGACATGTTTAGATGCAAACAGATTTGCAACGTCGGATGTAGTGTACCAACTAACGCTCAACACTAAAATTTCATTATTTGATGTGTGTACAGTATTACAAACTCTATTTATCTGAAATCTGACAAATCAACATAATACATAACCAAAATAAGCTAAAAATAGTTACACTACACACACCCAAACACTTATAACACGCATAAATATCACTAAAGGCGAGAAATATAGTATTTTTCAAATAAGTAAATATCAATTTGGTGGCTGCTGCGAAAAACTTTCCGTAGCAAGCTATTTTGCCACAACAGTTATTTTGCCGCCATAATGTTAATTAAAAAATCAAATATGCAATGGAGTTATAATATAAGCATAAGCCCTTACGGGAGAAGTATCTCAGATGTATATCCATTTTTATTCTTAAGATAGATAACTGTTTATTGGGATTTCAAAAGAATTACATACTGCACAAAAAAAAAATAGTAAGTTGTTTATATTGTTATAAATCTTTGTTTTTGTAGGAATACTGTACAGTTTCATGTTAAATAAAGAGAATAATAATAAAAAATAATAATTTTATTCTCAATTTTTTGAAGGTAAGCTTAGTGCCAAATCAACCTGCCGTTATGGCGGAGTGCTCACCACCTACCACGTTGAGTTCTAAAACCCTTAGGGAAAAGCTTGATTGGTTTTCTTCGTATCTCCGTGATCGCCACCAAGCTGTTCGAGTGGGACAATCTCTCTCAGATTGGTCAGGTTTGGATACTGGTGTCCCTCAGGGTGGCATATTGTCACCTATGCTTTTCTCAATTTTTATAAACGTTTTGGCTGGCGAACTTGGATGCCCCCACCATTTTTACGCAGATGATCTACAGATCTACAAGCAGGGAAAGACTGTTGAGATTAACAGCGCTATTGGACAAGTTAACCGCGATCTGGAGTGCGTTGTTGACCACTCAACGGTCTGCCAAATTCGGAGTCAAGGTTAATCCTATCAAATGCCAAGCCATAATCATCGGTGGCTCACGACAACTGGCGAAGCTTGATATGAGTGCAGTTTCACCTATTGTAATGGACGGTATCGTTGTTCCTTACTCCCCTTGTGTGAAAAATCTTGGCATTCATATGGACTGCTCTCTCAGCTGGACCAAGCATATTAGTGAAGTGAGCAGGAAAGTACATGAAATAGGTGTGACACGGCAGCGCGGGTCTAAATTAGTTTTTTATTTAAACAGTCATAGTTTGTGATTACCAACCCGCATTTGGCAAGCGTGGTAATAAAGCCAAATATTATTATTATTTATTGATTCAAATTAGACATCGTAGGTCCACGGTGTTAGTTACAATTAAACTTACTATGCTATGTTAGTACTTAATAACTAAACATGACCGTGTTCGCTTAACCAGCGTCCACACGAACGGGCTATTGAACCGGTCGGCTATCACACGTAGGATGGTGCTGCGGCTCTCGCGCAACCTGCGCAGTAGCGAGGCGGATTTCTTGCGCCAGGTGGCATCGAAGCCATCAGTGTGTGTCTCGGCGACCATGACTGAAGCGCTACAGAAGCGCGGCAGACGCAACAACGCCCTAAACGCGTTATTGAACTGGACTCACAGAGCATTGTAAGCCTTTTGCGTGTGATTGAACCACAGGGCTGATGAGTATAATTATGTGCAGTAGTCTTTAAACAATGTAATGTTTACATTCACTGCACACCGAAAAATCTCTCCATATCGTGATCATCTCTGAGGTCATCTGAGGTGCCCCAGATAGTTAAATTGATGTGCTCTATGCAATTTGACACCGTTGAGGCAAATACTAGTCACAGAAGCAGGACATCTGGTGCCAGACCTGAAAACCATAACCTCAGACTTTCTGGCGTTATAAATTAAGCCGTGAGAACGAGCATACGCCTCACAAACTTCAACCAAACTGCGGAGAGCCCTGACCGAGGGGGCCAACAACACCATATCGTCCGCACAACTGATGTTATTGAGACAGACACCGTCTATCTAACAGCCGATACGCATGCTGCTGAGCCCCTCGTCCAGACCATTCATGTACAAGTTAAAGAGCAGTAGAGAACTCAGTCCACCTTGTCTTACTCCGCAATCTGGTCTAAATGGTTCCGAGAGTTCCCCCGCCCACCTAACAATGGTTTCCTGATTCAGATACCAGTACCTTATCAGCGTTGCGAACCCTGTTGGCAGCGTCGTCTCTGATAGCTTCTGCCACAAAATGTCGTACAAAATCATATCAAATGCTCTAGTCAAATCCAGAAAGCATGCATATATGGGAGTCTTCCTGTCTGTATAATACTTGACTGTGTGCTTTAAGGCTAAAATAGCGGTCTCTGTTCACAGCCCAGGTCCAAAGCCGAACTGAGCGTCGTTCAGCTGGACGTGCTCTTTCAGCTGTGAGTTGAGCACACTGTCAAGTATTTTTTCCATGATTGTAGCCAAAGATATAGGTCTATAATTATTTCTATCAGACACATCACCCGTTCTGCTTTTCACAATTGGTACCATCAGGATCCGCATGAGCTCTGGAGGAAGGTATGAATGGCATACGCATACATTAAATGACAGCGCGAGCACATGAGACAAGTGAAATCCCGCATATTGCAGGTGTTCGATGCTAAGTCCATCGTGGCCTCGTGATTTGCCTCTAGTCATGTTTGTTTTGGAGTAGTAACTGGCAGAGGCTTTTCAACGTTATCCCTAGCATCGAACTCCTGACACGGTATTCCCAGCGGCGATTCTATTGCGAAATGATCTTTGAACATCTCAGCAATGTTCTTGGCGCCAGAAATACCGTTGACGCTCACAGGAACGCTCGGCCTAACATTAAGCCTGTTAGTGCTTTTCCATTTTTTTTTGAAATCTGAGCTAGCATGATGTTTCGCTATTATTTCCATTTTAACCTGATCATCAGATTTGATGAGCACTTTAGTTTACCTTTAAAGATTCTACGTGACTCAACCATTGCATCAAACAAAGGTCCTGCTCGCGGTTTCCCATGCCAGCTCCAGACATCAAACTCACGCCTAGCGCTCCTGTAAGACTCACTAACATGTTTATTCCACCCAACTAAAGGTTTTTTACGACAACCATTTTCCTTACCTTGAAATGTGGCACTCGCACTATTACCATCAATTGTAGCGAAGACTGACTTCAATCCTGAAGGCCTTTGCCCTGCAGTTTACCCCGTATTTCATTCTTAAATACAATTGTTGTTGCGTACCTTTTCAGGTTGTTGGTCCTCTGCTGAGGATACAGGGTGTACTGAAGGTCTTGTATTGTTCGTGGTGCAAGAGACCAAAAAAGTAAGTATTTATACTTATATATTTTAGCTGCATTGTGTTAATTTTTATTTTTTTAATGTATTATGAATGGTATGCCGGTAACTGCTATTGCCCTTCCATTCAGAGGGTTGAACAAGCAAAATACTTGGGTGTTTATGTGGATCAGCGACTTTCTTGATATCCACATCTGGAACACGTATCCGCAAGGCTAAGAAAACTAATTTGGATTTTCATTATACTCAAGCATGTGGTGCCGGTAAGGCAAAACGGTTCGGGTAGGGATTTGTTAACTAACATTTACATCTCAGTAGTTCAATCGGTACTAATATAATGTATACCTGTTTGGGGAGGGGCAGCCAAAACCCACCTTATTGGTGAAGAACGTGCCAAACGTAGCTTTAAATGTCATGTATTTTAAAAAGATGCAATATCCAACATGCAGCCTATAAGAGTTGAGTAACCTTCTGTCGAATAGAAAGCTATAATATGTGCAAACGGTTCTAAAAAGACACAAAACGTTACCTTATAACACTAATAACGATACAAGAAGGAGGAAAAATTGTGCTTTTCGAGCAAACGAGGTAAATACTCAATTCGCTAAAGCCCAGTACGATAGACGATCAATTGATTTGTACAATACTATTGACAAGGAGTTGAATATAAGTACCACACAGTTCTTCGAATGTAAGAAATTTCTAAGAACATGGCTACAATCAAAAACATATGACGATATAGAATCACTCTTGATCTGACACGTACACTTAACACACGCACACTGACACACACCCACGCATACATCCACTCACACACACTACCAAAACACACACACACACACACACACACACACACACACACACACACACACACACACACACAGTTCATTGTTATTTGTTTGTTTATTAATAGAAAACAGACTAATTCATTTAAATTTTATGATTAGGATAAAAGTAAACAATTGTTTTGCCACTAAGTACTACTTAAGCTATTAGATAAGCATTGTTGAAAGAAGAGCGGTATCTCCCTGACACAGGCTTATATAGGCTTAAAAGGGGATACTGAAGTTACCTGTTTAAGAATCGAAATATTTGCTAATGCCAATATATTTTTTCATTTTTTTATTTATGAATATTGTGAATTTAATAATCTCGAATCAAATAATGTTTAGACATAATAATAACATTTGCATGTTACTTACATAGCTAAAAAGGAGAAGCCATACATACTATTCTAATATCTTCCATGTACCCTTTTTCATATACGGATAAATAAATTATCTTATCTTATCTTATGTTATCTTACATAAAAGAGAACTCTCATGGGTAGGGCCACAATACACATTGTGCCACAAGTTTGCTACTTCAATAATTCCTTTTTTTAATTTTAACTATTGTATATAAAAATAATAAATTATGAGCTCTCCGGTAAAAAAAATGTTCAATATAATAGTTTTAAAGGATGAAAATCAGCTTTCCGTTTCCGTCGGATAAGATTACCATACCGTTCAGAAATCGACATCAAGTTTAGGACGTGAGTACATGATAAATGACAATTACATTTTTTTAAAGAAATGCTTTACACTCCTTTTATTTAGTAGCAATTGCTGGGATGTATACTAAAATTCCGCCAAACACCATGCACGTCCATTATTATCAGTAAAAAATAAAATTGATTATTTTCAGAAATTGAACCGGTAACGCGAGCTGTCAAAAGTTAAAAGAAATTGTTGGACGGAGTACACAAATGCATGTCACTTGACTGTCTGCTTATCTGTCATATGGTCCACATGAAAGCAGTTGAGTTTAAACCATTTGTATAAATTACTTCCTATAAGTACTTACGTACAACTGGAATGTGCACTGCTACTAAAAAACGGTCCTAGTGAGACAGTAGGTACGAGGTCGGTTTATCTCACTCTAATAAGGTGACCATAATGTATGAAAAGAAAAAATATTTTTCTTGTTTTATTATTACCTACCTAGTTAATTTAAACTAACTAATAAATACGATGGAGCGACTAGATTCGCATCACGCTTGAAACCACCTTGCACGATGCCCTCACTCTGCTTCGGACATAGGCAGATGGCGACAAATAATTCGTGACAAGATACTCCATAAGGATGATCACGACCCTCAGCATTGAGACCGACGCGAGGAGGAGGATAAATGCGGAAGCGTTTGTTAGTTTTGATGAAAAGTGATTCAGGGATAGCTGGCCCTTTTTTTTTTTTTTTTGCGGGGGAAAAAATGCATTACGCACTATCCCGCTGCCTGGGTGGGGCAGCGGGGGAGTGTGGGACTCTCCGTCCCTGAAGGTGACGGCATACCCACCAAAAAGACCCCCAGTATACCTCATCGCCTTGACGGGACGACACGGTGCCTAGTTCGGATTACCATGCCGTCCCTGGCGGACGGCCCAGCCTTCACGCCGGGCCTCCTCACGCAGCAGGGGCATCCCGGTATACGGGGACACCCCTAGACAGGAGCACCGTGCAATGGGGTGAAAGTCCCCCGACTTTCACCCCGGTGCTGCTTTTAGGGAGCAGGGAGAAGGCGTGCAAACCGCCGTCTCCTCACTCCCCGCCGTCTGCGTCGGAGAGGGGCCGCCTGAGGATCTTCCTCCCGGGCCCTCTCCGCTGTCTCCTTCTGCGACATCACCTCTTCGCAGAAGGAGACCATCGCCTCCCATCCTCTCTCGCTCGCCAGCATGGCCCGTATCAGGGCCGGGAGCGAGAGGTCGGCGCCGACCACATTCACTAATGTGCGACGCTGCACCACCCAAGCAGTGCACACCTCAAGGGTGTGCTGGGCGGTGTCCTCCTCGGCGTCGCACTGGTGGCACCTCGGGGTGGGCTCCCTCCGAGCGATGTCATGCAGGTACTTTCCGAAACATCCATGTCCGGAAAGTACCTGCACCAGCCGGTACGTAAGGGGCCTCTTTTCCCTACGTACCCACTGGTCGAGGACTGGCCTGATCGCCTCTATGGTTAGTCGGCCATAGAGCGGGTCGGCCAGGTCCTCCGCCCACCTCGGCAGTAGCGCGCTCTGGGCACGCCGGCGCACTCCCTCAACTTCGTCCCAATACGGGCGCTCTCCTCTTGCTCTTGCTGCTGTGCGGGACTGGTACACAGCAGCGAGAACATCCGCCTCCAGTTCCCAGGGGGGCATGCCTGCCAGGACACAGGCAGCCCCTCCCGACACCGTACGGTAACCCCGTATAGCCCTCAACGCTATAAGCCTCTGAGGCGCCCGTAACAGGCGCCTGTTATTAGCGTTGAGGGCACCCGCCCAAATTGGCGCTCCGTAGAGCGCCATACTTTTGAGGATGCCGGCGTAGAGACGCCGGCATGACTGGCCCGGGCCGCGCTCGTTGGGCAAGAGCCGACCCAGAGCACCCGCGGCGCGGATTAGGCGGGGCGCGAGACGGGAAAAATGGGCCCCAAAATGCCACCGCCCATCCAACACTAGGCCCAGATATTTTATCTGGGCCTCTACCCTCACATCAACGCCGTTGAGGCAGACCACCGCGCCTGGAGGCGGTCCCTGCCGAGGCCCATGGAAGAGGAGGGCCTCAGTCTTATTAAGGGCCAGCTTCAGGCCTAACGCCTCGATGCGGCCCACCACCAGACTGGCGCCGACTTCTGCCAGTCTTTTCACCTCTGCAAATGTTTTACCTCCCGCAATGACCAGGGTGTCATCCGCATAACATATGACGCGCATCCTCGGAAGGAGCGCGCCGCGGAGCACCCAGTCATACCCCATGTTCCACAACAGGGGCCCTAAAACGGACCCCTGGGGAACCCCACATCGCATTGGGCGACGAACCAATGCTCCTCCTCCTTCATAGAGGACCTCTCGCCCTCGGAGGTAGTCCTCCAACAGCCGAGATAAGTAGGCACTTCAAAATACTGAAGTGCCTCCCTTATCACGCTGAACGGCAGGCTGTTGAAGGCGTTGGCGATATCCAGGCTTACCGCCAACGACCGCTCGCCCCGAGCGGTTGCTACCTCCGTAACCTCCTTGAGTTGCGCCAGCGCGTCTATTGTGCTGCGCCCCGCACGAAAACCGAACTGTTGCCCGGAAATATTTGGACCCCTCCCGTTTAGATGCTGGACGAGGCGGAAAGAGAGGAGTCTCTCGAAGACTTTTCCAGCCTCGTCCAGCAGGACAATTGGCCGATACGCGCCGGCGACACCTGGGGGCCTACCCTCCTTCTGCAGGAGGCAAAGCCGCCCCTCCTTCCACAGCTTCGGAAACCGCGCTGATGTTAGCGCGGCGTTGAAAATTTCCCGAAGCTGCTCCCCCAGGTGTTTTAGGGCCAGGCCGAGGACCTTGCCCGGCACTCCATCGGGACCAGGAGCCTTCTTCTTGCCCTTGAGTCGATCCAGTACTGTCTTCATTTCCTCGTCGGAGACGAGTGGGATCGGCTCACCATCCGGGGTTCTAGCGGGAAGAGCCATTCTGGGAGGGGTGAACGGCGGGGGTTCCGGAAAAAGCTCCCCTACCACCCGTTCCAACACCTCCGGCTGGAGGGTCTCCATCACAGGGGGGCCTTGAAAGCGCAGTTTAGGGAATAGCTGGCCCTAAGTTTGAACCTAGGTAATTATATAAAAAAATCGATGGCATTGGAATATTCACCTACATACACGAATGTATAAAATAACAGACTAAAAAAATAGCAAGATGATCATGTTCGTGGTTTCACTCGCGTAAGATTCCTTAGTAGGATCTACTGGGGATGCCAGAAAGTAGGTGGCGGTAAATAAAAAAGATAAATTATTGTAATACTTTGTTATTATTACGCAGATCTTACAGAAACTCATATAGGTACCTATTTTACAAAACTGGATTACACATTACTAAATAAGATCGTCATGTGCAATTTATGGCGCATACCAACACGGTTTCCTAAACAAGCCATATACTTCAACTTGTGATGAAATACTCGCAAGGAGAAATACGAATCAGGCACTAATTTTCCAAGAAGAATTTCATGTGATTCTTCTTGCGCTGGATGTTCAAATAGATCATTAAGTTTGGTTGAGAATGTTGTACTATAAATACCAACATTTACTTCTCTGATATGTTTAATATATCAAATAACCTGTCTAGCAATCGAATGTATTCCACAGTAGCTTCGCTGTTTTGTAAAATTGCACTGCCTCTTGTAACGACCCCCCTAGCACCAACTCTCACCAACTTCACATCTTTTACATGTTAAAGAGTTTAAAGACTTCTACTACCCAAACTAATATGAATAAACATATCGGTATAAATTATCAATAATTAAAATAGCTATACATGATCGAACATGTAACTTGAAGATAAATGGCCAAATGGTTGTGATCGTCTAATAGTGGTAGAACCGTCTACGATGTGTTGTGTAAATACACACATCAAAAGTGTCTAGGGATCAACATATATTTTTGCAATAACTTTTCTCCTGATTGATATTAATTAAAATTTTCTTTAAGGATTCATCAGATAAAGTGTTTTCGTTTGTCTACAGTAACGATAAACCATTAATAAAGAAATTTGCCATTTTCCTAATAAAGGGATTTTTGACATAAATTTGAACCACTAACATTAAAGTTTGAAAAAAAGACTGAAATAACAGTTTTCTTTAAAATTTTATTGGGTAACTTAAACACTTAATAATCCGTGTTTCTACCGCGAACACTAACAACACAAGAACATCGGTTTGGCATACTCAAAATGAGTTCATCCAAATCACGCTGTGGAATGGCCGCCCATGTTCGTTGCAACAACAAAAAAAGGTCTTCTTGCGACTGGATACCCTCCATATTCGGCAGAGCTCTTCTCTGTAGCATATCCCATGCATGCTCAATCGGGTTCAAGTCTGGCGACTGAGCAGGCCAGGGCAGGACATTGATGTTAGCTGCGGCGAGAGTCTGTCTTACAACTCTTGCGGTGTGCGGTCGTGCATTATCATGCATTAACTGAAATAAGGGACCGATTTGCACTTGTAGAGGAACGATGACGTCTGATACAATCGTCTCAGCATAAATTTGAGCGTTGAGGTTGCCTCTGATCCAAATCAACTCAGTTCTTCCGCCGATCCAAATACCCGCCCATACCATGATGGTTCCACCACTATAAGGATGGACTTCCTGGCAGGATTTTAATCGCTGTTGGCGTCCAGGGGTTCTCCAGTCTCGTATACGTCTTGTATCCGGTCTCATACCAAAACGAGACTCATCAGAAAAGCACACGAAACGCCATTGTTCTTCTGCCCAATTTCTGTGTTCAAGAGCCCATTGATATCGAATCCTACGATTGTGCATTGCTATAGGTGGTACCCTTAGCGGTCTTCGGGAATGAAGGTTCACTTCATGCAAGCGGTTTGACTGTTTGGTCGCTAATTAAGTTCCCTGAAGAGTGATGAAGCCTCACGGCTAACATCATGGCGGTTATTGTTGGAGCTCTTCGAGTTGTGATTTGAATGTATCGGTCTTGTATCCGTGTGGTGCAGCGATACCGTCCTCCATGGCGCTCAGCCACGGTACGGTGCTTCGGTAACGTGTCCAAAGTCGACTGATAACACTCTGACTTGTATTCAGAGCTAAAGCCACAGTACGTTGCTGGGAACCAGCTTCTATCATTCCCACGGCTCTCAGCATTTCTTCCCTGCTTAAATGACGTCGCCGCTCCATAATACCGTTGGTTTTAATCAGTAGTAGGGAAACAGTAGCACTAATAATGTCTTCAATGCGTGCGTGCGTGTTTTTATAGGGAAAATATTGACAGCTGATTTTCATCTTTTACTCGAATTTGATTGACAGTTCCTGTTTCAAATTATGAAATGCACCAAAAAGGATCCATATAAATTTATAAAATCATAAATTTATTACAAAGCCACATCTCAATCTCAAGAAATCCGCATAAAAATGCTTGATCCCTAGACACTTTTGATGTGTGTAGTATTTATTGCTCTAGTAACTCAATATTCTTTTATGAGGTATGTGAGTGCTAATTATGAGTTTGATTGGACAATTAAGAACCTACTTTGCTATGTAAAACTGTTTCAGGTATTCTATTTATTACATGACTAACTAACTCTCCTAATCGAAGACTAACATGAAATCAAAGACAGTGAAATTGGTAACTCTTCAAAAGTACCTAAGTAAATAAGAATATCGAGTTTAAAATGAATTGCTGAATTCGGAACCAAGTATATTTTATTCTATGTATGTACCCAACAAATATTGATTATGATTTTAAATATAGTGCAGAATTTGAATAAGAGTGAAAAGCTGATATTTAGAATCATTAAATATAGTTAAAAGAATCAAAATATTATAGGAAATTTCTCCAAAGGAGCATTCCCTTTGGAAGTGGTCATAACGAGCTCCACCCCGCTCCAGAACGATGAAGGCCAACCAGCTCACGCCTCCCCCCGAAATAGGATTGAAGATATTTGTAGTGACAGTCATAGACTGTGGTGTGACAATGTGTTAAACACAATTGAAACACTGAATTGTAGGATTGTAGCAGGATGTCAAACCCAGCTCCAACGTAACTCATTCTGTAGATGAATCATCATTAATTAAAATGAAATAATTCAATATAAATCATTGGTAGCATGATATTTCATTTTTTTTCACTCAAACTAGGCATTGGACCCCCACAAAATCTAGTATAAGCTAACAATTGTCATGTGGTGTACCAAAATGGACCAGTTAAAGACACACGACTGGCAGTTGATTGAAAGGACATAAAAGCTAAACCTCATCTCCAGGTTCCATTCGTTTACAGCGACTCAGATAGCCTGACCTGTCAGGGGATGGAGGTCCCAGGAATTAGTACGCTCAAATGGCTATCCAATCGGTGGATTTGAAGAGTAAACTCAGCCAAGCTCCACGTTTTGCGACGCGGCCTAACTTTTCTAGAGTAGACTCAACCTAGGATCATACGTGTCAGCACCCTAATTGATTTTAGAAGTACTGCTACGCGGCCCAACCATCCCTCTTTTCCACATAATATTGCAAAAGGGACACCCTATAATAAAACGCATTATGATAACCTCCATTCTGGACTACGCAGACCATATCAGTGAATTACAAGGTGAACTTTACTAATTACCTTACCAATGTAAAACAGATTCTACAAATGCTAATTCTTGTACTATCTTTGTAAATACTACTTTCATTAAAAGAAAGCCTCAACATTTTAATGTTCGTAATTAATGCTAAGACCATGACTAGATTTCATCATGTAAATATTTATTAGGTACACACATAAAACATATAACTGTTTGATTAAATAATTACTAGTTTTGAAAGAATATATTGCACTATATTTGAGATTTAATAGGAAATAAAATTCTAACAATTTTTAATTTTAACTTTAGAGCTCTTCTACCGGAAATATTTGAACTTAAAATGCTGCGTCTCTACATTCACTGATTTTAAAATTTATGACTCGGTTTAAGATAATACAAAGATTAAATAAATCAACTAAAATACTTTTGTATAAAACTATTACTGACAGCTTCACTGTATGACATCCTAACGCTGAATCTCTCGCGTCCTAACCTGATTCTTTCATTACCAAATCCAGGCTGTGCTATTCAATCATGGGAGTCTGGATTTCCTAACATTCTTATAGCTCTACATAATAACGGAAAGATCTGACCTTATGATGCTGCGTCTCTAAAATCACTGATCCTACAATTAATACTATACTTTAGATAAAATAATGAAGTAACAAAAAAACCTTCGACCGTCTGAGGCCTAGATCCTTACTCTCTCACGACCACAAACGAACTGTCCTCCCTACCGATTCCCAAATCATAATGCAAACTAAGTTCCACAATAAAAAGCAGAAATTTATCACCCATAAGTGCGAATGCTTAACATGAGAATTACTAGTACTTGGATATTTTTAGTGTTCCGCCTCTTGTCCTACGTTGAATACAAAGAGAACCACCACAAAAGAATATTCTTGTGTCTATTTGACTGTCAAGATCCTCCCTCATAGTCACGCGTACAGGCATCAAGCCGAAGTCTATTGCAAACCTTAAACTTCACTATTTGTTAGAATTGCAAAACTCTGACTTCTAAGTCAACGCAAACGAAAGACACCGCAATGTAAGTCACATAATATTCTAAAACTTTTCAGATAATCAAAACCTATAAATTACTTTCCTTGCGGCCTTGTTATAAAATCAATATTTAAGAAAAGATTATGGTCTCACGGTTACGTATCATTTCGACTAAACTTGTTATAACTATTTTCAATACAACAACGGTCGATTCACATATATTCATTTCGCCTATTGGACGACTCAATTACTGTTTAATTCATCTAATTTTGTTTTAACTAAAACCAATTGGACTAACAAACGATTTATCTAATGGTTGTTCAAGCTATTGGATGTTTTGACTATGTACGTAATACCTAATGTTTTTTTAAGCTATTGGCTGTTTCAACTAAGTACGAAATACCTAATGGACGACTCGCCTACGGTTGCTAAAACGAGGGTATCGCTTACAGTTTATTAATACTGCTTGGTGGGTACTTACAAAGTCTGTCTATAAACGTTACGTGTATGCATTTTGTGTTAAGCTAAGTACAAATTGATACAAATACTGTTAATATGGCAGAAAACGAGAAATTATTGAAAACTCAAAAGGGGGGAGCGAAAGTGTATAAAAATGGGTTCACATATGTTAAAAATAGACCAGGAAAAGATAAAATATATTGGAAATGTGAAATATACAAATGCACTGCAAACATCACAACAAATGTATTTACGGATATTGAAACGTTATCAGTCATATCGTGTAGTGGCGAACATAACCACGAAGGTATTCCAGTACGTGCCGAGGTTGCTAATAACATTTATGGGCTATAATGTAAAACCAGTGCTTCTCCGATAACTAAGACTTGTCAGAGAGTGCAACATCATTTGGCATCGACTAGTGCTGATATTTCGACTAATTTGCCATCCAAAGACGCCCTTAGACAAGTAGTTAATCGTGAAAAAAAGAAAACTATTTTATCTATTAAAGATCCCATACATTTTGATTTTGAAGTTAACGGAGACGCAGTTACATATGATAACGGTGATGTTTTTTCAATTAAAAGTAGAATTTTCGGAAAAAAAGAGTAATGCTGTTTAGCACTAAAGCCTTAATGACCTATTTGGGAATAAGCAAATATTGGGTGATGGATGGGACATTCAAAATTGTACCCAATGTATTCCTATTATACACTATTCACGGACCGATTCATAATAATTGTGATAAAACGTTTCCATTGTTGTTTGTACTATTTACTAACAAGGGCAAAGCTCTTACGATGTAATGTTTGAATTGATGATTGAATATTGCAGTGAAAATAATATATTATTAAACTCAAATACTGTACTCATGGATTTCGAGAAAGCGGCAAATGTAAGCCTCCGCCAAAATTTTGAGTCTGTTATTGTAAAAGGTTGCTTTTTCTATTTTCGACAAATAATCTATCGAAAAATACAGCGTGAAGGGTTAACTACAAAATATAACTCAGATCGTACATTTAACATGGTGTAGCGTTATTTTATTTAATACATAAAATAATCGTAAAATCAACTTTAAAATTTATCGATAGTAAATTATCGATTTCGCTTCTATCGACTAAACCGTTTCCCTAATGGTACACTCCCGAACGGCGTAAGCGCTGGAATGTGCTAGAATACGCACGATGTTCGCATCACAGATTTGCGGCCCGCGCGTCTCATTCGCTCAGGACCTTGGAGCCGTGTAGACACTTGTTCGCGTTCACGATATTCCGTCCTAACGTCCTAGATATCTGTTATCTGTCTGAGTTACTTTACTTATATTTTATATTAAACATTATTTATAATCAGTGAAGTGATTCCCCCACTTATTGGGTAAGTGTGAACAATATATTTATAAAATTAGTTATAAGAAAGATGATTTTGCTTGTGTAGTTATTGCATCGACCATTGCGTGCTACTGCGGTGCGCATTGGCGACTCAAAATGGCGTAATAAACTATGAAATGTGTTTTAGTCCGTAGGTAGCGTAAATAGTAGCTTTATTGCTCTTCTGTTTCTTTATAACAGTGCCACATATAATTAGATCTTGCTATACCTATATTTTATTCTTGCACTATAGCATCTGTGCTTATGTATTTTATAAGCGCTAGTACAGATACCGTATTTATTATTTAGGTACATAAAGTAATTTATGTTGTCTCGTAACTTAAAACATTTTCTCATCTTATAGGTACCTCCGTTCCGGTCCCTGTATGCCGCCACAGACAAACAATAGTTTATATTTTTATTGTAACCGTAGGTCGAACTATCCGGTGGCATACATGGACCATATTTTCATGTGTCTAATCGGGTTCGATTGTTAATAGGGTCCACTGTACGGGCTACTGGAAGAGTGCGCCTGCGCTGCACCGCTGTTCTGCCGAAGCTTCCCTCTTCACACTCCACCACCAGGGCAGTACCTCTCTGTACAGCTGTCCATTCATCCCACACTTGAACTAGGCAACGTACCCACGACCGGCCTAATTTATTTATTCTGAATATAAATATTTGTGTAAGCGTTTTTTTTTGATATTTTATTTCTACAATAAGTACCCACGTTACAAGTGGCGCCTTCAACGCGGATTAAGTTCATTGTGTGGTTATAATTGGATTGCTGTGTAGTTTGTGTTGTGAGCGTGCATTATGTTAAGCTTTGTTTTTTTAGTTGCCTTTTATTTTATGCTGCTTTGTAACTAGGGTCTAGTGTGGAGAAAATTTTTATCGATAGTCGAAAGTTTTTGTTTTATTGTTAAATAATTTTAGGTCTTTTGACTGTAATTCAACACACTCAGACACTAGTTACTATTTTTTTTTTAGTTCCGTGTTGTTGTTTTTTTGGTTTTATTTTTATTTTATGCTTTTTTCTTCCTTCTTTATTTTGCTTTACTGTAGTCGTATATTGGTGCTACTAAAAACAATTTTATTTTAAGTTGATTGTAACGGAACGGAGTATATAAATTAGTAGTAGACTATTGTTCACATTTACCCAATTTTTTTTTCTATTTCATTATGGCGCACAATATTAAATTTTTGTCCCTACAAAAAGCCGAACTTGCTTACGAAGTAGAAATAAGAGGCGAGACCCCAGCCGAAACGGTCCAAGACCTGCGTAAACAAATTGTGAAACTAGTTCAACTGTTTCCTTCAGAAGACATTCTAGCGTCACCCTTCGAACCAATTGATGACATTAATTGTATTAATGAGAGTCTTGATAAAGTTTACAAGAATGCCAAACAACTTGAGGTTAATTTTGATAAACATTTGTTGGAAAGGACTAACAACTTAGTATGTCACATTTACCACAGATTAAACAGAGTTGATTGCTCAATTCAACCTGAATCATTAGAATCTTGGAACAATTGCTCAAAACGCTTCGAATCTCTTAAATCTTCTCTTTCTCAACTGTCTAGGGAATCTTCTTCCGCCACGGCTGACCCAATGGATAATACTGTTCAATCCATAACTGTTAACTGCGATCGTGGCTTGTCCTCTGATCTTTCAAAACTCAAATTTGACGGCAAAACTTGCGTGCGCGCTTTTATCCTTCGTGTAAATGATTTTACAAAAGCGAGAGATATTTCTTCCAACAAGATTTTATCCTTTGCAACTGAAATATTCTCGGATGATGCGTTACACTGGTTCCGAAGCATCCGGGATAAGGTGGCTTCTTGGGAGGAAGTTTGTGAACGGCTTAAATCTGACTTCAGTAACTTTTATTATGATTACCGTTTCCTGGCGGAGATCAGAGCGCGCACACAAGGCGAACGTGAAAATATCACTATTTATCTTTCAATCATGTCCGGAATGTTTGCTCAACTCGATAAGAAGCTTTCCGAAGAAGATAAACTAGAAATCATTCTTCATAATATCCGTCCTTGCTATGCTAATGTCCTAACGTCTTGCCCGGACATAAAAGATATAGACACTCTTCAAACACTTTGTAAAAATTTTGAGAATGTACAGGCACGTCTGTCACAGTTTCGGGAACCTCCTAAAGTAACTGCGGATACCCTTGCACCTGAATTTGCATATGCACAGTCTTCAACTGGAAATAAAGCATTTAAATTAACTAGTAATGATCAATACTATGTACAAAACAAACTTACCCTAATTATAATAAAAACTATGTACAAAATCAAAACCAGAACTACACGAAACCTAACAATCAGTGGAATACAGGAACTACCCAAAAACCTGTTCATGCTGTTACCACTAGACCGAAATTCTGTCCTCGCTGCCGGGTAGATACCCATGGACTTAGAAGTTGTACAGCTGAACGCACTATCGTCTGTTTCCGTTGTGGTCGTACTGGTTTTCGTTTTTATGACTGCCCAGACTGTCAAAAACCATCTTGCCCAGGAGAAGCAAAAAACGAATAGTGCAGAATTGCAGTTACACTAATAAACAGGAGTGGCAGGACTGGCTGTCATTCGTTAAAAATTTCTTTAGTATGTATAAAGTAACTTCAATTCTGCAGTCTAAACCCAATAATGATATAAGAACTTATGTAACCATTCACGTTAATGACGCTGATATTTGTGGGTTGTTAGACTCGGGAGCTGCAATATCAGTTATAGGTGACAAACTTTATAAAGAATTTCTGAGTATGGGTCTCGCTTTGCGTTCTGAGGACAAACTCCATATTACTGCGGCCGGTGGTCAAAATCTGCGTAGCATTGGCTACATTGAGTTGCCGGTACGTTTTGAGGACTCTTGTCACACTATTAAAGGTTATGTTATCCCAGACATTGATACCCATCTTATACTCGGTATCGACTTCTGGCGTAAATTTAAGTTATGTCCCAAATATATTGGCTCTATGAACATAACTCAGTCTTTTTTAGCTACCCCTTCGCCTGCAGTAAATAATAATTACATCACTCCTTACGAAAATTTACAACCTTCTGAACGTGTTATTGCGGATAATTTAGTGCAGGAGTTCAAAGAAATTTCTTTTGAACATAAAGGCTTAGGGAGAACTACATTAATTAGTCATCGAATAGACACTGGGGACTCTACGCCTATACGCCAGCGTTACTATCGTATGTCACCGGAGAAAACCAGAATTATTAATGAGCAGGTAGACGAAATGCTACAATTAGAAGTTATTGAACCTTGTGAGAGTGCCTGGTCTTCTCCGGTGCTCGTCGTAAATAAAAAGAATGGCTCACCAAGATTTTGTCTAGATAGCCGTAAATTGAACTCCGTCACTATTAAAGACGCGTATAACTTGCCTTATATATCGGAGATTTTGGATAATTTAAGGGATGCAAAATTCTTGACTAGCATCGACCTCTCAAAAAGCTTTTGGCAAATTCCTATTTGTCCAGAGGATAAAAACAAGACCGCCTTCTTCGTCCCTAATCGCGGCACATTCTGTTTTAAAACTATGGCTTTCGGTCTGACTAACGCCCCGGCTACACAACAGCGATTGGTCGATAAGTTGTTTGGACCTGAATTCGATCTAAGGGTGTTCTATTATTTAGACGATATTATCTGTGTAAGTGACAGCTTTGAAAGTCACGTGGCCCTTCTACGTCGTGTCCTGAGGAAGTTACAAGAGGCTAATCTCACCATAAACTTCGAAAAAACTCAATTTTTCCGAGAGAGCCTTCAATAACGTACTAATCCTGACAAGGTCAGCGCTATTCTAAACTACCCTACCCCCTCATCCAAGAAAGAGGTAAAAAGATTTTTGGGAACCGCCTCATGGTACCGGAGATTTGTCCCTAACTTCAGCACTATTGCTGGCCCTCTAAATAAGCTTACCTCCAACAAGAAAGGTGCCCCACCCTTTTCTTGGACTGGCGAGGCTAATATCGCTTTTGTTAACCTTAAAAAATTATTAACTTCTACTCCTGTTCTCTCTTGCCCGAACTATAACTTGCCATTTGAAGTGCATACAGATGCCAGTAACTATGGAATCGGCGCCATGCTTTGTCAGACTATTAACGGTGAGGAACATCCAATTGCCTACATGAGCAAGTCCCTTTCAGGCGCCGAGAAAAATTATAGCATCACTGAGAGAGAGACGTTAGCTGTTCTGACTGCACTGGAACACTGGCGTTGTTACCTCGATAATGGCCAATCTTTCACTGTCTTTACTGACCATTCCGCACTCAAATGGTTTCTGTCGCTTAGTAACCCGACAGGCAGACTAGCTCGTTGGGGTGTCAGATTATCATCTTTTAATTTTATAGTTAACCACCGCAGAGGCGTGGACAATGTTATACCAGACGCTTTGTCGCGCTCCCTTCCCGTATGCACTATAAGCACTTCTGACATTTTTTTCAAAACCAATGACGATTGGTACAAAGATAAGTATACAACCTGTTTTAAGTCTCCATCTACCTTGCCGAACTTCATTATAAATAATAACACACTGTTTAGACTTTCCAAAAATAAATGCCGACTTACGTCGGAGTTCGCCTGGAAAGAAGTAGTACCAAACGAACTACGCCAGGAAGTGATCTCAGTTAATCACTCTGAGCCCACTGCTGGTCACTTGGGAATTCACAAAACCTATCATCGTTTGGCTCTGCGCTATTTCTGGCCGGGCATGCACGCCGAAGTGGTCAAATTTGTATCTGGTTGCCCCACTTGCCTTGCATATAAACTACCCAACCATGCCACATTAGGCGTTATGGGAAGGCCAAAACAATGCTCGCGACCATTCCAGATGATATCAATAGATTTCATAGGACCTCTCCCTACAAGTAGGAAACAGAATGAATATTTACTAGTTGTTGTATGCTGCTTCACTAAGTATTGCCTCGCGTTTCCCCTAAGAAGGGCTAATGCCGATGCAGTAATACGACACATGGAAGATTCTGTTTTTTTGGTCCATGGAGTTCCGCAAACAATCATTTTGGACAATGGCAGCCAATTTATTAGTAAAAACCTAGAACGTTTTTTCCAAAATTATAAAATACCAAATGTTTTCTTTACACCGCGCTACACGCCTCAGGTTAACACCGTAGAGAGGTATAACAAAACTATTGTTACTTGCATTGCCACAACCATTGATAATGACCAAAGATCTTGGGATGTGAGCCTACCAAAAAATATTTTTGCTATCAATAATTCTGTTAATGAAGTTACAGGCTATACACCCGCCTTCCTTGTTTATGGTAGGGAACTTGTTTCTTGTGGTTCACATTACTTGGATTCAGATCTTGGTGATCAGATTGTTTTTCTTCCGCGTGACGCGTATGCTGAAAACATTGGTCATCTTGCTCCAGTTTTTAATGAAGTTCAAACACGTCTCTGGCACTCTCACGCTAAAAATACGGCGCGCTATAATCTGAGACGAAAGCCAGCCGAATTCCAGATTAACGACATTGTTTGGAAAAGAACATATTATCAAAGTGACAAAGATCGGTACTTTAGCAAAAAACTTGCACCTAAATTTGTTAAGTGTCGGGTAACTGGTAAACGCTCGTCTCTGGTCTATGAATTGTCTGATATGTCCGGGAAGGATCTTGGCGCTTGGCATATCAAGGATTTAAAACTAATAAACAGTCAGAATAATCAATAATAATTAAAATATTTTTATTAAAATTATTCTTATAATAATTTAGGTTTAGTGCGGATTTTTTTTTAAGCAGATAACAAAAATCCTTCACTAGCGAGCGGGGTACTTGTAGCGTTATTTTATTTAATACATAAAATAATCGTAAAATCAACTTTAAAATTTATCGATAGTAAATTATCGATTTCGCTTCTATCGACTAAACCGTTTCCCTAATGGTACACTCCCGAACGGCGTAAGCGCTGGAATGTGCTAGAATACGCACGATGTTCGCATCACAGATTTGCGGCCCGCGCGTCTCATTCGCTCAGGACCTTGGAGCCGTGTAGACACTTGTTCGCGTTCACGATATTCCGTCCTAACGTCCTAGATATCTGTTATCTGTCTGAGTTACTTTACTTATATTTTATATTAAACATTATTTATAATCAGTGAAGTGATTCCCCCACTTATTGGGTAAGTGTGAACAATATATTTATAAAATTAGTTATAAGAAAGATGATTTTGCTTGTGTAGTTATTGCATCGACCATTGCGTGCTACTGCGGTGCGCATTGGCGACTCAAAATGGCGTAATAAACTATGAAATGTGTTTTAGTCCGTAGGTAGCGTAAATAGTAGCTTTATTGCTCTTCTGTTTCTTTATAACAGTGCCACATATAATTAGATCTTGCTATACCTATATTTTATTCTTGCACTATAGCATCTGTGCTTATGTATTTTATAAGCGCTAGTACAGATACCGTATTTATTATTTAGGTACATAAAGTAATTTATGTTGTCTCGTAACTTAAAACATTTTCTCATCTTATAGGTACCTCCGTTCCGGTCCCTGTATGCCGCCACAGACAAACAATAGTTTATATTTTTATTGTAACCGTAGGTCGAACTATCCGGTGGCATACATGGACCATATTTTCATGTGTCTAATCGGGTTCGATTGTTAATAGGGTCCACTGTACGGGCTACTGGAAGAGTGCGCCTGCGCTGCACCGCTGTTCTGCCGAAGCTTCCCTCTTCACACTCCACCACCAGGGCAGTACCTCTCTGTACAGCTGTCCATTCATCCCACACTTGAACTAGGCAACGTACCCACGACCGGCCTAATTTATTTATTCTGAATATAAATATTTGTGTAAGCGTTTTTTTTTGATATTTTATTTCTACAATAAGTACCCACGTTACAAGTGGCGCCTTCAACGCGGATTAAGTTCATTGTGTGGTTATAATTGGATTGCTGTGTAGTTTGTGTTGTGAGCGTGCATTATGTTAAGCTTTGTTTTTTTAGTTGCCTTTTATTTTATGCTGCTTTGTAACTAGGGTCTAGTGTGGAGAAAATTTTTATCGATAGTCGAAAGTTTTTGTTTTATTGTTAAATAATTTTAGGTCTTTTGACTGTAATTCAACACACTCAGACACTAGTTACTATTTTTTTTTTAGTTCCGTGTTGTTGTTTTTTTGGTTTTATTTTTATTTTATGCTTTTTTCTTCCTTCTTTATTTTGCTTTACTGTAGTCGTATATTGGTGCTACTAAAAACAATTTTATTTTAAGTTGATTGTAACGGAACGGAGTATATAAATTAGTAGTAGACTATTGTTCACATTTACCCAATTTTTTTTTCTATTTCATTATGGCGCACAATATTAAATTTTTGTCCCTACAAAAAGCCGAACTTGCTTACGAAGTAGAAATAAGAGGCGAGACCCCAGCCGAAACGGTCCAAGACCTGCGTAAACAAATTGTGAAACTAGTTCAACTGTTTCCTTCAGAAGACATTCTAGCGTCACCCTTCGAACCAATTGATGACATTAATTGTATTAATGAGAGTCTTGATAAAGTTTACAAGAATGCCAAACAACTTGAGGTTAATTTTGATAAACATTTGTTGGAAAGGACTAACAACTTAGTATGTCACATTTACCACAGATTAAACAGAGTTGATTGCTCAATTCAACCTGAATCATTAGAATCTTGGAACAATTGCTCAAAACGCTTCGAATCTCTTAAATCTTCTCTTTCTCAACTGTCTAGGGAATCTTCTTCCGCCACGGCTGACCCAATGGATAATACTGTTCAATCCATAACTGTTAACTGCGATCGTGGCTTGTCCTCTGATCTTTCAAAACTCAAATTTGACGGCAAAACTTGCGTGCGCGCTTTTATCCTTCGTGTAAATGATTTTACAAAAGCGAGAGATATTTCTTCCAACAAGATTTTATCCTTTGCAACTGAAATATTCTCGGATGATGCGTTACACTGGTTCCGAAGCATCCGGGATAAGGTGGCTTCTTGGGAGGAAGTTTGTGAACGGCTTAAATCTGACTTCAGTAACTTTGATTATGATTACCGTTTCCTGGCGGAGATCAGAGCGCGCACACAAGGCGAACGTGAAAATATCACTATTTATCTTTCAATCATGTCCGGAATGTTTGCTCAACTCGATAAGAAGCTTTCCGAAGAAGATAAACTAGAAATCATTCTTCATAATATCCGTCCTTGCTATGCTAATGTCCTAACGTCTTGCCCGGACATAAAAGATATAGACACTCTTCAAACACTTTGTAAAAATTTTGAGAATGTACAGGCACGTCTGTCACAGTTTCGGGAACCTCCTAAAGTAACTGCGGATACCCTTGCACCTGAATTTGCATATGCACAGTCTTCAACTGGAAATAAAGCATTTAAATTAACTAGTAATGATCAATACTATGTACAAAACAAACTTACCCTAATTATAATAAAAACTATGTACAAAATCAAAACCAGAACTACACGAAACCTAACAATCAGTGGAATACAGGAACTACCCAAAAACCTGTTCATGCTGTTACCACTAGACCGAAATTCTGTCCTCGCTGCCGGGTAGATACCCATGGACTTAGAAGTTGTACAGCTGAACGCACTATCGTCTGTTTCCGTTGTGGTCGTACTGGTTTTCGTTTTTATGACTGCCCAGACTGTCAAAAACCATCTTGCCCAGGAGAAGCAAAAAACGAATAGTGCAGAATTGCAGTTACACTAATAAACAGGAGTGGCAGGACTGGCTGTCATTCGTTAAAAATTTCTTTAGTATGTATAAAGTAACTTCAATTCTGCAGTCTAAACCCAATAATGATATAAGAACTTATGTAACCATTCACGTTAATGACGCTGATATTTGTGGGTTGTTAGACTCGGGAGCTGCAATATCAGTTATAGGTGACAAACTTTATAAAGAATTTCTGAGTATGGGTCTCGCTTTGCGTTCTGAGGACAAACTCCATATTACTGCGGCCGGTGGTCAAAATCTGCGTAGCATTGGCTACATTGAGTTGCCGGTACGTTTTGAGGACTCTTGTCACACTATTAAAGGTTATGTTATCCCAGACATTGATACCCATCTTATACTCGGTATCGACTTCTGGCGTAAATTTAAGTTATGTCCCAAATATATTGGCTCTATGAACATAACTCAGTCTTTTTTAGCTACCCCTTCGCCTGCAGTAAATAATAATTACATCACTCCTTACGAAAATTTACAACCTTCTGAACGTGTTATTGCGGATAATTTAGTGCAGGAGTTCAAAGAAATTTCTTTTGAACATAAAGGCTTAGGGAGAACTACATTAATTAGTCATCGAATAGACACTGGGGACTCTACGCCTATACGCCAGCGTTACTATCGTATGTCACCGGAGAAAACCAGAATTATAAATGAGCAGGTAGACGAAATGCTACAATTAGAAGTTATTGAACCTTGTGAGAGTGCCTGGTCTTCTCCGGTGCTCGTCGTAAATAAAAAGAATGGCTCACCAAGATTTTGTCTAGATAGCCGTAAATTGAACTCCGTCACTATTAAAGACGCGTATAACTTGCCTTATATATCGGAGATTTTGGATAATTTAAGGGATGCAAAATTCTTGACTAGCATCGACCTCTCAAAAAGCTTTTGGCAAATTCCTATTTGTCCAGAGGATAAAAACAAGACCGCCTTCTTCGTCCCTAATCGCGGCACATTCTGTTTTAAAACTATGGCTTTCGGTCTGACTAACGCCCCGGCTACACAACAGCGATTGGTCGATAAGTTGTTTGGACCTGAATTCGATCTAAGGGTGTTCTATTATTTAGACGATATTATCTGTGTAAGTGACAGCTTTGAAAGTCACGTGGCCCTTCTACGTCGTGTCCTGAGGAAGTTACAAGAGGCTAATCTCACCATAAACTTCGAAAAAACTCAATTTTTCCGAGAGAGCCTTCAATAACGTACTAATCCTGACAAGGTCAGCGCTATTCTAAACTACCCTACCCCCTCATCCAAGAAAGAGGTAAAAAGATTTTTGGGAACCGCCTCATGGTACCGGAGATTTGTCCCTAACTTCAGCACTATTGCTGGCCCTCTAAATAAGCTTACCTCCAACAAGAAAGGTGCCCCACCCTTTTCTTGGACTGGCGAGGCTAATATCGCTTTTGTTAACCTTAAAAAATTATTAACTTCTACTCCTGTTCTCTCTTGCCCGAACTATAACTTGCCATTTGAAGTGCATACAGATGCCAGTAACTATGGAATCGGCGCCATGCTTTGTCAGACTATTAACGGTGAGGAACATCCAATTGCCTACATGAGCAAGTCCCTTTCAGGCGCCGAGAAAAATTATAGCATCACTGAGAGAGAGACGTTAGCTGTTCTGACTGCACTGGAACACTGGCGTTGTTACCTCGATAATGGCCAATCTTTCACTGTCTTTACTGACCATTCCGCACTCAAATGGTTTCTGTCGCTTAGTAACCCGACAGGCAGACTAGCTCGTTGGGGTGTCAGATTATCATCTTTTAATTTTATAGTTAACCACCGCAGAGGCGTGGACAATGTTATACCAGACGCTTTGTCGCGCTCCCTTCCCGTATGCACTATAAGCACTTCTGACATTTTTTCCAAAACCAATGACGATTGGTACAAAGATAAGTATACAACCTGTTTTAAGTCTCCATCTACCTTGCCGAACTTCATTATAAATAATAACACACTGTTTAGACTTTCCAAAAATAAATGCCGACTTACGTCGGAGTTCGCCTGGAAAGAAGTAGTACCAAACGAACTACGCCAGGAAGTGATCTCAGTTAATCACTCTGAGCCCACTGCTGGTCACTTGGGAATTCACAAAACCTATCATCGTTTGGCTCTGCGCTATTTCTGGCCGGGCATGCACGCCGAAGTGGTCAAATTTGTATCTGGTTGCCCCACTTGCCTTGCATATAAACTACCCAACCATGCCACATTAGGCGTTATGGGAAGGCCAAAACAATGCTCGCGACCATTCCAGATGATATCAATAGATTTCATAGGACCTCTCCCTACAAGTAGGAAACAGAATGAATATTTACTAGTTGTTGTATGCTGCTTCACTAAGTATTGCCTCGCGTTTCCCCTAAGAAGGGCTAATGCCGATGCAGTAATACGACACATGGAAGATTCTGTTTTTTTGGTCCATGGAGTTCCGCAAACAATCATTTTGGACAATGGCAGCCAATTTATTAGTAAAAACCTAGAACGTTTTTTCCAAAATTATAAAATACCAAATGTTTTCTTTACACCGCGCTACACGCCTCAGGTTAACACCGTAGAGAGGTATAACAAAACTATTGTTACTTGCATTGCCACAACCATTGATAATGACCAAAGATCTTGGGATGTGAGCCTACCAAAAAATATTTTTGCTATCAATAATTCTGTTAATGAAGTTACAGGCTATACACCCGCCTTCCTTGTTTATGGTAGGGAACTTGTTTCTTGTGGTTCACATTACTTGGATTCAGATCTTGGTGATCAGATTGTTTTTCTTCCGCGTGACGCGTATGCTGAAAACATTGGTCATCTTGCTCCAGTTTTTAATGAAGTTCAAACACGTCTCTGGCACTCTCACGCTAAAAATACGGCGCGCTATAATCTGAGACGAAAGCCAGCCGAATTCCAGATTAACGACATTGTTTGGAAAAGAACATATTATCAAAGTGACAAAGATCGGTACTTTAGCAAAAAACTTGCACCTAAATTTGTTAAGTGTCGGGTAACTGGTAAACGCTCGTCTCTGGTCTATGAATTGTCTGATATGTCCGGGAAGGATCTTGGCGCTTGGCATATCAAGGATTTAAAACTAATAAACAGTCAGAATAATCAATAATAATTAAAATATTTTTATTAAAATTATTCTTATAATAATTTAGGTTTAGTGCGGATTTTTTTTTAAGCAGATAACAAAAATCCTTCACTAGCGAGCGGGGTACTTGTAGCGTTATTTTATTTAATACATAAAATAATCGTAAAATCAACTTTAAAATTTATCGATAGTAAATTATCGATTTCGCTTCTATCGACTAAACCGTTTCCCTAATGGTACACTCCCGAACGGCGTAAGCGCTGGAATGTGCTAGAATACGCACGATGTTCGCATCACAGATTTGCGGCCCGCGCGTCTCATTCGCTCAGGACCTTGGAGCCGTGTAAACACTTGTTCGCGTTCACGATATTCCGTCCTAACGTCCTAGATATCTGTTATCTGTCTGAGTTACTTTACTTATATTTTATACTAAACATTATTTATAATCAGTGAAGTGATTCCCCCACTTATTGGGTAAGTGTGAACAATATATTTATAAAATTAGTTTTAAGAAAGATGATTTTGCTTGTGTAGTTACTGCATCGACCATTGCGTGCTACTGCGGTGCGCATTGGCGACTCAAAATGGCGTAATAAACTATGAAATGTGTTTTAGTCCGTAGGTAGCGTAAATAGTAGCTTTATTGCTCTTCTGTTTCTTTATAACAGTGCCACATATAATTAGATCTTGCTATACCTATATTTTATTCTTGCACTATAGCATCTGTGCTTATGTATTTTATAAGCGCTAGTACAGATACCGTATTTATTATTTAGGTACATAAAGTAATTTATGTTGTCTCGTAACTTAAAACATTTTCTCATCTTATAGGTACCTCCGTTCCGGTCCCTGTATGCCGCCACAGACAAACAATAGTTTATATTTTTATTGTAACCGTAGGTCAAACTATCCGGTGGCATACATGGACCATATTTTCATGTGTCTAATCGGGTTCGATTGTTAATAGGGTCCACTGTACGGGCTACTGGAAGAGTGCGCCTGCGCTGCACCGCTGTTCTGCCGAAGCTTCCCTCTTCACACTCCACCATCAGGGCAGTACCTCTCTGTACAGCTGTCCATTCATCCCACACTTGAACTAGGCAACGTACCCACGACCGGCCTAATTTATTTATTCTGAATATAAATATTTGTGTAAGCGTTTTTTTTTTGATATTTTATTTCTACAATAAGTACCCACGTTACAATGGAGATCAAGTGTTTATTGGCACTGTATTATATACAACCAGCTAACATAGCCATGTATTTTAATGATTTAATAAATACAATGTCCGACGAAGCTCAAACGTCCATTAAACTCTTTGACTCAAAAAGTCAAGGGAATCTGCTACAGATGCACTTATTAGTTGCGTCGCGATACCATATTTGGAATGTGAAAATTGCAACCTAAGATTTCAAATGTTTTATGATTTGTAATAGTGTAGATACTATTACAAATATAAGATATCACAAGTCAAAGATCGCACAGTAATATTTATAACATGTAAGATTCTTACGACAGTCAAAATTAATTGTGCTTGGACATTAGCTGAATTTATAATGATAAAAATTGCCAATAGGGCATTTAAATTTTTGTTTGGAAGACACGATTTGAAACTCAAGCACTTCAGTAGCCAGAGCTTCTGAATCACTTGTTACCATTAGGGCATGTAATATCTGAGGATTTCCAATTCCGATACTAATTTGCGATATTAGACCGCAATATCGGAATTCCGATATTAATATCGGAATTATACATGTTTGTTATAAATTGCACATTTTTCGTTATAAGGTTGGATTGGGAAAAAAAAACAATACATTCTTTATTTTGGCACAAATTTTTACGAGCCTCAAGTGTTTTATAGTTTTATTTAGGTTTAAAATCACAGTTGTCGAATTATCCTATCATCATCATCATCATCCGTCCGTTTATCCCGGTTGTGAACCAACACTGGTGTATAGGGTCCCAAAGTCCGCCTTTCTTATGTTCTTGGCCCATTTCGCACGGTCTCGTGCATCCTCAGAGGTGAGTCTGTTGGCACGAATGCCACTCTTAACTACCTCGTGAAAGCGCTTCTTGAGTCGACCTCTTCTACCGGTACTGGCGGGGGTTGCATGGCCAGACATTTGTTGCCCACGTAGTTTGCCGATCTCCGTGAGACATGACCATACCAACGAAGGCGGCACTCCTGCGGCTTGTCTGCGATGTCACGAACACCAAGGCTGCCGCGGATGTGGGTGTTCCGCACGCGATCTTTGCGTGACACTCCACACATCCTCCGCAGCATCTTTATTTCCGTGTCGCGCAGCTCCTGCTTTGCCCCTTCAGCTTGATCGGCATTTTGCGGTCACAAATGACACCATTCACCTCACGTCATTTGGCCCAAGTCGCGGAAATTCGGGCTCTGAAGTCGCTGTCGATGTCCCCGGACGCGCTTAACACTGATCCCAGTATGTCTACCATGAGTTGCTATCCTGTTTACGGCGATCGTTGATCGTTGATGAAATGTTGGGTTCTCTACGCTAAACAGTAACCTCATCAGCAACCACTACTCAACAGTTCAATAAAAGCCTCCCTATCTTCAAAGATGCCGATGGGACGTGCTTCTTTGCTCATGCTAACGAAACAAAAACCTACCACCGAACTTTATGTCGGAAATTAATTAAAATCTTACTTTTTTGTGACTGACAGTTTTGTGACCTGACAAGCCCTTCTGAGTTTGAAAACCATAAGGTTTCTCAACATTTTATAGATTCGAATGAAAGGGAAAAAATGAATTTATTGTCACCCTAATTGTTCCATTCAAGAATTTGTGTAATTATCATAAAATTCTATCTTAACTGTGAAAAGAAATATTGCAACCAGCAAATGTTTCATTTCCGCAGCCCTTAACACAACACCTTTTCACCATTTTGCTAGAAAACACCTAAATTAGCAAATATTTCAGCCGACGCACGCGTTCTCGAAGAAGAAAGACGCCATGTCGCCATTACAGTATTGTTGCCAGTATAAAACTCTTAATTCTATCATTATATTTTGACCTAACACACTAAGCTGTAAAAGCTTTAATTTTAATACATTTTCATGCATAATAAATTAATCTAACGTTGTTGTCTAACAACAAAGCGGTAATTTTGCTTTATTTTGATTCTGTAACGAACGTGTTGTACTATTAAATCTACTAAACATGTTATTAACGAGCGCTGGCAATGTTAAGGAAAGGGACACCCTCCCTCGTCCTCGTAGTGTCCCGGGTTCGATTCCCGGTCGGGTCAATTCAGGAAACGATCTTTTCTGAATCGACTCGGGTCTGGGTGTGCTGGGAGACGCCCCTGGGTTATTTCCTAGTGTCGTAACTCGTAACACAGGGATATTAATCCCTACTTCGAGACTATTACAAGAGGTGTGTTGCTGTCTCAGATGGCCCGCTGACCTTCATCATTTCAGCCGAACGACGCCCACTGCTGGGCATAGGCCTCCCCCAAGGATCTCCACAACGATCGGTCCTGCGCTGTCCGCATCCAGCGGCTTCCCGCGACCTTGACCAGATCGTCGGTCCACCTTGTAGAGGGCCTGCCCACGGAACGTCGTCCGGTACGCGGTCGCCATTCGAGAACCTTTCCGCCCCAACGGCCATCGGTTCTCCGCGCTATGTGTCCCGCCCACTGCCACTTCAGCGATGCAATCCTTCGAGCGATGTCGGTTGTTTTTGTTCTCCTGCGGATCTCATCATTTCTGATTCGATCGAGCAGGGAAATACCAAGCATCGCTCTCTCCATTGCTCGCTGGGTGATCTTGAGCCTTCTTATGAGACCCATAGTAAGGGACCACGTCTCGCTCCCATAGGTCATTACTGGCAACACACACTGGTCAAAGACTTTTGTCTTGAGACACTGAGGTATTTCGGACGCAAATATATGCCGGAGCTTCCCGAACGCTGCCCATCCGAGCTGGATTCGACGAGAGATCTCTTTCTCGAAGTTGGACTTACCTAGCTGGACTGTCTGTCCCAGGTAAACATAGTGGTCAACAACTTCGAGTGTAATGTTCCCAACGTTAACTGGAGCGGGTGCAATATGGGCATTCAACATGAGTTTTGTTTTGTCCATGTTCATCTTAAGACCCACTCTTTGAGAAGCATTACCGAGATCTTCGAGCATTATGTTCAGGTCTTCCAAGGTCTCAGCCATAAGAACTACATCATCGGCAAATCGCAGGTGTGTTAGGTATTCGCCATTGATGTTGATGCCGCGTCCTTTCCAGTCCAGAAGCTTGAAAATATCCTCCAACGCAGCCGTGAACAGTTTCGGAGAAATAACGTCTCCTTGTCTCACGCCTCGCTGTAGTTGGATCGGATTAGAGCTCTGGTTCTGTAATCGGACCGACATGGTGGCGTTCTGGTATAAGTACCTTAGCACCTCAATGTACCTGTAGTCTATTTGGCACCTTTGGAGAGACTGCAGTACTGCCCAGGTCTCAATCGAATCAAAGGCTTTCTCGTAGTCCACGAACGCTAAGCAAAGTGGCAAGTTATACTCTTCGGTCTTCTGTATAACTTGCCGCAGCGTATGAATGTGGTCTACGGTACTATAGCCTTTTCGGAACCCTGCTTGTTCGGGAGGTTGGAAGTCGTCAAACCTGCGCTGACCTTATCATTCGAAATATAAACCTTCTCTCTTAGACTATAAAGTGTATATTTGTATACCCAGTTATACAGATTGCACATTCCAGTTGTACGTAAGTACTTATTACTTCCATGGTTTAAACGCATATTCCTATCCAGCAAAAATATGGAAAATCCAATTGCAAAGGTATATTAATTGTTTACTTCGACTACGGAACTTGCGTCGGCAGTCCTTGAGAGAAGCCTAGTGAATGATGAAATCTACAATTTGCTTTACAACCTGGTTTTCAACTAAACAAGTAATTCATGTTTGATCTCATAATTCAACTCCTGAAGCGAGCGATGGCGTGGCGTTCACTGATCTAAAACACATCATCATGATCTTGAAAACTGCTAAAAATGTGACTCAAGTTGAATGTTGTTTTTTTTCATTTTTGAGTAATTGAATAATATCAATTATCATCAACAATTATTCAATCTATGATTTATTATTAGGCATCTGATGAAGAATGAAAGATAATTTGTAAAAGATTTAATGTTAGGTAATCTTATTTCTTCAGGTATCACGTGAAAACGTAGTCTGTGAAGAGTGTTTTGCGCTAACAAAATGATTTCAAGCTAAGCCTGCACCAGCTCCTATAATAGGACCATAAGCTATATTACTATAGCTTGGTATCTAACAAGTTGTCCGAGAATGCAGCAGGAGCTCCGAAATGATCCTGATGACATCCGTCCCCCATGTACCATAAAATGGGCATTATGTGCCAGCAACACCCAACTGTGTGATTTCCAGCAGCACAATAAAAATAATATCCTAAAATGGCTTCACTCCTTTGTACTACTTATAGTCTACTAGGACCCTTCTGCGTATAGACTCAGGTACATGAAGTTTTTCCCGATCATCACACTCTGGAAATAAGCAACGGCCAGTAGTGGCAGCTGCTCTTCATAATGCTGGAAGAGCTATTTGATTGTTTGCTTTATTATTTGTTTGCTGGGTTTCAATTTGATTATGTTTTTCTGCAACAGCTGGTGCAGGTAATTCTGGTGGGCTACTTTCTCTTACAGTTTTTGATGAAAACGAAAAAAATATGTTAAAAATATTAAAATAATAAAAATCAAACTTAACGTAATGTGAGTGATTTAACATTGGCATTGATGACAACAATCGGAAGGCAAAGTTGTATATGCCCATACAGCCTCTTTATCAGTTTGTTTTTTCACTTTGTACTAGAAAACATTCAAAATACAAGTATAAGGCTTCAAAATGTTCATTTAAGTGTATTGATTTATTTAATTTGGTCAATACAGTTAAAACATAACTTACCATAACACAAATTGAATATAGAATTGATTGCAGTAATTGAAAACTTCTGTGTAGATTGGGATATTCTTACAGGAAATAAAACCGTTTATTTTTTGCACTTCTTGTTGCACTACAGAAAAGTTTTGTTTTATAGAAATCGGGAATAATTTATCTCTGACCAGCCTTCTTTAAAAATCCCGATTGTATGGTAATAAATTCAACAAATTTATCTCTATTTATTTAACACCTTTCCGTTTGGTAACGTTTTTGTAAAATATGCAGTCCAGTTTCGCCGCCCTTTTTTGTAACATGTTGCAAGAACTGAATCAAAACACTAAATAGTAAGTAGGTATTTATATCCATTATCCGTGTTAAGTTTTAAAAGTTAATCGGGAAGGCAGTTTCTGGCTACATCTACGTTTGAATATCGCAATATATTGGTATTAATAATGTGCGAGTAATAACATTCCCAATGGTATTCTGTTTTAATTCATTTTTTTTATAACAGGCTGCAACTTAGGAAAAAGTGGAATTTATTAATTGGTATATTTTTGCGTGTACAACAACAAGTTAATAGCTTACAAACAGATCGTAATAATTGATTTTATAACTGCTTTTAATCAAGTTGAAAAGCAATTACCTACATGCCTAGTTGCCAATGAATATCTTACTTGAAACGAGGAATTAATTTATTTTCATTTCTCGGAAATCTCTCTTTCAAAATTGGTATACATTACTTGGAATTTGAAGTTGTAATTATGTTAGAATGATCTGGTATAGAATTTACTGATGAAATGACATGCCTAATCACTAATGAATGTTTCACTTCACATAATACGAGTAATTAATATGAATTGTTTTATTTTTCTTTGAAATTTATCTTTCAAAAATAGCCAGATTTTATAAACTTTGATTATACAGTTGCAAAAATATGGCGTTAAGGTCTGAATAAAATATACTTATAAATTATCATGTTTTATTCTGCCATTGTTAACTGGCCTGTTGGCGCAATGGCAGCGATCCTGCCTTTAGCGCCGGGGGTCGTGGGTTCGATCCCCACCCATGACAAATATTTGTGTGACGAACATTTGTATTTGTTGTGTGTCTGGGTGTTATTATCTATTTAAGTATGTATTTAGAAATATTTAAGTATGTTTATCTGTCTCTGACGCCATATTACAAGCTCTGCTTAGTTTGGGGTCAGATGTTCTTGGTGTGAATTGTCCCAGATATTTATTTATTATTGTTGAAAGATTTCGGATTTAAATGGTAGGTGCTGCCCTCTAGCGCTAAGTAGGGGAAACAAGTTCTTCAGTGGTGTGTGTGTTTCATTTAATAATATCTGCCAAATAGCAGATGACCTTAACAATATCTTTCACTGTTTGTTCTCTGAAAGAGTGTTAAATGAAAGTAATTTAGCGTGGTGACTAAACCAATACCCTTTCATTGCAGCGATGACTTGAATTCAATGATGGAGGCCTTTGCCCAGCAGTACGACAGTAAATAGGCTAATTACTTACTTCCTTAACATTATCAAAGCTTGCTAATGATATGCATTTTCACATTATTTCACTCTTTCAAAGTACTTTAAACGTCGTTGTAGGGTACACCTTTAGCTGATTGATAAGTGAAAGAGAGTAGTAGTTGATATGTTATGAATTTATTACTAAGACCACTTTAAAGTAATGAAAAATGATAATGATATGAGAACAATTGATATGAGCCGCGTCCGCCCTGATGTAGGTGAAAACGTGAACTAACTTTAAATTTAGGTGGATCGCGCGCATTGATCGATATTGTTGATTTAGCAGAATGCACGGTTGCACCGTACATGCCCCCGGCGAGAGATAAAGATGGTGATGGTAATGGAAATTTAATGAATTTTGTTAGATATGCTACGTGATAATGACTTAAAAATATTAACAAAGTGATTCCATTTAATCTTAGATTTATATTAGTCATGATTATGATCGATATCACTCATGCGGAGAGTGGTGAAAATGGGCGAGGTGCCCTTATGAACACGCGCACTTTTCACTGGTACGACATTTTGTTTTTCACTAGCACTAAGAACACTATCACTTGCACTTGCACTATTTACGTTGAACGAGTCCCTGGGGGCCTGGGGCTGGGTCCCCTGGCGCGGCGCTGCAGCACCAGGCGCGCGCGTCACACCGTACAGTCGTCTTACATCAAAATGCGTGATATGAGACACCACTGATGTTGTTTGGTACAACGCGCTTAGCGAAATAGTTACTAGCGCCAGTGAAGACGCGTGACGTAGCGGGTTCGAACCATTTTTTAACTTTTTAAATAATATATTGTTATCGAGTCAGTGTTGCAGTAATTGTGACATTTGAGTTATATAATTTCCGTGAACTATGTAACTCCAATCTTTAGTAACTTTTGCACAAGAGCTGTGAGATGCGTTGTTCGAGTATAGTATCATATTTATTTATTTACATTCAGATTATTGGTGCTGTATGAATGGAAACAGTGAAGGAAACAAGAAAATAACTACAACTAATGGGTGAGTAAAATAAAGCTTGTTGTTGTAAAAATAGCGATCAGAGAAACATAGTTCCTAACATTTTATATTACATTCGTGCTAACTGCATTTTGTTTAAAGACTGGTTATTAAAAACGGCATAATATCCTTGCTTGTCTGTTCGACTCGTTATTAAAAACGGCATAACATCCTAGCTTATCTGTTCTACTCGTTATTAAAAACGGCATAACATCCTAGCTTGTCTGTTCGACTCGTTATTAAAAACGGCATAACATCTTTGCTTGTCTGTTTGACTCGTTATTAAAAACGGCAGAACATCCTTGCTTGTCTGTTCGACTCGTTATTAAAAACGGCATAACATCCTAGCTTGTCTGTTCGACTCGTTATTAAAAACGGCAAAACATCCTTGCTTGTCTGTTCGACTCGTTATTAAAAACGGCATAACATCCTTGCTTGTCTGTTCGACTCGTTATTAAAAACGGCATAACATCCTTGCTTGACTGTTTGACTCGTTATTAAAAACGGCAGAACATCCTTGCTTGTCTGTTCGACTCGTTATTAAAAACGGCATAACATCCTAGCTTGTCTGTTCGACTCGTTATTAAAAACGGCAAAACATCCTTGCTTGTCTGTTCGACTCGTTATTAAAAACGGCATAACATCCTTGCTTGTCTGTTCGACTCGTTATTAAAAAAGGGCACAACATCCTTGCTTGTCTGTTCGACTCGTTATTAAAAACGGCAGAACATCCTTGCTTGTCTGTTCGACTCGTTATTAAAAACGGCATAACATCCTAGCTTGTCTGTTCGACTCGTTATTAAAAACGGCAAAACATCCTTGCTTGTCTGTTCGACTCGTTATTAAAAACGGCATAACATCCTTGCTTGTCTGTTCGACTCGTTATTAAAAACGGCATAACATCCTTGCTTGTCTGTTTGACTCGTTATTAAAAACGGCAGAACATCCTTGCTTGTCTGTTCGACTCGTTATTAAAAACGGCATAACATCCTAGCTTGTCTGTTCGACTCGTTATTAAAAACGGCAAAACATCCTTGCTTGTCTGTTCGACTCGTTATTAAAAACGGCATAACATCCTTGCTTGTCTGTTCGACTCAGACTCAGACGACAGCGACAGCGACGCAGTCGATTTTTCAGAATGCATAAATCACCGGCAGAAAAATGTTGATACCGCGATCTAAAGGAGTATAGCGACATCTAGTGAGCATCAAATAAGAACTTCAATTCTTGAATTTTCATTCAATGAACAAATCAAACAATTTCGAAACGCATGCGGAGCAGACCATTCTACAACCCTATTACCAATTTAAATTATCAGAATTAACCAATTTGACAAAAATCTTGAAATAAATAAATGCTCGAGGTTAGAAACCTTAACCAAATTGCGCGCCCGCGCCCGCCGCGTGAGGTGAGGTCTGGTTAGGTTAGGTTAGAAACCTAAACCTAACTGCGCGCCCACGCCCGCTGCGTGAGGTGAGGTCTGGTTAGGTTAGGTTAGAAACCTTAACCTAACTGCACGCCCGCGCCCGCCGCGTGAGGTGAGGTCTGGTTAGGTTAGGTTAGAAACCTTAACCTAACTGCGCGCCCGCGCCCGCCGCGTGAAGTGAGGTCTGGTTAGGTTAGGTTAGAAACCTTAACCTAACTGCGCGCCCGCGCCCGCCGCGTGAGGTGAGGTCTGGTTAGGTTAGGTTCGAAACCTTAACCTAACTGCGCGCCCGCGCCCGCCGCGTGAGGTAAGGTCTGGTTAGGTTAGGTTAGAAACCTAAACCTAACTGCGCGCCCGCGCCTGAGGTGAGGTCTGGTTAGGTTAGGTTAGAAACCTTAACTAAACTGCGCGCCCGCGCCCGCCGCGTGAGGTGAGGTCTGGTTAGGTTAGGTTAGAAACCTTAACCTAACTGCGCGCCCGCGCCCGCCGCGTGAGGTGAGGTCTGGTTAAGTTAGGTTAGAAACCTTAACCTAACTGCGCGCCCGCGCCTGAGGTGAGGTCTGGTTAGGTTTGGTTAGAAACCTTAACCTAACTGCGCGCCCGCGCCTGAGGTGAGGTCTGGTTAGGTTAGGTTAGAAACCTTAACTAAACTTCGCGCCCGCGCCCGCCGCGTGAGGTGAGGTCTGGTTAGGTTAGGTTAGAAACCTTAACCTAACTGCGCGCCCGCGCCCGCCGCGTGAGCTGAGGTCTGGTTAGGTTAGGTTAAAAACCTTAACCTAACTGCGCGCCCGCGCCTGAGGTGAGGTCTGGTTAGGTTAGGTTTTTTTTTTTTTTTTTTTTTTTTTTAACTACGGGGGAATGCTTTTACGCACTTCGCCCACCAAGCTGCAAGCAGCAAGGCGGGCTTCGTGCGGGACTCCCGGCCTTTCGGCCGGACTACCCGCTAAACCCCCACGGTGTTCCTCCTCTACCCAACCGGACCGCGGGAACAACACAGTAGTACTACCGCGGCCCGGCAAGGGTGGGGCCCTGAACGGGGCCCGACGTGGTGGGAGGGCAAAGAATTGGGCCCTCCCGTCTCCTCCTCTTCCGTACGACCCAGTCCCGGAACACTTGGGGAGGGGTCGTTCGCCACTCTTCAAGGCGCGGCGCGTCCCCCGACGACACGAAGGTCTGGGGGAGCGGCACCCAGCGCCGGGAAGGACCACCTCTCTCGACCAGTCAGCTCTGATGAGCAGAGTAGTACCGGGAGAGGGGCGATCATTGGCATTGGCGGTTTCGTAGCACCGCCGCGGACCTTACAGGCCGAGCGTGGAACTGTATCCCGGCCGGGGCCGCCATTAAACTCGGCGGCGACCCCGGGCCGGGGCCCTGCGGGGGGGTAGTGTGCCACCGGCGCGTTCGCGCTCCCGCAGGGCCTCTCTCTTGGCCACCATCACCTCGTCAGCGTATGAGGTGACGGCGGCCCAACAATGTTCGCTGCCGGCCATGGCTGCGACGATGGCCGGCAGCGATAGATCTCGCCCGATGGCGCCAACGAGCCTGGCGCGTTGGGCGTCCCAACCCGTGCACACTGATAGGGTGTGTTCCGCCGTGTCCACGGCGCCGGACGCGCAATGGTGGCACACGGGCTCCGGGAGGATTCCCACGAGCTCCCACAGGTATTTGCTGAAACAGCCGTGGCCTGTGAGAAGCTGCGTGAGCCAGTACGTGGGAGCCCGGTGCCTCGCCTCGACCCATTGGCGCAATACGGGCCGGACCGCCTCAACGAGCCGTCTGCTCGCCGAGGGGTTCTCCAGCCTCTCTGCCCATCGCCGGAAGAGATCGTCGCGACATTCGCTCCTCCAGCGAACGATCTCTTCCGCGAGGGGCTCAGACGGCGTTTGCCGCCTCAGGGCCCTCCTTCGGTAAACCTCCGCCAGGACCCCGGCCTCGAGGTCCCAGGGGAGGCTCCCGGCGATAAGACACGCCGCCTCGTAGGAGACGGTGTGGTACGCCCTGGCAGCCCTCTGCGCCATGACCCGCTGCGAGCGCCGCAGCAGGGCCACGTTCTCGGCGCTGAGGGCCCCCGCCGCCCATATGGGCGCTCCGTAGAGCGCCATAGAGCGAACCACTCCGTCGTATAGGCGGCGGCCGACACTTCCCGCTCCCCCACAATTGGGAAGCAGGCGCGCGAGCATTCCCGCGCACGACACTAGTTTGGGCGCCAGCGCGCGGAAATGCCCGCTGAACCTCCACCGGCTGTCGAGGACGAGACCGAGGTACTTCATGGTCCCGCCGACGGCGATGGAGGTGCCACCCACAACAATAGAATACCCCGGGGGGGGGCTTCGTCCGAGGACCATGGAGGAAGATGGCCTCGGACTTCTCTAGGGCCACCTGCAGCCCGAGGGCCCTGATACGGCTGGCTACGTGGGCCGTGCCCGCAGTGGCGAGAACGCCCGCGTCCCTAAACGATTCGCCCCGCGCGGTCACCAGGGTATCGTCGGCGTAACAGATGACGCCGACCCCTCGAAGATTGGCGCCACGCAGGGCCCAGTCGAACCCTATGTTCCACAGGAGGGGGCCCAGGACCGACCCCTGTGGAACACCGCATGCCATCGCCCTGCGGACCACTCGCTCTCGGACCGGGTATGTGATGGCCCGGTCGGCGAAGTAGTCCGCAAGGACGCGCCTGAGGTACCACGGGACGTTGTGGTACCTCAGGGCCTCTCCAATTGTTTCCCAGGGGATGGTGTTGAAGGCGTTCGCAACGTCGAGCGACACCGCCAGCAACACCTCCCCCCGGGAGACAGCACTCTCGACGCTGTCCCGCAGCCGCGAGATGGCGTCCAACGTGGACCTCCCACGGCGAAACCCGAATTGGCCGTCGCTGATGTTCGGGCCCACCGCCTCCAGGTGCCCGACGAGGCGCGCGGCGAGCACGCGCTCGAAGAGCTTGCACGCCTCATCGAGCAGAACGATGGGGCGGTAGGCCGACGGCGAGTCGGGGGGCCGCCCGTGCTTCGGAAGCAGTACGAGCTTCCCCGTCTTCCACCGCCGCGGGATCGTGCCGGACACCATTATTTCGGACATGAGGGACAACGTCTCCTCCCCGAGGACCGGCATTACGCGGGCGAGAATCCGCCCAGGAACGCCGTCCGGACCCGGGGCGCGGTTCTTCGTTTTAAGTTTCTGAACCGCAGCCCCCAATTCATCCTCGGACACGGGCGGAACGACCTCGCCCGCGGCCGGCCCTTCCTCTGGAGTCGGTGCCGCCATTCTGGGTGGCACCCATTCCTCTACCCCTCGGCTCGGGAATAGGGAGCCGACCACGCGCTCCAGCAGGAGGGGCTCGAGGGTCCTCGTCAGTGGGGGCGCCGCGGGTCGGAGCTTTCGCGTCACGACTTTGTAGGGGCGCCCCCACGGATCCCTATCAATGCTGTCGAGCCACTCCTGCCAAGCCTCCGCCTTGGCAGCCCTTATGGCGGAGGTCAGGGCTGCGCGAGCGGCCCGGTACGCGGCGAGCAAAACTTCCTCGTTGGCGAGGTCCCTGGCGCTTCTTCTACGGCTTCTGGCGTACCGGCGGCGTGCCACAACACATTCGGCCCGAAGCCCCGTGAGATGGGGCCTCCACCAATACACCTGCCTGCGCGGTTGTGCGGGACCCGCCCTGCGCATCGCCGCGTCGCAGACGCGAGATAGTGCTCCAGAGAGCCTTTCGCATCTCGCGTCCACGTCCAGGCCGCTACCGGTATTTGCGGCGGCCCATCGCTCCACGATGGCCGCCTCCGTGGCCAGCTCCGGGTCCAGCGTGGCCAACCGCCACCGCGGGCCCTCCTCCGGCAGGGGACGGTCCAGAGCGACCGCTATGACATCCGAAGGGGATGGGACTAGGTCGAACCTTATGTACCTGTGGTCCGACAGCGTCTCCACCCCCTCCTCAACCCGCCACCGCCTAACGCGGCGGGCCAGGGCGGGACTCGCGAACGAGAGGTCGACGATCGACCCGCCCTGATGTCGTACGCACGTAAGGACCGTCCCCTGATTCAGGAGGACTAGTCCCGTCGTCACCGCCCATTCCTCCAGGGTCTCGCCCCTGGCGTCGGTCGCCGGAGATCCCCACGAACGGGATTTGGCGTTGAAGTCTCCGGCGACCACCACAGGGGTGGGGTGCACCTCTTGGACCAGAGCGCCGACCTCAACCAGCAGACGCTCGAAGTCGGCGAGGGTCCTGTTCGGGGAGAAGTACACCCCGATCACTGCAACGTCGCCCAGCGACACGAGGACGCACCCGCGCCCCCTCCGCACCCTGCGGAAGGGGGGGTTTGAAGCGTCGCGCCGCCAGGCAACGATAGCCACCGAACCATCGTCGGCGCCCACCCAGTCGTCACGGGCCTGGACGCGGTACGGCTCGGCGACTATGGCGACGTCGATTTCCCACTGCGCAGCCGTCTGGAGAAGCAGATCCTGTGCGGCCGCACAGTGGTTGACGTTCGCCTGCAGGATGGAGACCCTATTGGCCATCTAATTATTGGCGGTGTCCATCTCCTCCTCTGCAGCACTAGGTGCTGCTACGGACGCGGCGGGGGGACCAGGATTGCCCCCGACCGTCCTTTTTCTTCCGTTTTTGGCGTTGGCCATCGCCGGGCATTTTTTGTGCCCGAGGCGATGGCCGGCGTCGACGCCCTCCGACGCACAGATGGCGCAGGAGGTGGTTAGGTTAGGTTAGGTTAGGTTCCCGTGGGAGTTTTCAGTCTTCTATCGGGCGCGTCCCCCGGGTGGCGGATAGGGGAACGCCCTCCAGATATGGGGGGTACCGGCTACGGCCGGCGCGGACCAAAACTGAAGAGGTGGGGCCGCTCTTCGTAGTCCTCTGCCAAGCAGATGATGCGAAGATGTGGCCGCTTGGCGGCTATCCGATTTTCTGTGCTTTCACAGATAACGGACCCCCGCCAGGCAAACCGTAATCCACATTTTGTGGACCGGGGACTCTGTTCGCAGGGTTACGAGGAGAAAACCTCTATAAAAAACATCAGGAGGAGGCGGAAACGCCTTCTTCACGGCGCGGCGGGTCTGACTGGTTGTGCTTGCACGACTGGCGGACACTGGCTTTGGCCACCGTCGGGCAACCGTAATCCGCAGTCGCGGACCGGGGGTCTTGCTTAGCAGGGCTGCGAGGATGAAAACCTCTATAAAAAATCACCCGCAACCCGCACTGAGCGGACCGGGGACTCTGCTTCGGCAGGGTCACGAGGATGACCACCTCTCTAAAAAATCACCCGCGCGGCGTCGATTTCGGTCGGCGTCGGGCAAGCCGTAACCCACACTGAGCGGGCCGGTGGCTCTGCGTAGTAGGGTCGCGAGGAAGACAACCTCTATAAAAATTACCCCAACCCTACGATCGCCGCACGTCTATGGGGTGAATGGCTGGTGGGAATCCAGTCACGAGTGCGGCAAAAAAACAAAAATGGATCACGGCGCTTTCCAAAAGACTACCCACGCGGGTACCCGGCACGAAGCCGGGGAATCCCGCATGACGCCTGTGGTTGACGCCTCAGTGGCGACAACGACAGACGTTGTCGGCCCTCACTCGTATTGTGGGGAGGGCCAGAAACGCCAAAAGGACGAGCCACGTCCCAAAACTGGCAGCGAGGTGGTGCGGGAGCCCGTAGTGAGGCTGACCCGCTTGAGCTCCGAGGAGCTCAGAGCTGCTACGCCGGAGCCATCTATTTCGGCGGCGGCCAAGCGCATTTTGCGTAGCGGCCGTTCAAGCGCAGCAGGAGAGCGGTCGCGTTCTCCGTCTGCCCAGGAGTCGGATTCAGGCGCGAGCCTGATGACCGTGGATCCTTCCTCCGGGGAGGAACTCGGCCGACTCTGGGGCACACGGAAGCGGCCGTACTCCAAGAGTGGTGGTTCGGGCTCCGATAGGAGTGACCCGGGGTCAGTTTCCTCTTGTGGGAGACCGGCAGCCCGAAGAGGCAGGGTGAGAACCCCGAAAGCCGGTGCGAATGCCAGTCTGGCGAAGGCCCGGCGGGAATTTATGCGCCCAAGGCGCGAGGAGGAGAAGCTGGAGGCGGAGTTACGGTCCGAGCAAGAGGTTGCTGATATGGATCGTGCTCTGCACCAAGCTAAGGACAGGACATCCCGTCTGTCAGAATCGTGCCAGGACGAGACTGACGAGCGGGAAATGACCGCTTCCGCGCTCAAAGAGCGCATCGAGCTGTCTGCTGCCATAGTCCGGAAGGTCATTGCGACTTCCGGGCATCTGAAGGGCACTTACCAGAAGGCCCTGAAGACGGCAGTCGGGGACTGGGAGCATTTAGCTCCAGCGCTTTACAAGCGCACAGTCACCGAAGAGACTGAGAAGCTGCGGATGGTTAACCACCGCCTGCTCTCTGCGGTCTCTCGACAGGGGGAGGAGCTGGCCCAACTTCGTAAGGAGATGGACAGCCTCCGCGAAAGCCTCGCCGGGCAAACGCCCCGAGCGGCTGGCGTGGGTGACGACAGTAATGTCATTGCCTACGTCAACGCGCGGTTCGAGGCCATCGAGGCTCGACTACCGCTGGAGCGGCTTCGGCCCCCCCTGGCTGCCGACAAGCGCCAGACAAACGCGCCGCCGCCGGCCACTGCGCCAGCGGCCGCGCCACTACCGGCTATGACAAAAACCCCGGAGAAGACGTCCGCGAGCAAGAGGGCGACTCAGCCGCCCCCTGCTCGAAGCACACCGGCTGCAGCTGCGCCGAAGCCTAAGGCTCCAGCGCCGCCCAACCCCGAATCCCGAGGGAACCCTCCCACGGGGAAGAAGGGAAGGAAGTCGGCCAAGAAGGGCAAGGCGGCTAACGCTGCCCCGCCCCCAAGGGAGCCCCGCCCTTTGCCGCCGGCCCCCGAGACCATGGAGTTACCGTGGAATCTCGTGACCGGCCACAAGGGCAAGAGCAAGGGTGCGAAAGCTGCAGCAGCAGTGAAGCCCCCCCCGAAACCCCAGACGAGGCAAGCTAAAGTGCCGAATCTCCGCCCCGCACGCTCGGCGGCAGTAGTGATTACGCTACAGCCAGAAGCCGAGAAGCGGGGCGTGACGTACTCTAGCGTCATCTCGCAGGCTAAAGCCAGCATCAGCTTGGCAAGCCTCGGGATTGAGTCCGTGCGCTTTAAGCGAGCAGCCACCGGAGGCGCCATTTTGGAGCTGCCGGGCGCTGCAGAGACAGATGGTAGGGCGGACTCTCTGGCTTCCAAGCTACGAGAGGTCCTCAAGGCGGACGACGTTCGAGTTTCCCGACCTGTGAAGTGTGCAGAAGTGCGCATTTCTGAGTTGGATGACTCCGTCACCGCTGAGGAAGTCGCAGCCGCTGTCGCTAAGACTGGGGCGTGCTCGGTGGAGTCCGTGAAGACGGGCGAGATCCGCCGAGACAGGAGGGGGCAAGGCGCCTGCTGGGCACGTTGCCCCGTGGCGGTGGCCAAAAAGCTGGTGGACGGTGCTCGTCTGCTGGTTGGTTGGACATCGGCGCGGGTCAAGCTGCTGGAGGCCAGAGAGCTGCGTTGTTTCCGGTGTCTCGAGAAGGGACACGTCCGGAGCAAGTGCGGCTCGGAAGTTGATCGTAGCAGTCAGTGCTACCGTTGCGGTCAGCTAGGCCATCTGGCGCGTGTCTGTGAGGCGGCGCCGCACTGCACGGTGTGCGCAGTGGCTGGAAAGAACGCCAGTCACAAGGTTGGGGGCAAAGCCTGCAAGGCCCCCAAACCTAAAACTCGCGGTCGGCAGGCTGTCACCAAGGCCACGGCCCGGTCGCAGCCGGCCCGCTCCGAGCCACTCGGGGATGAGGAGATGCAAATTGCACCTCCTCAAAATGGCACTTAGATTCCTCCAGGGGAATCTCAACCACTGCGCCAGAGCTCAGGACCTGTGGGTCCAGGGTCTGGCGGAGAGGTTGATTGCCATAGCGGTAGTGGCTGAGCCGTACTACATCCCGCCCGATTGGGTTTCGGATGTGGACGGCACAGCGGCCATTGCCACCCGAGTGGCCAACGGCGCCCCCCCTTTTCAGAGGATTGAAAAGGGGCACGGATGGGTTGCGGCTGAGTTGGGAGACACCCTGGTTATCGGGGTGTATTTCTCTCCTAACCGGCCTCTCGCTCAATTCGAGAGCTTTCTCTCCGAGTTGGAGGCTGTGATCGGTCGCAATCGTTCGCTCCAAGTGCTGGTCGCTGGGGATTTCAATGCCAAGTCCTTGGTATGGGGATCTCCATCGACAGATGTGCGTGGAGAGGCGCTCGAGGAGTGGGCAGTCGCTTCTGGCATGACTGTCTTGAATCGGGGTTCGGTAGACACCTGTGTGCGCATGCGGGGAGGGTCCATCGTGGACTTGACGTTCGCGACTCCTTCGCTAGCACGACGTGTCCAGGGCTGGGAAGTGCTGGAGGGTGTGGAGACGTTGTCGGACCACCGGTATATCCGGTTCGACGTTTCTACGCTTCCGGCAATTCATACCGGTCCAAGCCGTTCTACCCGGCATAGAGACAGTCCGAGATGGGCTTTGAAGCGACTCGACCGCGAGAAGTTGGAGTGTGCGGCTATCGTCCAGGCATGGGTGCCTGTGCCGGATGGGCCTGCTGAGGTGGAGGATGAGGCCGAATGGTTCCGGGAGGCGCTGTCGCAAATTTGCGACGCGGCCATGCCCCGGGCCGGGCCTATCCCTCCTAAGCGGCAGGTATACTGGTGGTCCGCAGACCTCGCGAGCTTGCGCTTTGCGTGCGTGAGGGCGAGACGCCAGTATTCTCGGTACCGTCGCAGACGCACCCGGATTGAGAACGATGAGGCCCGCCTTTATGACGCCTATAGAGAGGCGAAAAAGGCGCTCAAGGTCGCGATCAACAGAGCCAAGTCCAGGGCAAGGGAGGAGTTTCTTGAGACTCTAAATGCGGATCCGTGGGGAAGGCCGTACAGGTTGGCGTTGAGTAAGCTCCGCCCCTGGGCACCCCCGGTTACGCAGAGTCTCTCTCCTCCCTTGCTCCACGACGTCGTCCAGGCTCTGTTCCCGACCCGAGGAGAGCACACTCCGCCAGTGATGACGCCACCCACAGGTGTGAGAGTAGGTGTAGACGAGGTCCCTGCCGTGTCCGACGTTGAGTTTGATGCGGCAGTCTCGCGGCTACGGGCCAAGAGTACGGCTCCTGGTCTAGACGGCATACCCGGCCGCGCTTGGGTTCTGTCCCTTGAGTGGCTGGGGCCGAGACTGCAGAGCCTGTATTCGGCCTGTCTGTCGCAGGGACGTTTTCCGCGCCAGTGGAAAACGGGGAAGCTCGTCCTACTGAGGAAGGAGGGTCGACCATCTGACTCCCCCTCGGCCTACCGCCCGATTGTGCTGCTCGACGAGGTTGGGAAACTTCTCGAGCGCATAATCGCTGGCCGCCTGATTGGGCACCTCGAGGAGGTGGGGCCGGACTTGGCAGACTGCCAGTACGGCTTTAGGCGTCGTCGGTCCACGGTTCACGCGATCCTCCGCGTGAAGGACATCGCCAGGGAGGCGATGTCGCAGGGTCAAGTGGTGTTAGCGGTATCTCTCGATATAGCTAACGCTTTCAACACCCTGCCGTGGACCTGCATAAAGGAGGCACTACGGCACCACGGTGTCCCCCTTTATTTACGGCTCATCTTGGAAGACTACCTGACAGACAGGTATGTCGAGTTCCCGGGGCGCGATGACTGGCAGCGTTATCCCATGTCGTGCGGTGTCCCACAGGGTTCGGTTCTTGGGCCGCTCCTGTGGAACATTGGTTATGACTGGGTGCTGCGAGCAGTCAACCTCCAGGGCGTCGAAGTAACTTGTTACGCCGACGATACCCTGGTAACGGCGAGAGGGAACAACTTCCGGGATGCAGCCGTCCTTGCCACAGCAGGCGTGGCGGAAGTCGTCGGCAGAATCCGACGCCTAGGGCTACACGTGGCCCTAGAAAAATCCGAGGCGACCTGTTTTCACGGGCCTCGGAGAGGACCTCCAGCCGGTTCGGCTATCCAGGTGGGTGGAGTCCAGATCCGTGTCGAGTCGACCATGAAGTACCTGGGATTGGTCCTCGACAGTCGCTGGAACTTCCACGCCCATTTTAAGCGCTTGGCGCCTAAACTGGTGCGAACGGCGGCCGCGTTAGGCAGATTGCTGCCCAACATCGCGGGGCCGAAGGCTTCATGCCGGAGGCTTTACGCGGGAGTTGTGCGGTCCATGGCCCTGTACGGCTCACCTGTCTGGGCCGACACCCTGACAAGCCGGTGTATCGCCGACCTGCGGAGACCGCAGCGGGCGATGGCAGTCAGGATCATACGGGGCTACCGCACAACTTCATACGAGGCGGCCTGTGTGCTGGCCGGCACACTCCCCTGGGACCTTGATGCGAGGACCCTCTCGGCGGTGTTTCACTACCGGGAGGAGGCGCGTCGGTCCACAGTCCACGGGGTTACCCCAAGCCAGGTTTCAACCTGGCTGGAAGAGTTCCGCACACTGGCTGTGGAACTCTGGGATGTGCGGCTCGCGGATCCCGGATCGGGCCATCGCACGATCCAGGCGATCCGCCCTGTCCTCACGCAGTGGTTGAATCGGCGTCACGGCGCCGTAACGTACCGTCTGACGCAGATACTCACGGGGCACGGCTGCTTCGGGAGTTATCTGTGCCGGATCGGACGGGAGGCTAGCGATGCCTGTCACCACTGCGACGCCAGCGAGGACACGGCGCAGCACACGCTGGAGGTGTGCCCAGCTTGGGCAAACGAGCGCGAGACGCTCACCGCCTCGATCGGGCGCGACCTCTCGCTGCCATCCGTGGTTTCTGCCATGGTGGCGAGCGCGAGCTCGTGGGATGCGGTGCTCTCCTTCTGCGACGCCGTCGTGTCGCAGAAGGAGAGCGCCGAGCGCCAGCGCGAGCTGGACAATCCCGCCCGACGTCGGAGGCGAGGCCGCCGGGGTGGTGGTGCGTAATCCCGGCGGTTCCCTGCGGTTAGGGGACAAGAATACTACCGAGGTATCCCTGCCTGTCGTAAGAGGCGACTTAAAGGGCCCTTGGGGTCGCGAAGCGCACGCGGGGGGGCCTGTGTGTGTTTCGGTTTGCGATCCCGAGGAAGACGGTAACGCGTGTCTTCGGACACAGTGGTCTGTGTTATCGTGCACTGGAGTTGAGCTTGCTCCTCCCGAGGCTGGCTGCCAGGCGGCCTTGCGCGCCGAAGGGTCCTGCGAGGAGTCTCTCCCTCGTTGGGGATCCCGGGTCCCTTCCATTCTGCGCCGAAGATGACCACCGTCAGGTTTTAGTGGGTAGGGGTCTCTGTTTTCCCAGGAGTTCCGAGTCCCACATATCCCAGGTGTCCCGAACCCAGGGCCTTGGGAATGCCTAAATGCATTTCCTGACGCAAAAAAAAAAAAAAAAAAAAAAAAAAAAAAAAAAAAAAAAAAAAAAAAAAGGTTAGGTTAGGTTAGGTTAGGTTAGGTTAGGTTGGGGAGAGGGCCCGAGAGGATGATCCTCTAGCGGCACCTCTCCGACGCAGACGGCGGGGGGCACGAAGACGGCGGTTCGCCCGTCCTCCTCCTGCTCCCTAAAAGTAGCACCGGGGTGTAAGCCGGGGGGCTTACACCCTATTCCATGGTGCTCCCGTCTGGGGGCGTCCCCAGTATACCGGGACGCCCCCGCAGCGTGGGGAGGCCCGGCGCATAGGCCAGGCCAACCGCTGGGGTGACGTGGTAATCCGCAAGGCTCCACGTCGCCCTATTCCAAAGCGGTGAGGGTATACCCGGGTGTGTTTTAGTGGGTATGCCGTCGGCTTCACCGGCGGAGAGTCCCACACTCCCCCACTGCCCGACCCAGGCAGTGGGATAGTGCGTAATGCATTTCACACCCGGAGAACAAAAAAAAAAAAAAAAAAAAAAAAAAAAAGGGGGAGGCCCCATGAGTGTTTTTACGAGTATCTAGTACGTCCCCGTCGTCTCCCCTGGCTCTCCCAGTCCTGGTTACGGTAACGCAGTGCCAGGCTGGTGACCAAATCTAGATACTCTGGGGCAACCTTGCGGTTTTTGCTTACTAGTGTTCCCAGCTCCCTGGCCGTCGAGGTATCTCCGGTTTCAGGTCGAGCGGGCCCTAATAGGCATCTCGCGAGGTGATTTTCTTTTTAGAAAATCAACACTCTTTGTTTATTAGTGTTCTCAGCTCCCTGGCCGTCGAGGTATCTCCGGTTGCAGGTTGAGCGTGGCCTAATAACGCACTCTTTGTTGTGACTTTATTCTTGTTTTGTGTTTTCGTTTTGTCTGCAATTATGTCTACCCGGCGTAATTCAGCCAACTCACTCGAGGGTCTCGCAGTCGGGGAAAACTCGACCGATGAGCTGGACCAGATGGTTACGCGGGCGTTGCGTAGCCAACGGCCTAAGAGGCCGGCGGGTTCGCCCATTTTTGCGTCTGAGGCTTCGGTCTCAGACAGTGAGGAGGTGGCCACGACAACACGGTCGTCGGCACCGAAAAAGGCTACGGCCAAAAAGGTCGTAGCCAAAAAGCCTAAAAAGGCGGCGTCTGGCCCTGCGGCCAAAAAGGCGGCGGCCAAAAAGGCGGCAGTTGCCACTGCGGCCGAATTTTTGAGGGCCAAGGCCGCGCAAGTCGCCTTGACCCGCCTTGAGTCTAACTCCAACGCATCTCGCGAAGATGCACAGGAGGTGGAGGCCGACGAGCCTGTCGACTTCACGAGGAACCCACTCCCCGAGGAATGCTCACTCGCGGAGTTGGACGCAGCCGTGGACACTGAGACGTTGCGTGCCCGGGCGGGCAATCTGAGGTCGCTGATCTTCCAAATTGCCAGAAAGTCCGGCAATCTTAAGGGTGAGTACGTGCGTGACCTAAAAAACCACGCAACGGAATACCACGAGATTGTCGAGACGATCGCAGAGAGGACGATCTCCGATGAGACAAGGCGGCTCAGTCTCGAGAACCGCAGACTTCGCCGCCAAGTGGAGGACCTCGAAAAAGAGGCCAAAGCCATGCGCCGCGATTTTTCTCGTAGAGATAAATCCCCCGCGCAGCCAGCCCCCCACTCCCAAGACCCTGTGGGCATCGTGGCTAATGACCTAATGGGCGAGATGTCCAGGATGGTAAAGGACATGGCGGAGGAATTAAAAGCCTCGATGTGCCGCACGGTCGGCGACATGATTAACGCCCGCTTGGCAGTGGTTGAGGAGCGCCTCCCACCAGCACCAATCATGCGGCCACCACTTGCCGCCGATAAAAGACGGGAGGAGGCAGCCAAAGCTGTGGTTTCCCCAACTGCTCCGGCTCAGCCTCAGCCCGCTGCGGCACCAAAGCCAAAGCGGACCAGGAAGGGCAGAGCGAAGGCGGTTCCGCAACAGGCACCTCCCGCTGTTGCCGGCCCGTCATCAGCATTGCCTCCGTCGATTCCTGTCCCTCGTGATGAGTGGAGTGTTGTGGGTAAGAAGCAAGGGAAAGGGAAAGGCAAGGGGAAAACCTCCAAGCCCGCCCCAGCCCAAACCCCTGCTCAACCCCCAGTATCTGCCGCTGCACCCACAAATGGGGCTAAGAAGACGGCACCTAAAAAAAAGGCGGCGAAACTCACACCGCTAAAGTCCTCGGCTGTAATAATTACATTACAGCCGGAGGCAATCGAGAAGGGCGTAACATACGCGATGATAATGAACCAGGCAAGGGAGAGCATAGCTCTACCCGAGCTTGGCATTGCCAACATAAAAACTCGCACCACAGCCACGGGAGCCAGAATGCTCGAGCTGTCTGGTTCCCAATGCAAGGACAAGGCGGACAACCTCGCGGAGAAAATCCGCGAGGTTTTAAAAGATGTCGCAACCATCGCAAGGCCAACAAAATGTGTGGATCTCCTGGTGCGGGGCCTCGATGACTCCATCACAAAAGAGGAGGTGATTGCTGCGATTGCAGCAAAGGGTGGCTGTGGTCCGGAGCTCGTGCGGGCCGGAGAAATTCGCTCTGGCCCTTCTGGTACGGGCTCCATCACAGTCAAGTGCCCGGTGGCGGCTGCGAAAACCGTGGTGGAAGCCGGCCGCCTCCTAATCGGCTGGAGCTCAGCCCAGGTGCGTGCCTTAGATGCCCAGCCCATGCGCTGTTTTAAATGCATGGGCACAGGCCACACCAGACAGACGTGCCCCTCGCCAAAGGACCGCAGCGACTTATGTTTCCGCTGCGGGCATGCCGGACATAAGGCAGAAAAGTGCACGGCAGCAATCTGCTGCGCCATCTGCTCCGAGGCTGGGAAGCCCTCAGGACACGTGATGGGGGGTAGGAAATGCGCTCCTCCCCCTAAAAGAGGAACTTTGGCCGCCAGGACCCAGGCCTCCACAAATGCGGAAGTGCGCCGTGAAGCGGCGACAGAGGAAATTGTAATGTCGGTATGAGTGTTAGTCGGCATTACAATTTCCTACAGACTAACACCAACCACTGCGCTGGAGCCCAGGACCTTTTGGTTCAAGCAATGGCGCAGTGGGAAGTGGATGTTGCGGTCGTGGCGGAGCCTTATTTTGTACCTCCTCAAACACACTGGGCTGGGGATACGGATGGCTCCGTAGCTATCACAGTCAAGACGGGAAGCGCTGCCCGCCCTCTCAATGTCAAAGAGAGGGGGTCAGGTTATGTGGCTGCCACTTTGGGGAGAGAATACGCCATCATTGGTGTCTACTACTCCCCCAATGGCACTCTGGCCGGTCTGGAGGTGCTGCTAGACACGCTGGGGCATGTCTTGCAGCGGATGGCACCCCTCCCAATTTTACTTATGGGGGACCTTAATTCTTGGTCCTCTTCGTGGGGAAGTGCCACCACCAACTCGTGGGGCCGCACCGTCCAGAACTGGGCGGTCGATACCGGATTGTCCCTCTTGAACCGGGGGACAGAACATACGTGCGTGCGGTGGAATGGGGGGTCCGTGGTGGACATTTCGTTCGCCACCCCTTCTATCGCACGTCACGTCCGGTGTTGGCGTGTTCTCAGCGAGGTGGAGACTCTATCGGATCATAAATACATCCGATTTGAGATCTCCACCTCACCTAACACAGCGGCCCTAGCCCGGCGGCAAGGGCAGGCCTCTTTCCCGCGTTGGGCTTTGACCAAGCTCAATAAAGAGCTAGCGGAAGAGGCCGCCATAGTTCAGGCGTGGTGCTCGGCCCCTATCTCCTTAGAGGTCGACGAGGTGGCCGGTGCCTTTCAGGCCTCCCTCAAGGAGGTGTGCGACGCCTCCATGCCGCGGGTGAAGGCTAGAGCACCTCGGCGGCAGGTGTATTGGTGGTCCGAAGAAATCGCGGACCTCCGGGGCACCTGCCAACGTTCAAGGAGGGCATATGGTCGCAGTCGGCGTCGTGCCAGCCGCGACCTGGTAGTGGAGGGCCAGCTGTATGCCACATACTGTTCTGACAGAAAGGCGCTACAGCTGGCCATCAGCCAAGCCAAGGCTCAGGCTCGGGAGGAGCTTTTGGAGGGGTTAAACCGTGACCCATGGGGGAGGCCATATCGCGCAGCGCGCAATAAGCTGCGCAATCAAGGCCCCCCGGTCATCGAGACCCTCCAACCTGAACTATTGGAAAGGGTGGTGCAGGAGCTGTTCCCGGACTCCCGAGAGCACTTCCCACCACCCATGGCTCCTCCCACTAGGAGGTCAGATGAGGGTGAACTTCCTCCACCTCCAGTCACAAAAGAGGAGTTGGAGATAGCAGCGGCAGGCCTTCGGCTAAAAAAGAAGGCTCCAGGACCCGACGGGGTTCCGGGGAAAGTTCTGGGTCTTGCCATTAGGCACCTAGACGAGAGGTTACGGGAATTGTTCAACGTCGCGATCGCGCGTGGACAATTCCCTAAACTATGGAAAGAGGGAAGGTTATGCCTCCTTCAAAAAGAAGGACGGCAGCCGGACACTGCTGGAGCCTACCGTCCGATAGTTCTGCTGGATGAATCCGCGAAGCTATTCGAACGCGTAATAGCGTCGCGGATCATCCAGTATATGACGGACGTTGGACCGGGCCTGTCCGATAACCAGTTTGGCTTCAGGGCTGGTCGGTCTACCATCGATGCCCTCCAGGCCCTGAAGACAACGACACAGGAGGCATCTGCCATAGGGGAGAGGTCACTGGCGGTGTCACTAGACATCGCCAATGCCTTTAACAGCCTTCCCTATGGCACAATTAAGGAGGCGCTGCGCTATTTTGATGTGCCCCCTTATTTAGCGCGGCTAATCAAAAGCTACCTCACTGGCCGTGAGGTGCTTTATGTGGGCCCGGACGGCAGCACTGTTCGGCGGCCGATGACATGTGGGGTCCCCCAGGGGTCCGTCTTAGGACCCCTACTTTGGAATATGGGCTATGACTGGGTGTTGCGGGGCACGCTCCTTCCTGGGATGCGTGTCCTGTGTTATGCTGATGACACCCTAGTCATAGCCCAAGGGGGGACTTACGATGAGGCGGCCAGACGGGCCGAAGTGGGCACAAGCCTTGTGGTGGAGCGCATCGAGGCGCTGGGGCTGAAGGTCGCCCTGCAAAAAACTGAGGCCCTTCTTTTCCATGGGCCTCGGAGGGGACCTCCCTCCGGCGCTAAAATACGCCTCGATGGCGTAGAGGTGAGGGTGGGGGCCCAAATGAAGTATTTGGGCCTCCTACTGGACGGGCGGTGGCGTTTTGGGGAGCACTTCAGCAGGCTCGCCCCCCGCCTTGTCAGTGCCGCGAGTGCCTTGGGCCGCCTTCTTCCCAACAAAGGCGGCCCTGATACCACATGCCGGCGACTTTACGCCGGCATCGTGAAGAGCATCGCTCTTTATGGAGCGCCAGTGTGGGCGGACGCCCTGAACGCCACCAACAAACGCATGCTGAGGAAAGCACAGCGTGTGGTGGCAACCAGGGCGGTGCGGGGTTACCGCACCATTTCCATGGGGGCTGCCTGCGTTTTGGCCGGCACGCCCCCGTGGGAGCTAGAGGCTGAGGTCCTCGCTGCGGTATACAAATACCGTGCAGCAGCGAGGGCCAGAAGACAGCGCCCCACCTTCGACGAGGTTGGGAGGGTGAGGCGCATAGCCCAAAATGAGCTAATTTGGCGGTGGCAGGACGAGCTTGAGGGGCCACGATACGGTACACGTACCATCGACGCCATCAGGCCCGTCCTCCGAAGGTGGTGTCGAAGGGGGTTTGGCGCGCTCACCTTCCGGCTGGTGCAGGTGCTTTCTGGGCATGGCTGTTTCGGCCAATACCTGCACCAGATAGCCGGAAGAGAGCCAACCCCCGTGTGCCACGAATGTGGCGCACTCGAGGACGATGCCCAGCACACCCTCGAGGTGTGTCCGGCCTGGGAGGTACAGCGCAGCACACTAGTTGCTGCAACAGGCCGGGACCTCTCGCTCCCAAGAGTAATTCTAGCTATGCTCGAGAGCGAGAGGTCGTGGGAGGCGATGGTCTCCTTCTGTGAAGAGGTTATGACACAGAAGGAGACCGCGGAGAGGGCCAGGGAGGACGACCCTCTGGCGGCCCCGCTCCGACGCAGACGGCTGGGAGCCCGGAGAAGGCGGTTCGCCCACCTTCTCCCAGTTCCCTAGGACACCAGCGGGTGAGACCGGGGGGTACGCCAGTATTCCCGGTACCGTCGCAGACGCACCCGGATTGAGGACGATGAGGCCCGCCTTTATGATGCCTATAGAGAGGCGAAAAAGGCGCTCAAGGTCGCCATCAACAGAGCCAAGTCCAGGGCAAGAGAGGAGTTTCTTGAGACTCTTAATGCGGATCCGTGGGGAAGGCCGTACAGGTTGGCGTTGAGTAAGCTCCGCCCCTGGGCACCCCCGGTTACGCAGAGTCTCTCTCCTCCCTTGCTCCACGACGTCGTCCAGGCTCTGTTTCCGACCCGAGGAGAGCACACTCCGCCAGTGATGACGCCACCCACAGGTGTGGGAGTAGGTGTAGACGAGGTCCCTGCCGTGTCCGACGTTGAGTTTGATGCGGCAGTCTCGCGGCTACGGGCCAAGAGTACGGCTCCTGGTCTAGACGGCATACCCGGCCGCGCTTGGGTTCTGTCCCTTGAGTGGCTGGGGCCGAGACTGCAGAGCCTGTATTCGGCCTGTCTGTCGCAGGGACGTTTTCCGCGCCAGTGGAAAACGGGGAAGCTCGTCCTACTGAGGAAGGAGGGTCGACCATCTGACTCCCCCTCGGCCTACCGCCCGATTGTGCTGCTCGACGAGGTTGGGAAACTTCTTGAGCGCATAATTGCTGGCCGCCTGATTGGGCACCTCGAGGAGGTGGGGCCGGACTTGGCAGACTGCCAGTACGGCTTTAGGCGTCGTCGGTCCACGGTTCACGCGATCCTCCGCGTGAAGGACATCGCCAGGGAGGCGATGTCGCAGGGTCAAGTGGTGTTAGCGGTATCACTCGATATAGCTAACGCCTTCAACACCCTGCCGTGGACCTGCATAAAGGAGGCGCTACGGCACCACGGTGTCCCCCTTTATCTACGGCTCATCCTGGAAGACTACCTGACAGAGAGGTATGTCGAGTTCCCGGGGCGCGATGACTGGCAGCGTCATCCCATGTCGTGCGGTGTCCCACAGGGTTCGGTTCTTGGGCCGCTCCTGTGGAACATTGGTTATGACTGGGTGCTGCGCGAAGTCAACCTCCAGGGCGTCGAAGTAACTTGTTACGCCGACGATACCCTGGTAACGGCGAGAGGGAACAACTTCCGGGACGCAGCCGTCCTTGCCACAGCAGGCGTGGCGGAAGTCGTCGGTAGAATCCGACGCCTAGGGCTACACGTGGCCCTAGAAAAATCCGAGGCGACCTGCTTCCACGGGCCTCGGAGAGGACCTCCAGCCGGTTCGAGCATCCAGGTGGGTGGAGTCCAGATCCGTGTCGAGTCGACCATGAAGTACCTGGGATTGGTCCTCGACAGTCGCTGGAACTTTCACGCCCACTTTAAGCGCTTGGCGCCTAAACTGGTGCGAACGGCGGCCGCGTTAGGTAGCTTGCTGCCCAACATCGCGGGGCCGAAGGCTTCATGCCGGAAGCTTTACGCGGGAGTTGTGCGGTCCATGGCCCTGTACGGCTCACCTGTCTGGGCCGACACCCTGACAAGCCAGTGTATCGCCGAACTGCGGAGACCGCAGCGGGCGATGGCAGTCAGGATCATACGGGGCTACCGCACAATCTCTTACGAGGCGGCCTGTGTGCTGGCCGGCACACTCCCCTGGGACCTTGATGCGAGGACCCTCTCGGCGGTGTTTTACTACCGGGAGGAGGCGCGTCGGTCCACAGTCCACGGGGTTACCCCAAGCCAGGTTTCGTCCTGGCTGGAAGAGTTCCGCACACTGGCTGTGGAGCTCTGGGATGTGCGGCTCGCGGATCCCGGATCGGGCCATCGCACGATCCAGGCGATCCGCCCTGTCCTCACACAGTGGCTGAATCGGCGTCACGGCGCCGTAACGTACCGTTTGACGCAGGTACTCACGGGGCATGGCTGCTTCGGGAGTTACCTGTGCCGGATCGGACGGGAGGCTAGCGATGCCTGTCACCACTGTGACGCCAGCGAGGACACGGCTCAGCACACGCTGGAGGTGTGCCCAGCTTGGGCAAACGAGCGCGAGACGCTCACCGCCTCGATCGGGCGCGACCTCTCGCTGCCATCCGTGGTTTCTGCCATGGTGGCGAGCGCGAGCTCGTGGGATGCAGTGCTCTCCTTCTGCGATGCCGTCGTGTCGCAGAAGGAGAGCGCCGAGCGCCAGCGCGAGCTGGACAATCCCGCCCGACGTCGGAGGCGAGGCCGCCGGGGTGGTGGTGCGTAATCCCGGCGGTTCCCTGCGGTTAGGGGACGAGAATACTACCGAGGTATCCCTGCCTGTCGTAAGAGGCGACTAAAAGGGCCCTTGGGGTCGCGAAGCGCACGCGGGGGGGCCTGCGTGTGTTTCGGTTTGCGATCCCGAGGAAGACGGTAACGCGTGTCTTCGGACACAGTGGTCTGTGTTATCGTGCACTGGAGTTGAGCTTGCTCCTCCCGAGGCTGGCTGCCAGGCGGCCTTGCGCGCCGAAGGGTCCTGCGAGGAGTCTCTCCCTCGTTGGGGATCCCGGGTCCCTTCCATTCTGCGCCGAAGATGACCACCGTCAGGTTTTAGTGGGTAGGGGTCTCTGTTTTCCCAGGAGTTCCGAGTCCCACATATCCCAGGTGTCCCAAACCCAGGGCCTTGGGAATGCCTAAATGCATTTCCTGACGCAAAAAAAAAAAAAAAAAAAAAAAAGGTTAGGTTGGGGGAGGCCCCATGAGTGTTTTGTAAGTGCTAGATACGTCCACGTCGTCTCCCCTGGCTCTCCCAGTCCTGTGCACGGTAACGCAGTGCCAGGCTGGTGACTAAACTCTAGCACTTGGGGCAATCCTTGCGGTTTTGTTTATTAGTGTTCCCAGCTCCCTGGCCGTCGAGGTATCTCCGGTTTCAGGTCGAGCGGGCCCTAATAGGCTTCCCGTGAGGTCAAATCAAAACTCTTGTGTTTTGATTCTTCGTGTATATTAGTGTTCTCAGCTCCCTGGCCGTCGAGGTATCTCCGGTTGCAGGTTGAGCGGGGCCTAATAACGCGCTCTTTGCTTTCGAAAGTTCTCTTTCTTTCGCTTGTTTTTTTTTTTTGTTTTGTATTTTTATTTCGTTTGTAATTATGTCTACTGAACGTAACTCGGTTAATTCCGTTGAGGGTCTCGCAGTCGAGGTAAACTCGGCGGACGAGCTGGACCAGAGGGTCACACGGGCGTTGCGTAGCCTACGCCCTAAGAGGCCGGCGGGTTCGCCCATTTTTGCGTCTGAGGCTTCGGTCTCAGACAGTGAGGAGGTGGCCACGACGATACGGTCGACGGCACCAAAAAAGGCGTCGACCAAAAAGGTCGTAGCCAAAAAGGCCAAAAAGGCGGCGTCTGGCCCTGCGGCCAAAAAGGCGGCGGCCAAAAAGGCGGCAGTTGCCACTGCGGCCGAATTCCTCAGGGCCAAGGCGGCGCAAGTCGCCTTGACCCGCCTGGAGTCAAACTCCAACGCATCTCGGGAGGATGCACAAGAGCTGGAAGCCGAAGAGCCTGTCGACTTCACGCGGAACCCACTCCCCGAGGAATGCTCACTTGCGGAGCTGGACGCCGCCGTTGATACCGAGACGCTGCGTGCCCGGGCGGGTCATCTGAGGTCCCAGATTTTCCACATTGCCCGAAAGTCCGGCAATCTCAAGGGGGAGTACGTGCGTGACCTAAAAAACCACGCCACGGAATACCACGAGATTGTCGAGACGATTGCGGAGCGGACGATCTCGGATGAGACACGGCGGCTCAGTCTCGAAAACCGCAGACTTCGCCGCCAAGTGGAGGACCTCGAAAAAGAGGTAAAGGCCATGCGCCGTGATTTCTCCCAGAGGGATAAATCCCCGGCGCGGCCAGTCCTTCCCTCCCAAGACCCTGCGGGCATCTCGTCGAAAGACCTAATGAGCGAGATGTCCAAGATGGTGAAGGACATGGCTGAGGAACTAAAAGCCTCGATGTGCCGCACAGCCGGGGATATGATTAACGCCCGCTTGGCGGTGGTTGAGGAGCGCCTCCCACCAGCACCAATCGTGCGTCCTCCACTGGCCGCCGACAAAAGAAGAGAGGAGGCAGCTAAGGCTGCGTGTTCCTCAACTGCTCCGGCTCAGCCTCAGCCCGCTGCAGCTCCCAAGCCGAAGCGTACCAGGAAGGGGAGAGCGAAGGCGGTTCCGCAACAGGCACCTCCCGCTGTTGCCGGCCCGTCATCGGCTTTGACTTCGGCGATACCTCTCCCTCGTGAGGAGTGGAGTGTTGTGGGTGGGAAGAAAGGTAAAGGTAAAGGCAAGGGAAAATCTTCCACGCCCGCCCCAGCCCGAACCCCTGCTCAACTCCCTGTGTCTGCGGCGACAGTTAAAAATGTGGCCAACAAGAAAACGGCGCCAAAGCAAAAGGTGGGGAAGCTCACACCGCCGAAGTCTTCAGCTGTGGTTATCACCCTCCAGCCAGAAGCGGTCAGCAGAGGCGTCACATATGCCATGGCCATGAACAAGGCAAGAGAGAGCATAGCTCTCTCTGAGCTAGGAATCGGCGCAATAAAAACGCGCAATACGGCGACGGGGGCCAGAATGCTCGAACTGCCTGGCTCCCAAAGCGGCGAGAAGGCCGACAACCTCGCCGAGAAAATTCGCGAGGTGTTAAAAGATTGTGCTACAGTAGCGAGGCCCACAAAGTGTGCTGATCTCTTAGTCAGGGGCCTCGATGACTCTATAACCAAAGAGGAAGTGATTGCCGCAGTCGCAGTAAAGGGTGGTTGTTCTGGGGAGCTCGTGCGGGCCGGAGAAATTCGCTCTGGCCCTTCTGGTACAGGCTCCATCACAGTCAAGTGCCCGGTGGCGGCTGCGAAAATTGTGGTGGAGGCCGGCAGGCTCCTCATCGGCTGGAGCTCAGCCCAGGTGCGTGCCTTGGATGCCCAGCCCATGCGCTGTTTTAAATGCATGGGCACAGGCCACACCAGGCAGACGTGTCCCTCTCCAAAGGACCGCAGCGACTTGTGTTTCCGCTGCGGGCATCCTGGACATAAAGCAGAAAAGTGCACGGCAACAATCCGCTGCGCCATCTGCTCCGAGGCAGGGAAGCCCTCAGGGCACGTGATGGGGGGTAGGAAATGCGCTCCTCCCCCTAAAAGAGGAACTTTGGCCGCCAGGACCCAGGCCTCCACAAGTGCGGAAGTGCGCCGTGAGGCAGCGACAGAGGAAATTGTAATGTCGGTATGAGTGTAAGCCGGCATTACAATTTCCTACAGACGAACACCAACCACTGCGCTGGAGCCCAGGACCTTCTTGTCCAGGCAATGGCGCAGTGGGAGGTGGATGTTGCGGTCGTGGCGGAGCCTTATTTTGTGTCTCCCCAACCACATTGGGCTGGGGATGTCAATGGTTCCGTCGCCATTATTGCGAAGACGGGTAACGCGGCCCGGCCTCTTGTTAGGAAAGAAAGAGGGTCGGGTTATGTGGCAGCCACTTGGGGGAGGGAATACGCTATAATTGGTGTATATTTCTCCCCCAATGGCACTTTGGCAGGCCTAGAAGTGTTTCTGGACACTCTAGGTCAAGTGGTTCATCGGATGGCTCCCCTTCCTGTTGTTTTGATGGGGGACCTCAATTCCTGGTCTTCCTCGTGGGGTAGTGCCATTACCAACTCATGGGGCCGCGCTGTCCAAAACTGGGCTGTCGATGCCGGATTGTCCCTCTTAAACCGGGGGACAGAACACACGTGCGTGCGATGGAATGGGGGGTCCGTGGTGGACATTTCGTTCGCCACCCCATCTATTGCACGTCACGTCCGGTGTTGGCGGGTACTCAGTGAGGTGGAGACTCTATCGGATCATAAATACATCCAGTTTGAGATCTCCACCTCACCCGACAGAGCGGCCCTAGCCCGGCGGCAAGGGCAGGCCTCTTTCCCGCGGTGGGCCTTGACCAAGCTCAACGAAGAGCTAGCGGAAGAGGCCGCCATTGTTCAGGCGTGGTGCTCGGCCCATACCTACTCAGAGGTCGACGAGGCGGCTGGTGCTTTCCAAGCCTCCCTCAAAGAGGTGTGCGACGCCTCCATGCCGCGGGTGAAGGCCAGAGCACCTCGGCGGCAGGTGTATTGGTGGTCCGCTGAAATCGCGGACCTCCGAGGCACCTGCCAACGCTCAAGGAGGGCATATGGTCGCAGCCGGCGTCGTGCCAACCGTGACCCAGTAGTGGAGGGCCAGCTGTATGCCACCTACTGTTCTGACAGGAAGGCGCTACAGCTGGCCATCAGCAAAGCCAAGGCTCAGGCTCGGGAGGAGCTTCTGGAGGGGCTAAATCGCGACCCGTGGGGTAGGCCTTATCGCGCAGCGCGCAATAAGCTGCGAAATCAAGGCCCCCCGGTCATCGAGACCCTCCAGCCCGAATCTCTGGAAAGGGTGGTGCAGGAGTTGTTTCCGGACTCCCGAGAGCACATCCCACCACCCATGGCTCCTCTCACTAGGAGGTCAGATGAGGATGAACCTCTCCCGCCTCCTGTCACCAAAGAGGAGCTGGAGATAGCCGCGGCAAGCCTGCGGCTGAAAAAGAAGGCCCCAGGCCCCGACGGGGTTCCGGGGAAAGTGCTGGGTTTAGCGATTCGGCACTTAGACGAAAAGCTACGGGAACTGTACAACGTCGCAATCGCGCGTGGTCAGTTCCCCAAACTATGGAAAGAGGGAAGGCTATGCCTCCTTCAAAAAGAAGGACGGCTGCCGGACACTGCTGGAGCCTACCGTCCGATAGTCCTGCTGGATGAATCCGCGAAATTATTCGAACGCATAATAGCGTCGCGGATCATCCAGCATATGACGGACGTTGGGCCCAACCTGTCCGACAACCAGTTTGGCTTCAGGGCTGGTCGGTCTACCATCGATGCCCTCCAGGCCCTGAAGTCAACGACGCAGGAGGCGTCTGCCATAGGGGAAAGGTCACTGGCGGTGTCACTAGACATCGCCAATGCTTTTAATAGCCTTCCCTATGGCACAATTGAGGAGGCGCTGCGCTATTTTAATGTGCCCCCTTATATAGCGCGGCTCGTTAAAAGCTACCTCACTGGCCGTGAGGTGCTCTATGTGGGCCCGGACGGCAGCACTGCTCGGCGGGCGATGACATGTGGGGTCCCCCAGGGGTCCGTCTTAGGACCCCTACTTTGGAATATGGGCTATGACTGGGTGTTGCGGGGCACGCTCCTTCCTGGGATGCGTGTCCTGTGTTATGCTGATGACACCCTAGTCATAGCCCGAGGGGGGACGTACGATGAGGTGGCTAGACGGGCCGAAGTAGGCACAAGCCTTGTGGTGGGGCGTATCGGGGCGCTGGGGCTGAAGGTCGCCCTGCAAAAAACCGAGGCCCTTCTTTTCCACGGGCCTCGGAGGGGACCTCCCTCAGGCGCTAAAATACGCCTAGATGGCGTGGAGGTGAGGGTGGGGGCCCAAATGAAGTATTTGGGCCTCCTACTTGACGGGCGGTGGTGTTTTGGCGAGCACTTCAGCAGGCTCGCCCCTCGCCTCGTCGGTGCCGCGAGTGCCTTGGGCCGCCTTCTTCCCAACACAGGCGGCCCTGATACTACATGCCGGCGACTGTACGCCGGCATCGTAAGAAGTATCGCCCTGTATGGAGCACCAGTGTGGGCGGACGCCCTGAACGTCACCAATAAACGCATGCTGCGGAGGGCGCAGCGTGTGGTGGCGACCAGGGCGGTGCGGGGGTACCGCACCATTTCCATGGGGGCTGCCTGCGTCTTGGCCGGCACGCCCCCGTGGGAGCTAGAGGCAGGGGTCCTCGCTGCGGTATACGAATACCGTGCAGCAGCGAGGGCCAGAGGACAGCGCCCAGCCTCCGAGGAGGTAGAGCGAATACGGCGCGCAGCTCAAAATGAGCTAACTTGGCGATGGGAGGAGGACCTGGAGGCGCCTCGGTACGGAACACGCACCATAGACGCCATCAGGCCCGTCCTCCATAGGTGGTGTCAGAGGGGGTTCGGCGCACTCACCTTCCGGCTGGTGCAGGTGCTCTCTGGGCATGGCTGTTTTGGCCAATACCTGCACCAGATAGCCAGAAGAGAGCCAACCCCCGTGTGCCACGAATGTGGTGCACCTGAGGACGATGCCCAGCACACCCTCGAGGTGTGTCCGGCCTGGGAGGTGCAGCGCAGCACATTAGTTGCTGCAATAGGCCGGGACCTCTCGCTCCCAAGAGTAATTCTAGCTATGCTCGAGAGCGAGAGGTCGTGGGAGGCGATGGTCTCCTTCTGTGAAGAGGTCATGGCACAGAAGGAGACCGCGGAGAGGGCCAGGGAGGACGATCCTCTGGCGGCCCCTCTCCGACGCAGACGGATGGGAGCCCGGAGACGGCGGTTCGCCCACCTTCTCCCAGTTCCCTAGGACACCAGCGGGTGAGACCGGGGGGTCTCACTCGCAATGCACGGTGTCCCTGTCTGGGGGGTATCTGTCGTGTATCAGGTTACCCCCCCGTGGCGTGAGGAGGCCCGGCAGTGGCTGGGCCGACCGCTTGGGACGATGTGGCCGAAATCCTTAGGGAATCCCACATCGTCCCGCCAGAGCAAAGCGGAGATACACCGGGGTTCTTTTAGTGGGTAGGCCGTCACCTTCTGTGACGGAGAGTCCCACACTCCCCCACTGCCTCCCCCGGCAGTGGGATAGTGCGTAACGCATTTTTTCCCCGTCAAAAAAAAAAAAAAAAAAAAAAAAAAGGTTAGGTTAGGTTAGGTTAACACTTTTCAAAGTCTTAGGATTGCGATAGCGTTGTGATTTTTTGTGTGCGGGTTCATTTTCATGAGATCTTGTTACTATTCTTTTCCGGAGGGTTCTATCTTTGAGGGTTTTTTAATTATTTTTTTTTTTCTATTTCGTTAATTATTTGTCATTAAGTGCGAATAATCATCGACATAGACGAAACTGGTTTAATTTTTAAAAAATCAATTTTTGACTTATTTCTCTATCTTTTTATTCTTATATCTGCGGACTATCCAAAAGTAACTCCCAATTCGTTGGGGCCCCACTCGGGGCACTTTTGGATTTTTCAAAGATTTTTCTGTACTAAATTCTATTTTTTCTGCCTATCTTTTTATATTCTTTCTTCAATTTCTTCTTGTTATTTTCTTATTTCTTTCTTCTCTTTTGAGGGTTAGCTGGGAAGTCACCACCCCTCTTGGGTGGAGTCCTTTTCAGGGCTCTTCACTGGCTAATTTCTTTGTTTTTGAGGATTTATCGACGATTTTTGCTTTTCATACCGGATTTCGTTGATTCTAACACGTTTGACTTGGCTTTTCTCACGGACTTGACTTTGATTGTGTGCATTTTGACTTGGCTTCTCTTTTATTGATCTGTTCCCGCATTCCTACTGACTTGGCGCGAACAAATGATTTAAGATTAGCATCTTGATTGAGGATTTGTTGTTTTCTGGGTATAGAAATGTCTATACGCAGAGATTCTTTTTTGCTGGAGGACCTCATTCCAGAGGAAACCTTCCCCGAGGCAAGAGGCGCTCTCCCCAAGAGGCGAGCAGTGTCCAAACTGTTTAACTCCTCGGACGAGGAGTGCATGGATGAGGAGGAGGAGACCGTCCCGTCTAGGGCCGCGGCCTCCAAGAGAGGGAAAGTTAAAAACCCAGGGCACGCCGCGGGCCTATCCCGAGCTAGGGAATCCCTCCGCCAGCGTAAAGAGGACGCTGAGGAGGAGGATTTTAACAGGAGCCTTTCGCTCCGCTTTCTTAAGAAGCCACTGGCTCCAGTGGCGGAAGAGGGGGCCGATAAAGTCCCGGAGATCCCTCAGGACCCGGAGGACTTAAATTTTGAAGAGATGCGGGCAGCTGCCACTAAGGGCGCTGCTCGCATATGCGAGCTGGCCGTGAAGTCGGGCCACCTAAAGGGAACTTTCCAGAAGGAATTCAAGGACAATGCCCGACTTCTCAGCAGGATAGTTGAGGCTGCAGTAAGCCGTTCAGCTACCGAGGAGTGTCGCCGGCTTCGCGTCGAACGGGACAACCTTCGGCGCGAAGTGGATGACCTCAAATTGGAGGTCAAGGCCATCCGGCGAGACTACTCGACCCGGAAGGTGACGGAGCAGGTGGCTGCGCCACCTGTCGACATGGAGGCCTTCAAGAAGGACCTTCTTGTCACGTTAGGGGACATGATCAGCGCCCGGATTGATGGAGCGCTGACACCCTCTGTACGTCCGCCTCTTGCGGCGGACAGGAAGAGGGCAGCGGCCGCAGCTCAGCTGCTAAAAAACGTGGACGCCCCAGCCGCCGCTGTGGCACAGCCTAAGGGGAAGGGCCCGAAATCTTCCGGCCCTTCATCCGTCCCCGTGACGGTCCCGGCAGTTGCCGGCACCTCTGCCTCGGCAATTCCGAGGCAGACCGTAGCCGGCGGAGACAATACAGCCGCCAACGAAGAAAGGTGGCAGGTCGTAAGTGGGGGCAAGAAGGGGAAGGGAAAGGGTAAGAAATCCTCCCCATCGCCACCTGCCCCACAACCCAAACCGAGGCAAGCGCAGTCGGCACCAGCCCCAAAAAGGGCGCAACCCGCGGCGGTCCTAAAAAAGGCTCAGCCGGTTGCCGCCCCCCGAAGGGTGCAGCCCGCCGCGCCCCCAGCGGCGAATAACAAAAACGCGGTCAAGCTGAGCCCCCCTCGCTCATCGGCTGTAGTGGTAACACTGCAGCCCGACGCCATCGAGCGGGGGTTCACTTATAAGACGGCTTTGCTCAAGGCAAGGGAGGTGGTGTCGTTGCCTGACCTCGGCATACCCGGAGTGACCGTCCGGCAGACGGCTACAGGAGCTCGCATGCTGGAGCTGGCGGGGGCTCAAAGCGCCGAGGCCGCTGACCGTCTGGCGGCTAAGCTTACAGAGGCGCTTAGCGGAGTGGCCGCTGTGTCACGGCCCACAAAATGCGCGGACCTCCGCATCGTTGGGCTTGACGACACCGTCACCCGCGAGGAGGTAGTGGCCGCAGTCGCGGCCAAGGGTGGTTGCGACCCGGCCCTGGTCAAGGCGGCCGAAATACGCTTTGGGCCACAAAGGACTGGGTCGGTAGTCGTAAAGTGTCCGGTTGCGGCGGCAAAGGCGCTACTCAACGGCGGACGTCTCCTAGTCGGGTGGAGCTCGGTGCAGGTCCGAGCTCTCGACGCACTCCCCATGCGCTGTTTCAAGTGCATGGGGATCGGGCACACACGCCAGTTGTGCCCGTCCGACAAGGAGAGGATGGACCTGTGCTTCCGGTGTGGACGGCCGGGGCACAGGGCCGCCGGATGTATGGCGGCGGCGCACTGCGTCGTGTGCGCCGAAGCGGGTCGGCCTTCGGGCCACACGATGGGCGGGAGGAGCTGCAACCCTCCCCCCACTAAAGCAAGGGCGGCACTAAGGACCCAAGCCGCCGCCGACAGCGGGAGGCGCGTAGCGCCAGAGGAAGCTGTAATGGAGCAATGAGCTCAGCCCTCCATTACAGCTTCCTACAGGGGAACCTTAACCACTGCGCCGGGGCCCAGGACTTGCTCATGCAGTCCATGGCGCAGTGGGAGATAGATGTGGCGGTGGCTGCAGAGCCCTATTTTATTTCCCCCCAGCCTAATTGGGCTGGGGATAATTCTGGCTCTGTGGCCATAGTGGTCGCAGCGGGGCCTCGCTCGCAGCCGCTACAAGTGAGGGAAAGGGGGGCGGGTTATGTGGCCGCCACCTGGGGGGGCATTGCTATCGTGGGAGTATATGTCTCCCCCAACACTGGGCTCTCCAGTTTGGAGGCGCTCCTGAGGGCTCTTGATTCGGCGATCCAGCGGTTGGCACCTCTCCCAGTCTTGGTCATGGGCGACCTAAACGCATGGTCGACCCTATGGGGGAGCGTGTCAACGGACGTGAGGGGCCTAGCCGTCGAGGCGTGGGCGGTCAGCTCCGGGATGTCCCCTCTCAATCAGGGGACGTCCTTTACGTGTGTGCGCAGGGTCGGGGGGTCCGTGGTGGACGTAACGTTCGCCACCCCTTCCCTAGCGCAGCGCGTCCGGGGCTGGCGGGTGCTGAGTGAGGTGGAGACGATCTCGGACCACAAATACATCAGGTTCGAGGTCTCCACCTCCAACGGCTCAGCGGCGCCGCAAAGACGGGAGGGCCACGCCTTTTTTCCGCGGTGGGCCCTCACTAAGCTGAATCAAGAGCTGGCTGAGGAGGCGGCTATAGTCGCGGCATGGGGCGCGACCCCCACAACATCGGGGGTCGACGAGGCGGCGAGCAGGTTCCGGGACATGATCTCGGGAGTTTGCAACGCCGCTATGCCCCAAATTAGAGGTAACCCTCCAAGGCGCCACCAGGTTTACTGGTGGTGCGAGGAGGTAGCCCTTCTGCGGGAGCAGTGCTCCGTGTCGCGCAGAGCCTTTACGCGGGCCAGACGACGACGCGTCAGGGACCCAGAGATGGAGGGCCAGCTGTATGCCTCTTACAACGCCGACAAGAAGGCATTGCAGCTGGCCATCAGCCAGGCGAAAGCCAGGGCTCGGGAGGAGATGTTGGAGGATCTCAACCGAGACCCATGGGGGAGGCCATACCGCGCGGCACGCGACAAGTTGCGCTATCATGGCCCCCCAGTGGTAGAGACCCTCCAACCAGAGGTCCTGGAGAGGGTAGTGCGGGAACTTTTTCCAGATCCCCCAGCGCACACCTCTCCAACAATATCTCCTCCCACGCGGAGAGAAGAGGATGAGCCGGTCCCACCAATCACCGATGAGGAGATGGCGACGGTGGTTGACCGGCTCAAGGCCAAGAAAAAGGCCCCGGGGCCTGATGGAGTGCCCGGCAAGGTTCTTGCCCTTGCCCTAAAGCACCTGGGGGCACAACTTCGGGACATTTTCAACGTTGCACTCACATCCGCGCGTTTCCCGAAGTTGTGGAAGGAGGGACGTCTGTGTCTCCTTCAGAAGACGGGCAGACCCCCAGGTGAAGCTGGCGGTTACCGTCCAATTGTGCTTTTGGACGAGGCGGGTAAGCTGTTCGAGCGGATAATTATATAATAAATTGATATAATTCGAGCTCAGAGAAGTATTTAAGAAGATTGATATTTTAACTGTGCACGCTCAGTATATTTTCGATAACATAATGTATGTGCGCAAAAACTTGCATATGTTCAAAAAAAACTGTGATACTCATACACACAATACTAGAAATAAAAACAAACTTATTACTCCAAGTCTTAGGCTACATAAGGTAGGAAATTCTTTTGTGGGTCAATCTGTAAAGTACTTTAACAAAATACCTCAAAGTCTTGTTGATCTACCTCTTCACAAGTTCAAGTCTACAATTAAAACAAAGCTGATAAAACAAGGTTATTATAACGTGGAGGATTACTTGAACGACAAGAATTTGTGGTCATAGTAGGAATAATCTGCTCCTCTGCTCAAATAATGTATATTTATTGTTCTTTTGACTGTACTCTGAATTTATTTGTTGTAAAACAAAACAAAGTTCAAAAGAGTAACTATCGAGTTTCTTGCCGGAGTCTTCTCGATAAGAAGCAACTTCCGAACCGGTGGTAGATTCGCATTATGTTTATTTAGTATATGTACTATTATTGTATTATTTTATTTACGTCTATTATCGTTTATATATATTTTTTGTGAATTTTGACATTTCATAAGTGCTTCTTTGTAAAAGCTTAAGTGAATAAATGATTTTTTACTTTTTTTACTTACTTACTTTTTACTTTAATCGCTTTCCGCCTCGTCCAGCACCTAAATGAAGTGGGGCCCAATCTGTCGCCAGTGCAGTTTGGGTTCAGGGCAGGGCACTCCACAATCGATGCCCTGTCGCTCCTGAAGGAGGAGACGGAAGGGGCATCCGCTCGGGGCGAGCGGTCGTTGGCGGTGAGCCTGGACATCGCCAACGCCTTCAACAGCCTGCCGTTCGGCGTGATACGAGAGGCACTCCATTACTTCGGAGTGCCCCCGTATCTCGGCAGGCTGTTGGAGGACTACCTCCGTGGCCGAGAGGTGTTATACCAGAGGGGCGACGGTGTTCTGGTCCGGCACCCGATGCGCTGTGGTGTTCCCCAGGGGTCCGTTCTAGGGCCCCTGTTGTGGAACTTGGGCTACGACTGGGTTCTCCGCGGCGCGCTCCTTCCCAGGATGCGCGTCATTTGCTACGCGGATGATACCCTAGTCGTAGCCACAGGGAGGGACTTCCCAGAGGTCCAAAGACTGGCCGAGGTGGGCACGAGCCTCGTTATAGGGCGTATAGAGGCACTGGGGCTCAGGGTGGCGATCAGCAAGACCGAGGCCCTGCTTTTTCACGGGCCTCGGCGGGGGCCGCCTCCTGGTGCCTCGGTTCGCCTAAACGGCGAAACCGTGAGGGTGGGGGCCCAGATGAAGTATCTGGGCCTCACATTGGACGGACGGTGGAGGTTTGAGGCCCATTTTACCCGCCTCGCCCCCCGTCTGATCCGCGCGGCGGGCGCGCTGGGCCACTTGCTGCCCAACGAGCGCGGCCCGGGCCAAGTGTGCCGCAGGCTCTATGCCGGAATGGTTCGGAGTATGGCGCTCTACGGAGCGCCAATCTGGGCACAGGCTCTTACCGCGCATAACGTCACCCTTTTGCGAGCTCCACAAAGGGTGATGGCGGTAAGAGCCATACGCGGTTACCGAACTATCTCGGCGGGGGCTGCCTGCGTCCTCGCAGGCATGCCCCCTTGGGAGATGGAGGCCGAGGTTCTCGCTGCTGTCTATCAGCGCAGGGCAGTGGCGAGAGCACAAGGCGAGCGCCCCTATTTCGACGAAATAGAGGGCGTTCGCAGGCGGGCGCAAAACGCGCTCCTACGGCGGTGGGCAGAGGACCTGGCTGACGCCGTCTATGGCCGGCACACCATAGACGCCATCAGGCCGGTCCTCAAACAGTGGGTGCGCCGGGAAGGTGGGCCACTCTCATACCGGCTGGTGCAGATGCTTTCCGGGCATGGGTGCTTTGGAAAGTATCTGCACAAAGTGGCCCGGAGAGAGCCTGACCCCAAGTGCCACGAGTGTGGTGCCGATGAGGACACCGCCCAGCACACGCTGGAGGAGTGCGTGGCTTGGGCGGAGCAGCGCCGCAATCTCGCGGCCGTGGTGGGCAGGGACCTCTCACTCCCGGCCCTAGTACGGGCCATGCTCGGGAGTGAGGAGGCATGGCTGGCTATGGTCTCCTTCTGCGAGGAGGTGATGACGCAGAAGGAGACCGCGGAGAGGGCCCGAGAGGATGATCCTCTGGCGGCACCTCTCCGACGCAGACGGCAGGGGGCAGGAAGACGGCGGTTCGCCCGTCCTCCTCCTGCTCCCTAAAAGTGGCACCGGGGTTTAAGCCGGGGGGCTTACACCCTATTACATGGTGCTCCCGTCTGGGGGCGTCCCCAGTATACCGGGACGCCCCCGCAGCGTGAGGAGGCCCGGCGCATAGGCCAGGCCGACCGCTGGGGTGACGTGGTAATCCGCAAGGCTCCATGTCGCCCTATTCCAAAGCGGTGAGGGTATACCCGGGTGTGTTTTAGTGGGTATGCCGTCGGCTTCACCGGCGGAGAGTCCCACACTCCCCCACTGCCCGACCCAGGCAGTGGGATAGTGCGTAATGCATTTCACACCCGGAGAACAAAAAAAAAAAAAAAAAAAAAAAAGGTTAGGTTAGGTTAGGTTTTTTTTTTTTTTTTTAACTACGGGGGAATGCTTTTACGCACTTCGCCCTCCAAGCTGCATGCAGCAAGGCGGGCTTCGTGCGGGACTCCCGGCCTTTCGGCCGGACTACCCGCTAAACCCCCACGGTGTTCCTCCTCTACCCAACCGGACCGCGGGAACAACACAGTAGTACTACCGCGGCCCGGCAAGGGTGGGGCCCTGAACGGGGCCCGACGTGGTGGGAGGGCAAAGAATTGGCCCTCCCGTCTCCTCCTCTTCGCTACGACCCAGTCCCGGAACACTTGGGGAGGGGTCGTTCGCCACTCTTCAAGGCGCGGCGCGTCCCCCGACGACACGGAGGTGTCCGGGGGAGCGGCACCCAGCGCCGGGAAGGACCACCCCTCTCGACCAGTCAGCTCTGATGAGCAGAGTAGTACCGGGAGAGGGGCGATCGTTGGCATTCGCGGTGCGTAGCACCGCCGCGGACCTTACAGGCCTCGCGTGAAACTGTATCCCGGCCGGGGCCACCACTAAACTCGGCGGCGGCCTCGGGCCGGGGCTCGGCGGGGGGGCAATGTGCCACCGGCGCGTTCGCGCTCCCGCAGGGCCTCTCTCTTGGCCACCATCACCTCGTTAGCGTATGAGGTGACGGCGGCCCAACATTGTTCGCTGCCGGCCATGGCTGCAACGACGGCCGGCAGCGATAAATCTCGCCCGATGGCGCCAACGAGCCTGGCGCGTTGGGCGCCCCAACCCGTGCACACTGACAGGGTATGTTCCGCCGTGTCCACGGCGCCGGACGCGCAATGGTGGCACACGGGCTCCGGGAGGATTCCCACGAGCTCCCACAGGTATTTGCTGAAACAGCCGTGGCCTGTGAGAAGCTGGGTGAGCCAATACGTGGGAGTCCGGTGCCTCGCCTCGACCCACTGGCGCAATACGGGCCGGACCGCCTCGACGAGCCGTCTGCTCGCCGAGGGGTTCTCCAGCCTTTCTGCCCAGCGCAGGAAGAGATCGTCGCGACATTCGCTCCTCCAGCGAACGATCTCTTCCGCGAGGGGCTCAGACGGCGTTTGCCGCAACAAGGCCCTCCTTCGGTAAACCTCCGCCAGGACCCCGGCCTCGAGGTCCCAGGGGAGGCTCCCGGCAATAAGGCACGCTGCCTCGTAAGAGACGGTGTGGTACGCCCTGGCAGCCCTCTGCGCCATGACCCGCTGCGAGCGTCGCAGCAGGGCCACGTTCTCGGCGCTGAGGGCCCCCGCCGCCCATATGGGCGCTCCGTAGAGCGCCATAGAGCGAACCACTCCGTCGTATAGGCGGCGGCCGACACTTCCCGCCCCGCCACAATTGGGAAGCAGGCGCGCGAGCATTCCCGCGTACGAGACCAATTTAGGCGCCAGCGCGCGGAAATGCCCGCTGAACCTCCACCGGCTGTCGAGGACGAGACCGAGGTACTTCATGGTCCCGCCGACAGCGATGGAGGTGCCACCCACAACAATAGAATACCCCGGGGGGGGTTTCTTCCGAGGCCCATGAAGGAAGATGGCCTCGGACTTCTCGAGGGCCACCTGCAGCCCGAGAGCCCTGATGCGGCTGGCGACGTGGGCCGTGCCCGCGGTGGCGAGAACGCCCGCGTCCCTAAACGATTCGCCCTGCGCGGTCACCAGGGTGTCGTCGGCGTAACAAATGACGCCGACCCCCCGAAGATTGGCGCCGCGCAGGGCCCAGTCGAATCCGATGTTCCACAGGAGGGGGCCCAGGACCGACCCCTGTGGAACACCGCATCCCATCGCCCTGCGGACCACTCGCTCTCGGACCGGGTATGTGATGGCCCGGTCGGCGAAGTAGTCCGCAAGGACGCGCCTGAGGTACCACGGGACGTTGTGGTACCTCAGGGCCTCTCCAATTGTTGCCCAGGGGATGGTGTTGAAGGCGTTCGCAACGTCGAGCGACACCGCCAGCAACACCTCCCCCCGGGAAACAGCACTCTCGACGCTGTCCCGCAGCCGAGAGATGGCGTCCAACGTGGACCTCCCACGGCGAAACCCGAATTGGCCGTCGCTGATGTTCGGGCCCACCGCCTCCAGGTGCCCGACGAGGCGCGCGGCGAGCACGCGCTCGAAGAGCTTGCACGCCTCATCGAGCAGAACGATTGGGCGGTAGGCCGACGGCGAGTCGGGGGGCCGCCCGTGCTTCGGAAGCAGTACTAGTTTCCCCGTCTTCCACCGCCGCGGGATCTTGCCGGACACCATTACCTCGGACATGAGGGACAGCGTCTCCTCCCCGAGGACCGGCATTACGCGGGCGAGGATCCGCCCAGGAACGCCATCCGGACCCGGGGCGCGGTTCTTCGCTTTGAGCTTCTGAACCGCAGCCCCCAACTCGTCTTCGGACACGGGCGGAACGACCTCGCCCGCGGCCGGCCCTTCCTCGCGAGTCGGTGCCGCCATTCTGGGCGGCACCCATTCCTCTCCTCCTCGGCTCGGGAATAGGGAGCTAACCACGCGCTCCAGCAGGAGGGGCTCGAGGGTCCTCGTCAGTGGGGGCGCCGCGGGTCGGAGCTTTCGCGTCACGACTTTGTAGGGGCGCCCCCACGGATCCCTATCGATGCTGTCGAGCCACTCCTGCCAAGCCTCCGCCTTGGCAGCCTTTATGGCGGAGGTCAGGGCCGCGCGAGCGGCTCGGTACGCGGCGAGCAAAACTTCCTCGTTGGCGAGGTCCCTGGCGCTTCTTCTACGGCTTCTGGTGTACCGGCGGCGTGCCACGACACATTCGGCCCGAAGCCCCGTGAGGTGGGGCCTCCACCAATACACCTGCCTGCGCGGTTGTGAGGGACCCGCCCTGCGCATCGCCGCGTCGCAGACGCGAGATAGTGCTCCAGAGAGCCTTTCGCATCTCGCGTCCACGTCCAGGCCACTACCGGCATTTGCGGCGGCCCATCGTTCCACGATGGCCGCCTCCGTGGCCAGCTCCGGGTCCAGCGTGGCCAACCGCCACCGCGGACCCTCCTCCGGCAGGGGACGGTCCAGAGCGACCGCTATGACATCCGAAGGGGATGGGACTAGGTCGAACCTTATGTACCTGTGGTCCGACAGCGTCTCCACCCCCTCCTCAACCAGCCACCGCCTAACGCGGCGGGCCAGGGCGGGACTCGCGAACGAGAGGTCGACGATCGACCCGCCCTGGTGTCTTACGCACGTTTGAACCGTCCCCTGATTCAGGAGGACTAGTCCCGTCGACACCGCCCATTCTTCCAGGGTCTCGCCCCTGGCGTCGGTCGCCGGAGATCCCCACGAACGGGATTTGGCGTTGAAGTCTCCGGCGACCACCACAGGGGTGGGGTGCACCTCTTGGACCAGAGCGCCGACCTCAACCAGCAGACGCTCGAAGTCGGCGAGGGTCCTGTTCGGGGAGAAGTACACCCCGATCACTGCCACGTCGCCCAGCGACACGAGGACGCACCCGCGCCCCCTCCGCACCCTGCGGAAGGGGGGGTTTGAAGCGTCGCGCCGCCAGGCAACGATAGCCACCGAACCATCGTCGGCGCCCATCCAGTCGTCACGGGCCTGGACGCGGTACGGCTCGGCGACTATGGCGACGTCGATTTGCCACTGCGCAGCCGTCTGGAGAAGCAGATCCTGTGCGGCCGCACAGTGGTTGACGTTCGCCTGCAGGATGGAGACCCTTTTAGCCATCTAATTGTTGGCGGTGTCCATCGCCTCCTCTGCAGCTCTAGGTGCTGCTACGGACGCGGCGGGGGGACCTGGATTGCCCCCGCCCGTCCTTTTTCTTCCAGTTTTGGCGTTGGCCATCGCCGGGCATTTTTTGTGCCCGAGGCGGTGGCCGGCGTCGACGCCCTCAGACACACAGATGGCGCAGGAGGGGTCGGCGACGCAGGTGGCCGCCTCGTGGCCCGGCTGGCCGCACCGGAAGCACAGCGTGCTGCGGTCTACCTCGCAGCGGCACTGCACCCCCAGGTGTCCCGGCAGCAGGCAGCGGTAGCACCGCTGCGGCCGCGCATTGAGGAGCGCGGCCCGGGCCACCGACCAGCCGATAGTAAGGCGACCGCCCTCTGTAATCTTTTTGGCCGCCAGGACCGGGCACTTGACCCACACGGTCCCCTGGCGGCCAGGTGGGCGGTTGATGACGCCCACCTTTACCAATTCGGGGCGGCAGCCCCCCACCTCAGCCACTCGCGCGGCCACCAATTCACTTGTGGCCGCGTCGCTTAGACCGGAGATGCGCATCTCTGCACACTGCTCCGGCCTAGACACGCGGGCCACCTCACCGACGACCTCGCGCAGCTTGGAGGCGAGTTCGTCGGCAGGTTAGGTTAGGTTTTTTTTTTTTTTTTTTTTTTTTTTTTTTTTTTTTTTAACTATGGGGGAATGCTTTTACGCACTTCGCCCTCCAAGCTGCAAGCAGCAAGGCGGGCTTCGTGCGGGACTCCCGGCCTTTCGGCCGGACTACCCGCTAAACCCCCACGGTGTTCCTCCTCTACCCAACCGGACCGCGGGAACAACACAGTAGTACTACCGCGGCCCGGCAAGGGTGGGGCCCCCTAATCAGGGCCCGACGTGGTGGGAGGGCAAAGAATTGGCCCTCCCGTCTCCTCCTCTTCGCTACGACCCAGTCCCGGAACACTTGGGGAGGGGTCGTTCGCCACTCTTCAAGGCGCGGCGCGTCCCCCGACGACACGGAGGTGTCCGGGGGAGCGGCACCCAGCGCCGGGAAGGACCACCCCTCTCGACCAGTCAGCTCTGATGAGCAGAGTAGTACCGGGAGAGGGGCGATCGTTGGCATTCGCGGTGCGTAGCACCGCCGCGGACCTTACAGGCCTCGCGTGAAACTGTATCCCGGCCGGGGCCACCACTAAACTCGGCGGCGGCCTCGGGCCGGGGCTCGGCGGGGGGGCAATGTACCACCGGCGCGTTCGCGCTCCCGCAGGGCCTCTCTCTTGGCCACCATCACCTCGTTAGCGTATGAGGTGACGGCGGCCCAACATTGTTCGCTGCCGGCCATGGCTGCAACGACGGCCGGCAGCGATAAATCTCGCCCGATGGCGCCAACGAGCCTGGCGCGTTGGGCGCCCCAACCCGTGCACACTGACAGGGTATGTTCCGCCGTGTCCACGGCGCCGGACGCGCAATGGTGGCACACGGGCTCCGGGAGGATTCCCACGAGCTCCCACAGGTATTTGCTGAAACAGCCGTGGCCTGTGAGAAGCTGGGTGAGCCAATACGTGGGAGTCCGGTGCCTCGCCTCGACCCACTGGCGCAATACGGGCCGGACCGCCTCGACGAGCCGTCTGCTCGCCGAGGGGTTCTCCAGCCTTTCTGCCCAGCGCAGGAAGAGATCGTCGCGACATTCGCTCCTCCAGCGAACGATCTCTTCCGCGAGGGGCTCAGACGGCGTTTGCCGCAACAAGGCCCTCCTTCGGTAAACCTCCGCCAGGACCCCGGCCTCGAGGTCCCAGGGGAGGCTCCCGGCAATAAGGCACGCCGCCTCGTAAGAGACGGTGTGGTACGCCCTGGCAGCCCTCTGCGCCATGACCCGCTGCGAGCGTCGCAGCAGGGCCACGTTCTCGGCGCTGAGGGCCCCCGCCGCCCATATGGGCGCTCCGTAGAGCGCCATAGAGCGAACCACTCCGTCGTATAGGCGGCGGCCGACACTTCCCGCCCCGCCACAATTGGGAAGCAGGCGCGCGAGCATTCCCGCGTACGAGACCAAGGTTAGGTTAGGTTAGGTTTTTTTTTTTTTTTTTTTTTAACTATGGGGGAATGCTTTTACGCACTTCGCCCTCCAAGCTGCAAGCAGCAAGGCGGGCTTCGTGCGGGACTCCCGGCCTTTCGGCCGGACTACCCGCTAAACCCCCACGGTGTTCCTCCTCTACCCAACCGGACCGCGGGAACAACACAGTAGTACTACCGCGGCCCGGCAAGGGTGGGGCCCGCTGAACAGGGCCCGACGTGGTGGGAGGGCAAAGAATTGGCCCTCCCGTCTCCTCCTCTTCACTACGACCCAGTCCCGGAACACTTGGGGAGGGGTCGTTCGCCACTCTTCAAGGCGCGGCGCGTCCCCCGACGACACGGAGGTCCGGGGGAGCGGCACCCAGCGCCGGGAAGGACCACCCCTCTCGACCAGTCAGCTCTGATGAGCAGAGTAGTACCGGGAGAGGGGCGATCGTTGGCACTCGCGGTTGCGTAGCACCGCCGCGGGCCTTACAGGCCACGCTAGGAACGGCCGGCCGGGGCTGCCATTAGACTCGGCGGCGACCCCGGGCCGGAGCTCTGCGGGGTGGTAGTGTGCCACCGGCGCGTTCGCGCTCCCGCAGGGCCTCTCTCTTGGCCACCATCACCTCGTTAGCGTATGAGGTGACGGCGGCCCAACACTGTTCGCTGCCGGCCATGGCTGCGACGACGGCCGGCAGCGATAGGTCTTGCCCGATGGCGCCAACGAGCCTGGCGCGTTGGGCGCCCCAACCCGTGCACACTGCCATAGTGTGCTCCGCCGTGTCCACGGCGCCGGACGCGCAGTGATGGCACACGGGCTCCGGGAGGATTCCCACCAGCTCCCACAGGTATTTGCTGAAACAGCCGTGGCCTGTGAGAAGCTGGGTGAGCCAGTACGTGGGAGCCCGGTGCCTCGCCTCGACCCATTGGCGCAATACGGGCTGGACCGCCTCGACGAGCCGTCTGCTCGCCGAGGGGTTCTCCAGCCTTTCTGCCCAGCGCTGGAAGAGATCGTCGCGACATTCGCTCCTCCAGCGAACGATCTCTTCCGCGAGGGGCTCAGACGGCGTTTGCCGCAGCAAGGCCCTCCTTCGGTAAACCTCCGCCAGGACCCCGGCCTCGAGGTCCCAGGGGAGGCTCCCGGCAATAAGGCACGCCGCCTCGTAAGAGACGGTGTGGTACGCCCTGGCAGCCCTCTGCGCCATGACCCGCTGCGAGCGTCGCAGCAGGGCCACGTTCTCGGCGCTGAGGGCCCCCGCCGCCCATATGGGCGCTCCGTAGAGCGCCATAGAGCGAACCACTCCGTCGTATAGGCGGCGGCCGACACTTCCCGCCCCCCCACAATTGGGGAGCAGGCGCGCGAGCATTCCCGCGTACGACACTAGTTTGGGCGCCAGCGCGCGGAAATGCCCGCTGAACCTCCACCGGCTGTCGAGGGCGAGACCGAGGTATTTCATGGTCCCGCCGACGGCGATGGAGGTGCCACCCACAACAATCGAATACCCCGGGGGGGGCTTCTTCCGAGGCCCATGGAAGAAGATGGCCTCGGACTTCTCAAGGGCCACCTGCAGCCCGAGGGCCCTGATGCGTCTGGCGACGTGGGCCGTGCCCGCAGTGGCGAGCACGCCCGCGTCCCTGAATGATTCGCCCCGCGCGGTCACCAAGGTATCGTCGGCGTAACAGATGACGCCGACCCCCCGAAGATTGGCGCCACGCAGGGCCCAGTCGAACCCTATGTTCCACAGAAGGGGGCCCAGGACCGACCCCTGTGGAACACCGCATGCCATCGCCCTGCGGACCACTCGCTCTCGGACCGGGTATGTGATGGCCCGGTCGGCGAAGTAGTCCGCAAGGACACGCCTTAGGTACCACGGGACGTTGTGGTACCTCAGGGCCTCTTCAATTGTTTCCCAGGGGATGGTGTTGAAGGCGTTCGCAACGTCGAGCGACACCGCCAGCAACACCTCCCCCCGGGAGACAGCACTTTCGATGCTGTCCCGTAGCCGCGAGATGGCGTCCAACGTGGACCTCCCACGGCGAAACCCGAATTGGCCGTCACTGATGTTCGGGCCCACCGCCTCCAGGTGCCCGACGAGGCGCGCGGCGAGCACGCGCTCGAAGAGCTTGCACGCCTCATCAAGCAGAACGATTGGGCGGTAGGCCGACGGCGAGTCGGGGGGCCGCCCGTGCTTCGGAAGCAGTATTAACTTCCCCGTCTTCCACCGCCGCGGGATCTTGCCGGACACCATTACCTCCGACATGAGAGACAGGGTCTCCTCCCCGAGTACCGGCATTACGCGGGCGAGGATCCGCCCAGGAACGCCATCCGGACCCGGGGCGCGGTTCTTCGCTTTGAGCTTCTGAACCGCAGCCCCCAACTCGTCCTCGGACACGGGCGGAACGACCTCGCCCGCGGCCGGCCCTTCCTCGAGAGTCGGTGCCGCCATTCTGGGCGGCACCCATTCCGCTACTCCTCGGCTCGGGAATAGGGAGCTGACCACGCGCTCCAGCAGGAGGGGCTCGAGGGTCCTCGTCAGTGGGGGCGCCGCGGGTCGGAGCTTTCGCGTCACGACTTTGTAGGGGCGCCCCCACGGATCCCTATCGATGCTGTCGAGCCACTCCTGCCAAGCCTCCGCCTTGGCAGCCTTTATGGCGGAGGTCAGGGCCGCGCGAGCGGCTCGGTACGCGGCGAGCAAAACTTCCTCGTTGGCGAGGTCCCTGGCGCTTCTTCTTCGGCTTCTGGTGTACCGGCGGCGTGCCACGACACATTCGGCCCGAAGCCCCGTGAGGTGGGGCCTCCACCAATACACCTGCCTGCGCGGTTGTGAGGGACCCGCCCTGCGCATCGCCGCATCGCAGACGCGAGATAGTGCTCCAGAGAGCCTTTCGCATCTCGCGTCCACGTCCAGGCCGCTACCGGCATTTGCAGCGGCCCATCGCTCCACGATGGCCGCCTCCGTGGCCAGCTCCGGGTCCAGCGTGGCCAACCGCCACCGCGGACCCTCCTCCGGCAGGGGACGGTCCAGAGCAATCGCTATGACGTCCGAAGGGGATGGGACTAGGTCGAACCTTATGTACCTGTGGTCCGACAGCGTCTCCACCCCCTCCTCAACCCGCCACCGCCTAACGCGGCGGGCCAGGGCGGGACTCGCGAACGAGAGGTCGACGATCGACCCGCCCTGGTGTCTCACGCACGTTTGAACCGTCCCCTGATTCAGGAGGACTAGTCCCGTCGACACCGCCCATTCTTCCAGGGTCTCGCCCCTGGCGTCGGTCGCCGGAGATCCCCACGAACGGGATTTCGCGTTGAAGTCTCCGGCGACCACCACAGGGGTAGGGTGCACCTCTTGGACCAGAGCGCCGACCTCAACCAGCAGACGCTCGAAGTCGGCGAGGGTCCTGTTCGGGGAGAAGTACACCCCGATCACTGCCACGTCTTCCAGCGACACGAGGACGCACCCGCGCCCCCTCCGCACCCTGCGGAAGGGGGGGTTTGAAGCGTCGCGCCGCCAGGCAACGATAGCCACCGAACCATCGTCGGCGCCCACCCAGTCGTCACGGGCCTGGACGCGGTACGGCTCGGCGACTATGGCGATGTCGATTTGCCACTGCGCAGCCGTCTGGAGAAGCAGATCCTGTGCGGCCGCACAGTGGTTGACGTTCGCCTGCAGGATCGAGACCCTTTTAGCCATTTAATTATTGGCGGTGTCCATCGCCTCCTCTGCAGCACTAGGTGCTGCTATGGACGCGGCAGGGGGACCAGGATTGCCCCCGCCCGTCCTTTTCCTTCCGTTTTTGGCGTTGGCCATCGCCGGGCATTTTTTGTGCCCGAGGCGAAGGTTAGGTTAGGTTAGGTTAGGTTAGGTTAGGTTAGGTTAGGTTAGGTTAGGTTAGGTTAGGTTAGGTTAGGTTAGGTTAGGTTTTTTTTTTTTTTTTTTTTTTTTTTTTTTTTTTTTTTTTTTTTTTTTTAATAATTGAATTGAGGCTTAAGGCTTTTTCATGTGCAAACATTTTCCGTAACGTGGGGTTATTAAAAGGCAGATGGTATTTCTCAGGCATGGGTGACCCGAGACAAAACAAAATCGGCGATTTCTCTGGCATGGTAGACCAGAGACAAAACGACAGGGGGGTTTTTTGGGGTTAAGGTTTTGGATTCGGGGAAATTTTCGGGGACTATTGTGGTGATTATTTTCAGGGACATTTGGGAACGGGAATTTTGAATCTATTTGAATTTACTGTCAAATTTTTGAGGTGGATTGAGGATCCACTTTTAAAAGTTTTGTAGTAGCTGGGTGTTTGGGCTACTGGTTGTAGTCAGAGATTTGAGGAGAAAAGAAGAATATCTTGTAACATTTTTGGGTTTAACATACTTGGGTATTAAATTTGCAGTGTATTTATTTTTGGGAACAATTGGTAGACGGAGAATTTTGAAACTATTTAAGTTCACTGCCAAATTTTTGAGGTGGACTTGAAAGTCCACTTTTAAAGCTTTTGTAATAGCTGGGTGTTTGGGCTACTAGTTGTAGTCAGAGAGTTGGGTTGAAAAGAAGGAGACTAAAATCCTTTAAGATTTTGGAGAGAGTGATTGCTCTTGAAATTTTTGATATTGTTGGGTTTAAAAACATATGTTTGAGATTTACTGTAGATTTATTTTTAGGAACAATTCGGTAGCGGAAAATTTAGAAATATTTCATTGATAAGCCAAAATTTTGTGTTGTGGACTTTAATTAAGTTTTTCAGTGGTGGTAGATTTTGGGGTTACTGAGGTTTTTTAGGTTTTGGGAGAAAAGGGAGTTTTTTGAAACTAGTTTTAGGGTAATTTTGGAGTAATTTTAGGGAAATAGTATATCTGTTGAGTCACATTAGTTACAACACTTTAAGTTAAATTTCATTTTTTGAAAATGATAATTGAAGTTTGTGAGAATTGCGTTAGCTAAAAACACTTTGAATTTGAATTTTGATTATTTGAGATAATTTCTTACGGGTGTTTATAAGATTTTAAGGTTTTTGATGTTTTAAAAGGTGGTAATTTGAAGTTTTTACGGGCACAGTGAAGTTATTCAAACTTTTAATAAATTTAGAAGGAAACATTAGTTGATACTGTTTTAAACAATTATTATTTTAAAAAGCTACTTTAAGTTTTAGATTACTAGAAAGAATTGACAATAAGTATGTACTGTTTTTAGAATATGTACTTAGTAGGAGTATTTTCGGAGACTGGTTTACTTCTCATTATGAGAAGTATTAGTTTCCGTAGTCTGTTTGGTTCTGGAGCCGGAGAATCATGGACTTAATTCGGGGGCACTCTCGGGCGTTGGATGCATTATGGGAGACTTCTCCTTTGGTGCCCATGCGGAGGTGGTGTGCGGTACAATTGTAGCACTTGAGCTTGGATTTGTCGTCTTTGTTTGGACACTCTGACAACTGGTGTCCCACACTCGCGCAATGGGCACAGGGCTTTTTGTCCGTTTTGCATTTGGCCTTCGTGTGGCCGAATTGGAGGCACTGATGGCACTGCACAAAGCGGCTGAAGTCTTCAACGTGGACCCTACTGTGGTCCACGTTGAGCTTCCCGAGAGCGAGGATGGTTTTACGCATCTCGGGGGTCACCTCTACAACCGCGTTGTACAGTACCGGGTTTCTGTTCGAGGTCAAGAAGCAGATACGGGTCAGCTCAACGTCATTTTGGGTCACGAGGACCTCCGCTAATTCCTCACGGGTGACGTCCTTGGAGATTCCCTTGAGGATTAGGAGCGGTGGTCGTCGCTTCGCACGTTCGGCGGCGAAATTAGGACTTTTGTGGTGACGGGCTATAGTTTCTTCGCACTGCTCCTTGCGCTCGAATTCGACCCTCAGCTTGGCGTTAGGAATCGGCAGAATTTTTACTGGCGCGTATTTGTGTTTCCGGAAGGATATCTCCTTTTTCCAAAGGGATACCACATCCGGGGGTTTGAGGGTGCAGTCGAAGGCGCTTACTATTATGGCGGGGTTCGTTTCGGGAGTTGGTGGGAGGGGTTTGGCTGTGACACTGGCGTATGAAGGTGCTTTTGGGGGTTCAAGATGGGGGACAATTTGGGGCTCTGTCATAGATGAGTGCGCCATAGGGGGTTCCTTAAGGGCGGCGGCCAGCATGTTGCTCGAGAGGCGTACGAGGTCCTCGAGGCGCTCATTCTGCTTAATAAGGTCATCAACTTTTTGTGAGACCTCTCGGCGGACCTCCATCGCCGTCTCGTTTTGGATGCTGAACATCGCGTCCACGCTATTGTCAAGCTTGAAATTTAGCTGCCTTATACACCCTTCATTAAATTGGTCGGGATGGTATAGCGTCGGTAACATGTCCATGCAGTGGTCAATTTCGGTCGCAGCGTCGGTAATTAATTCTTTGTGGCTCTTTGTTACAGATTTGCCGGCCTTTATGGCCTTCTTGATCTGTCCGCTTAAGTGCAGGACGACCTCAATGAGCGACGGGACGTCAACACACTTTTCCTGCCGAAGGCGTATCTGGATCGGTGATGGACTTCGCTCTTTTGCGGCCGCCATTTTGCCTTTAATAGTGCACAGAAGTAGGTTTTTTAAGAAACAATTGGGATTTTAAGGGATTATACAGGTTTTTATGAGTTTTGATAGGATATTTTTAGAATTAGTGGCAATTAATAGAATATTATGTGGCAATTAGTGGTATTGTATTTATAAGGGATTTTTGTGTAGTTGTTTTGTGAACAATTGATTTTTTAAGACGTTTTGGAAATTTCGGGGGGGTGGGGGGTTGATATTTTGGAATCACTCAATGCGGGTAGAAGGGAGTTGGGGTGAAGTAATTTTGAGTTTAATAAAAATTTATGAAATTTTGATAATGAATTTTTTATGAATTTTTTAAGTTAATTTTTCCTACGGAATTTTAATGTTTAGAGTATAAGATTTTAGTAACAAGGGTTTTTTAAAGTCCGAAAATAAAAACTGAACTGAAAGCTGTTGTTATGAAACCGGTAAAATTTCCTGTGAGCCCAAGAAACGGATAAAACCAAAAATAAAATATTTCGAAAATAAAATGCTCTCGTCGACCCAAAAAGTCTTAGTGGTAAGTGAGATAAGGGAGGGCGGGCGGGCAATTTTTCGCCCCGATGACGTCAGAGGGTAGAAAAGTGGGTGTCTACGGGTAGGTCTCGTCGGCGCGCACAAGATTGCCGAAGAGAGCGACGGGGTGTTCTATAGAAAAAATTTGGAAAAAAGCTGAAAAACTGTATTTAGATGATTTTTCTATGTGTTTAAATTTAATAATTAATTCAGTATTTATCGGAGCGCGCTGAAAACAGCGGCGGCGTGTCTATTTAGTACGAGCGAGTTATACTGAATCAAAACAATTTGCAAATTGGGTCAAATTAGGAAGATTTTGAATTTTTTTTCGAATTTCTATATGAAAATTTGATGTTTCGAAAATCTATAATTAATTCAATATGGGCAGCAGCGCGCCAAAGACAACGGCGATGTGCTTACACGGTCCCAGCGAATGATATTGAATCAAAAAATATTGAGATTCGAAGAAAAATTTGAAAAATTTAAGTTTTAGTATGGAACAGTATGGAGCGTCTACGTAAATTATATGAAAAGATGAAAAAAGGCCAAAAAATGGAGTAAATACGATTTAAGTTGGCTTCTTTCGCTGTAACAATGCTGAAACTACTGATTAGAAACTTATAGAAGCGCAAGAACAACTGAATTTCAGCTAAAAGTTCAGTTTTTAAGATCGGTTAGGTTAGGTTAGGTTAGGTTAGGTTAGGTTAGGTTAGGTTAGGTTAGGTTAGGTTAGGTTAGGTTAGGTTGGGTTAGGTTAGGTTAGGTTGGGTTAGGTTAGGTTAGGTTAGGTTAGGTTAGGTTAGGTTAGGTTAGGTTAGGTTAGGTTAGGTTAGGTTAGGTTAGGTTAGGTTAGGTTAGGTTAGGTTAGGTTAGGTTAGGTTAGGTTAGGTTAGGTTAGGTTAGGTTAGGTTAGGTTAGGTTAGGTTAGGTTAGGTTAGGTTAGGTTAGGTTAGGTTAGGTTAGGTTAGGTTAGGTTAGGTTAGGTTAGGTTAGGTTAGGTTAGGTTAGGTTAGGTTCCCGTGGGAGTTTTCAGTCTTCTATCGGGCGCGTCCCCCGGGTGGCGGATAGGGGAATGCCCGCCAGATATGGGGGGTACCGGCTACGGCCGGCGCGGACCAAAACTGAAGAGGTGGGGCCGCTCTTCGTATTCCTCTGCTAAGCAGATGATGCGAAGATGTGGCCGCTTGGTGGCTATCCGATTATCCGTGCTTTCACGGATAACGGACCCCCGCCAGGCAAACCGTAATCCGCATTTTGCGGACCGGGGACTCTGTTCGCAGGGTCACGAGGAGAAAACCTCTATAAAAAACACCAGGAGGGGGCGGAAACGCCTTCTTCACGGCGCGGCGGGTCTGACTGGTTGTGCTTGCACGACTGGCGGACACTGGCTTCGGCCACCGTCGGGCAACCGTAATCCGCAGTCGCGGACCGGGGGTCTTGCCTAGCAGGGCTGCGAGGATGAAAACCTCTATAAAAAATCACCCGTAACCCGCACTGAGCGGGCCGGGGACTCTGCTTCGGCAGGGTCGCGAGGAGGACAACCTCTTTAAAAAGCAAGGTGTGGGCGCTCTGTCGCCGGGCAGCTTTGGCTGTGTGTGGGAGTCCATAAGGACTAGTGGAGCTTCGGCTCGGTGGATGGCAGGTCTGCAAGACCTGCGGCTGGACGGGCCCACCACTCGCGATTTCGCGACTAGGTGGGTGACTTCGGTCAACCGTCTAGCAACCTGCTCCCGTAGGGTGTTGTGGACATGTCTCGCAGCCCTCGGGAAGTAGGGGCCTTGGCTTGGTCGCCCGGGCCGAGAGGAGTCAACCTCAATAAAAAACCCCAAAAGGTTGGCCGTTAGTCGCGTGACGGTCGGCCGCCTCGGTCTCGAGGTGGTAGGATGGGTTAACGCCTACCCGCTAGCGCGACACCTGCACGAGAACACCCGCCCTCGTGCAGTATTAGGGTTACCCAGGTGCAGGGGGCGACGCCTGGGTGGACTTTTTATATCCCCCATACTCGTGGGACTAAAAATGGACTCTTCAACTTCTTTTTCTGTTTTGGTCGCCAGGGAGGACGAGGATGCGTCGCGTACAGGTTGGTTGGCAGGAGTACGCACGGACGCTAGTTCCCTGGAGGTGGAGCCGTCACAGGCTGCGACGCTAACATCTGAGTCGCAGCGTGAAGCTGGCTCGGAGGTGTTGCGGGAGCCTGTAGTAAGGCTTACCCGCCTCAGTTCTGAACAACTGAGAGCTGTTACGCCGGAGGCATCAACTTCGGCGGCGGCCGAGCGCACTCTGCGCAGCGGTCGCACAAGTGCAGTAGCGGAGCGGTCACGCTCTCCGTCTGCTCAGGGGTCGGATTCGGGCACTAGCCTGATGACCGTAGATCCTTCCTCCGGGGAGGAGCTCGGCCGACTCTGGGGCAGACGGAAGCGGCCGTACTCCAAAAACGGCGAGTCGGGTTCCGACAGGAGTGCCAGAAGTGGACGTAGTTCTGCTTCCGGAAAGCCTGCGGCCCGACGAGGAAGAGGCGGTACTCCCGCACCCGGCGCTAACGCCTGTATGGCGGAGGCCCGGGAGAAATTCATGCGCCTCGGGCGCGATGATGAAAGAGTGGAGGCGAAGCTGCGGTCCGAGCAAGAGGTTGCGGAGATGGATCGCGCTTTGCTCCAAGCTCAGGCGAAGACATCCCGCTTGTCGGACTCGTCCCAGGGCGAGGCCGACCAGCGGGAATTGACCGCCTCTGCGCTGAAGGAGCGCATGGAACTGTCAGCGGCCATAGTCCGGAAAGTCATTGCGACCTCCGGGCATCTGAAAGGCACGTTTCAGAAGGCGCTGAAAACGGCAGTCGGAGACTGGGAGCTTTTAGCTCCAGTGCTGTACAAGCGAACAGTCTCCGAAGAGACCGAGAAGCTGCGGGTGGTGAACCACCGCCTGCTCTCCGCGGTCTCTCGGCAGGGGGAGGAGCTGGCCAAACTCCGTAAGGAGATGGACAGTCTCCGAGAGAGCCTCAACGGGCAAACGCCCCGAGCGGCTGGCGTGGGTGACGACAGTAATGTCATTGCCTATGTCAACGCTCGGTTCGAGGCTATCGAGGCTCGGCTGCCTCTGGAGCGGCTTCGGCCCCCTCTGGCTGCCGACATGCGCTCCAAGAACGCGCCGCCGCCGGCTACTGAGCCGGCCGCGCCACACCCGGACAAGACGCAAAAAACCCCGGACAAGACGTCCGCGAGCACGAGGGCGACTCAGTCGCCCCCTGCTCGCAGCACACCGGCTGCAGCTGCGCCGAAGCCCAAGGCTCCAGCGCCGCCCAACCCTGAATCCCGAGGGAATCCTCCCAAGGGGAAGAAGGGAAGGAAGTCGGCCAAGAAGGGCAAGGCGGCTAACGCTGCCCCGCCCCCAAGGGAGCCCCGCCCTTTGCCGCCGGCCCCCGAGACCATGGAGTTACCGTGGAACCTCGTGACCGGCCGCAAGGGCAAGAGCAAGGGTGCACAAGCTGCAGCAGCAGTAAAGCCCCCCCCGAAACCCCAGACGAGGCAACCTAAAGTGCCGAATCTCCGTCCCGCACGCTCGGCGGCAGTAGTACTAACGCTACAGCCAGAAGCCGAGAAGCGGGGCGTGACGTATAGCGACGTCATCTCGCAGGCCAAAGCCAGCATCAGCTTGGCGAGCCTCGGGATTGAGTCCGTGCGCTTTAGGCGAGCGGCCACCGGAGGCGCCATTTTGGAGCTGCCGGGCGCCGCAGAGACAGACGGCAGGGCGGACTCTCTGGCTTCCAAGCTAAGGGAGGTCCTCAAGGCGGAAGACGTTCGAGTTTCCCGACCTGTGAAGTGTGCAGAATTGCGCATTTCTGAGTTGGATGACTCCGTCACCGCTGAGGAAGTCGCAGCCGCTGTCGCTAAGACTGGGGCGTGCTCGGTGGAGTCCGTGAAGACGGGCGAGATCCGCCGAGACAGGAGGGGGCAAGGCGCCTGCTGGGCACGTTGCCCCGTGGCGGTGGCCAAAAAGCTGGTGGACGGTGCTCGTCTGCTGGTCGGTTGGACATCGGCGCGGGTCAAACTGCTGGAGGCCAGGGAGCTGCGTTGTTTCCGGTGTCTCGAAAAGGGACACGTCAGGAGCAAGTGCGGCTCGGAAGTTGACCGTAGCAGTCAGTGCTACCGTTGCGGTCAGCTAGGCCATCTGGCGCGTGCCTGTGAGGCGGCGCCACACTGCACGGTGTGCGCAGTGGCCGGCAGAAATGCCAGTCACAAGGTTGGGGGCCCAGCCTGCAAGGCCTCCAAAACCAAAAACCGCGGTCGGCAAGCTGCCACTGAGGCCACGGCCCGGTCGCAGCCGGCCCGCTCCGAGCCACTCGCGGATGAGGAGATGCAAATTGCACCTCCTTAAAATGGCACTCAGATTCCTCCAGGGGAATCTCAACCACTGCGCCAGAGCTCAGGACCTGTGGGTCCAGAGTCTGGCGGAGAGGTTGATAGCCATAGCGGTAGTGGCTGAGCCGTACCACATCCCGCCCGATTGGGTTTCGGATGTGGACGGCACAGCGGCCATTGCCACCCGAGTGGCTAACGGCGCCCCCTCTTTTCAGAGGATTGAAAAGGGGCACGGATGGGTTGCGGCTGAGTTGGGAGACACCCTGGTTATCGGGGTGTATTTCTCTCCTAACCGGCCTCTCGCTCAATTTGAGAGTTTTCTCTCCGAGTTGGAGGCTGTGATCGGCCGCAATCGTTCGCTCCAAGTGCTGGTCGCTGGGGATTTCAATGCCAAGTCCTTGGTATGGGGATCTCCAGCGACAGATGTGCGTGGAGAGGCGCTCGAGGAGTGGGCAGTCGCTTCTGGCATGACTGTCTTGAATCGGGGTTCGGTAGACACCTGTGTGCGCATGCGGGGAGGGTCCATCGTGGACTTGACGTTCGCGACTCCTTCGCTAGCACGACGTGTCCAGGGCTGGGAAGTGCTGGAGGGTGTGGAGACGTTGTCGGACCACCGGTATATCCGGTTCGACGTTTCTACGCTTCCGGCAATTCATACCGGCCCAAGCCGTTCTACCCGGCATAGAGACAGTCCGAGATGGGCTTTGAAGCGACTTGACCGCGAAAAGTTGGAGTGTGCGGCTATCGTCCAGGCATGGGTGCCTGTGCCGGATGGGCCTGCTGAGGTGGAGGATGAGGCCGAATGGTTCCGGGAGGCGCTGTCGCAAATTTGCGACGCGGCCATGCCCCGGGCCGGGCCTATCCCTCCTAAGCGGCAGGTATACTGGTGGTCCGCAGACCTCGCGAGCTTGCGCTTTGCGTGCGTGAGGGCGAGACGCCAGTATTCCCGGTACCGTCGCAGACGCACCCGGATTGAGGACGATGAGGCCCGCCTTTATGACGCCTATAGAGAGGCGAAAAAGGCGCTCAAGGTCGCCATCAACAGAGCCAAGTCCAGGGCAAGAGAGGAGTTTCTTGAGACTCTTAATGCGGATCCGTGGGGAAGGCCGTACAGGTTGGCGTTGAGTAAGCTCCGCCCCTGGGCACCCCCGGTTACGCAGAGTCTCTCTCCTCCCTTGCTCCACGACGTCGTCCAGGCTCTGTTTCCGACCCGAGGAGAGCACACTCCGCCAGTGATGACGCCACCCACAGGTGTGGGAGTAGGTGTAGACGAGGTCCCTGCCGTGTCCGACGTTGAGTTTGATGCGGCAGTCTCGCGGCTACGGGCCAAGAGTACGGCTCCTGGTCTAGACGGCATACCCGGCCGCGCTTGGGTTCTGTCCCTTGAGTGGCTGGGGCCGAGACTGCAGAGCCTGTATTCGGCCTGTCTGTCGCAGGGACGTTTTCCGCGCCAGTGGAAAACGGGGAAGCTCGTCCTACTGAGGAAGGAGGGTCGACCATCTGACTCCCCCTCGGCCTACCGCCCGATTGTGCTGCTCGACGAGGTTGGGAAACTTCTTGAGCGCATAATTGCTGGCCGCCTGATTGGGCACCTCGAGGAGGTGGGGCCGGACTTGGCAGACTGCCAGTACGGCTTTAGGCGTCGTCGGTCCACGGTTCACGCGATCCTCCGCGTGAAGGACATCGCCAGGGAGGCGATGTCGCAGGGTCAAGTGGTGTTAGCGGTATCACTCGATATAGCTAACGCCTTCAACACCCTGCCGTGGACCTGCATAAAGGAGGCGCTACGGCACCACGGTGTCCCCCTTTATCTACGGCTCATCCTGGAAGACTACCTGACAGAGAGGTATGTCGAGTTCCCGGGGCGCGATGACTGGCAGCGTCATCCCATGTCGTGCGGTGTCCCGCAGGGTTCGGTTCTTGGGCCGCTCCTGTGGAACATTGGTTATGACTGGGTGCTGCGCGAAGTCAACCTCCAGGGCGTCGAAGTAACTTGTTACGCCGACGATACCCTGGTAACGGCGAGAGGGAACAACTTCCGGGACGCAGCCGTCCTTGCCACAGCAGGCGTGGCGGAAGTCGTCGGTAGAATCCGACGCCTAGGGCTACACGTGGCCCTAGAAAAATCCGAGGCGACCTGCTTCCACGGGCCTCGGAGAGGACCTCCAGCCGGTTCGAGCATCCAGGTGGGTGGAGTCCAGATCCGTGTCGAGTCGACCATGAAGTACCTGGGATTGGTCCTCGACAGTCGCTGGAACTTTCACGCCCACTTTAAGCGCTTGGTGCCTAAACTGGTGCGAACGGCGGCCGCGTTAGGTAGCTTGCTGCCCAACATCGCGGGGCCGAAGGCTTCATGCCGGAAGCTTTACGCGGGAGTTGTGCGGTCCATGGCCCTGTACGGCTCACCTGTCTGGGCCGACACCCTGACAAGCCAGTGTATCGCCGAACTGCGGAGACCGCAGCGGGCGATGGCAGTCAGGATCATACGGGGCTACCGCACAATCTCTTACGAGGCGGCCTGTGTGCTGGCCGGCACACTCCCCTGGGACCTTGATGCGAGGACCCTCTCGGCGGTGTTTTACTACCGGGAGGAGGCGCGTCGGTCCACAGTCCACGGGGTTACCCCAAGCCAGGTTTCGTCCTGGCTGGAAGAGTTCCGCACACTGGCTGTGGAGCTCTGGGATGTGCGGCTCGCGGATCCCGGATCGGGCCATCGCACGATCCAGGCGATCCGCCCTGTCCTCACACAGTGGCTGAATCGGCGTCACGGCGCCGTAACGTACCGTTTGACGCAGGTACTCACGGGGCATGGCTGCTTCGGGAGTTACCTGTGCCGGATCGGACGGGAGGCTAGCGATGCCTGTCACCACTGCGACGCCAGCGAGGACACGGCGCAGCACACGCTGGAGGTGTGCCCAGCTTGGGCAAACGAGCGCGAGACGCTCACCGCCTCGATCGGGCGCGACCTCTCGCTGCCATCCGTGGTTTCTGCCATGGTGGCGAGCGCGAGCTCGTGGGATGCGGTGCTCTCCTTCTGCGACGCCGTCGTGGCGCAGAAGGAGAGCACCGAGCGCCAGCGCGAGCTGGACAATCCCGCCCGACGTCGGAGGCGAGGCCGCCGGGGTGGTGGTGCGTAATCCCGGCGGTTCCCTGCGGTTAGGGGACGAGAATACTACCGAGGTATCCCTGCCTGTCGTAAGAGGCGACTAAAAGGGCCCTTGGGGTCGCGAAGCGCACGCGGGGGGGCCTGCGTGTGTTTCGGTTTGCGATCCCGAGGATGACGGTAACGCGTGTCTTCGGACACAGTGGTCTGTGTTATCGTGCACTGGAGTTGAGCTTGCTCCTCCCGAGGCTGGCTGCCAGGCGGCCTTGCGCGCCGAAGGGTCCTGCGAGGAGTCTCTCCCTCGTTGGGGATCCCGGGTCCCTTCCATTCTGCGCCGAAGATGACCACCGTCAGGTTTTAGTGGGTAGGGGTCTCTGTTTTCCCAGGAGTTCCGAGTCCCACATATCCCAGGTTTCCCGAACCCAGGGCCTTGGGAATGCCTAAATGCATTTCCTGACGCAAAAAAAAAAAAAAAAAAAAAAAAAAAAAAAAAAAAAAAAAAAGGTTAGGTTAGGTTGCTGGGGTTCTTGGGGCAGTATGGTTCTGCTACCAGGCGCGTCCCCCGGGTGGCGGATAGGGGAACGCCCTCCAGATATGGAGGGTACCGGCAGTGGCCGGCGTGGACCGAAACCAGGGGAGGAGGGTGGTATTAGTACGGACTTCGGTCCGGAAGTATCGCCTGACTCAGGACAAAGTCAGCAGACGGTGTGCTCGCCGCTTACCCCGGGTCATTGAGTCTCGTTTCGAGTCAGACTCTTTGTTCTCGGGGGGTGGCCGGCGCGATTGCTGTTGATTTTGTTCTCGGGGGGGAATGTGACCGTAATCCCAGTGCACTCGGGGCACGATGCTTAGCAGAGTTCACTCTGTTATGGATAGTGTTTCAGCACTGGGACCGGGGCGTCTGTCCTTTCCTATCCTTTTCCCAAATTCCTGTGTTCCTTTTTCCTTTTTCTCCTTCCCATTTTTCCCAGTCCCTTGTCCTATTGAGTTGTCTGTTTCGGTTCCGGCTGCTGTGCATGGTTTTCATGCACCTGCATCCGGCGCCGGGGTTCTCAGCTCAATCATCCTTTACCTTATCAGACCCGCGTGGATGACAACCACTATAAAAATCACGAAGCCGGAGGTCTAACCGTGCCGAAGGTGGGTAAATGCGAGCGAGGGGTTACCCGCCCTTAAGGGAAACAAAATGATATGGACGCATCTTTGGAAAAGACTACCCAGGAGGGTCCCATTGCCTGCGGCAGTGGGGAATCCCTCCCTCTGGAGCGCTCGCGGAGCCCGATTTCGGGTTCCACGGGCAATCTGGGGGCAGCCCCCGTTCGTACTCTGGGAGGGGCACGAAAATGCTCCGGGGGAAACCCCGATTTTGTTTCAAGCGCAGTGACGGAGACCCAGGGTTTAGCATCGACCCGTGTCACACGCGCGTCAATCACGCGAGATGCAACCAGTTCTCTTCTCCAACCGATGGTAGTTCTATCCCGGCTGGAGACAGGCCCGCTTAGCGGAGCCCCGAAGACCACAGTCATCTCCAAAGACGACACTGAAGAAGAGACCTCGGACACGGGGTTCAAGCGGCCGCACCCTTATGCGTACCTGCCTGACTTCGTGTACGACCTGTCAGACTCAGAAGTCCTCCACACCCCGGACTCTGACGACTTTACTAGCGACTCGGAACAATTATCGACCAGTCAGCTCAAATCGAAGAGACAGAAAGGACCAATACAACACAACGTTGGCCTTCGACATTCGGAACGCAAACTCAAGAAGCTGTCGGCTGCGGCTACCAAAGCTGAAGTTGACGCTCAACTGAAGAGACGCGCTATCCGCAAGGGGCACGCCCCATCGGAAGAGGATCTGTCCATAATAGTGCCACCTAATATGGATGATCTAAATGCTGAGGATGTAAGGGCCCTTTCAGGCAAAAGCGCCCTGAAACTATATGATATTTGCAACAAAAGCAAAAACCTGAAGGGCACCTTTATTAAGGATATTAAAGACTGCGCAAAGATTTTTGTCGACGCAGTTGACAGTCTGGCACGTCGCACTCAGAACGACGAAACGCACCGGCTGAAAGCCGAGATGGCCCGCATGCGAACAGAGCTGGACGAGCTCAAGGCGAAGGCTGCTCTGGCCCCTCTGGCCAAATCGGACCCTCCGGCTACGGCAGATGCGCTGAAGGAATGGCTTCGGTCGGAGTTTGAGCCTTCCATTCTCCGCCAAGTCGGTTTCATGGTTGACGCGAAGATATCCGGGTTGGCGAAGGAAGCAGTCCGTCCCCCGCTTGCAGCAGACCGAAAGAAGGCTGCGGAAGCCAAGAAAATAGCGGCTTTTGCCGCTTTGTCATCCGTGGCGGCTCAAAACCACGAAGTACAACCACCACCCCGTGCCGAACCAATGGACGGTGACTGGACCGAAGTTGGCCTTGGGGGCAAGGTCAAGAAGAAGAAGCAGGGGAAAACAAATTCTACACCGGCAGCAACAACACCAGCACAGCCGGCTTCCCGTCAGCAAGAAGGCCCAAAGCCTGATACGGCTTCTCCACCCGCGCCAAATACGTATGCCAAGGCTACAAAAGGCAAGGGTGGCAAAAAGAAAACCCATGATGAGACGACAGCGGCTGCGAAGAAATCAATCGGCAAACCACCCGGCAAGTCGCAACAAAAGAAGAAAAGTCGCAAGCCAAAGCTCTCCGAACCCCGATCCGCTGCAGTCACGATAACGTTGGACCCGGAAGCGTTACGGATGGGTTTCACATATAAGACCGTCATGGAGAGACTGAAGGAGGAGATAAAGCTCTCCGAACTAGGCATTGACCGGGTAAACATGCGGGTGGGCCAAACAGGGTCGCGAATTTTGGAAATTCCCGGCCCAGAACACGAAGAAAAGGCCGAGAAACTCAAGGTAGCTGCTCAAGCGACCCTCGAGAATCTAGCAAAAGTCGCCAGACCTACCAAAACAATAGATCTTCGTTTGTGTGGGCTGGATGACTCGCTATCTAGCAGCGAGGTGGCCTCAGCAATAGCAGCCCGTGGTGGTTGTGACGTGAAAGCCACAAGAGTCGGAGATGTCCGCCCTGGGCCGAGAGGTGTCGGGGCCTGCTTTGTCCGCTGCCCTGTGGCCGCGGCAAAGATTTTACTGAAGGACGGCCACCTGAGATTAGGGTGGAGCAGCGCTCAGGTCCGGGCCTTAACCCCGCGTCCTATGCGCTGCTATAAGTGTATGGGCGTAGGGCACACAAGCCCGCGCTGCCCAACTCCGAGAGACCGCACAGGCCTGTGCTTCAGGTGCGGGAAGGAGGGCCACAAGGCGGTGAATTGCCAGGCACCAGCGCACTGTGCACACTGCGCTGACGCAAACTTGCCGGCTAAGCACATAATGGGAGGCCGGGAGTGTAATCCACCTCCCACAAAGCCGAAGCCAGCAATATACGACCGAAGCAGCTTTGCTACTTCGGTCGGCCTTTTACGGAAGGCAATGATGGGGGGTGGAGGCATCACTGCTTCTGCTCCTAGTAGTACCAGCGGGAAGGGGTCGGGGGGCCCCAACCTGCATTGCACGGTACCACCTGTCTGAGGGGTGCCCAGGTGTACCCGGGCATCCCTCCCAGCGAAGGACGTCGGGCCAACCATCTGGCCTGACCTACCACTGGGCGGTACGGCGAGTGTAATAATCCCGTACCGTCCGATTTTTAAACAAGTGGTTGAGGGTACACTGTCAGGTTTTTTAGTGAGTAGGAGTCTCACATAACCACATTGCCCCCCCGGGCATGTGGTATCCATGAGGGATTTTCCCTGACATGAAAAAAAAAAAAAAAAAAAAAAAAAAAAAAGGTTGCTGGGGTTGAAGGTCGCCCTGCAAAAAACCGAGGCCCTTCTTTTCCACGGGCCTCGGAGGGGACCTCCCCCCGGTGCAAAAATACGCCTCAATGGCGTCGAAGTGAAGGTGGGGGCCCACATTAAGTATTTGGGCCTCCTGCTTGACGGGCGGTGGAGCTTTGGCGAGCACTTCAGCAGGCTCGCCCCCCGCCTTGTCAGTGCTGCAAGTGCTTTGGGCCGCCTTCTTCCCAACCAAGGCGGCCCTGATACTACATGCCGGCGACTTTACGCCGGCATTGTAAGGAGCATCGCTCTTTATGGAGCGCCAGTGTGGGCGGACGCCCTGAACGTCACCAATAAACGCATGCTGCGGAGGGCGCAGCGTGTGGTGGCGACCAGGGCGGTTCGTGGATACCGCACCATATCCATGGGGGCTGCTTGCGTTTTGGCCGGCACGCCCCCGTGGGAGCTAGAGGCCGGGGTCCTCGCTGCGGTGTACGAATACCGTGCAGCAGCGAGGGCCAGAGGACAGCGCCCCGCCCTCGACGAGGTTGAGAGGGTGAGGCACATGGCTCACAATGAGCTCATTTGGAGGTGGAAGGAGGACCTGGAGGCGTCACGATTTGGTACACGTACCATCGACGCCATCAGGCCCGTCCTTCATAGGTGGTGTCAGAGGGGGTTCGGCTCACTCACCTTCCGGCTGGTGCAGGTGCTCTCTGGGCATGGCTGTTTCGGCCAATACCTGCACCATATAGCCAGAAGAGAGCCAACCCCCGTGTGCCACGAATGTGGTGCACCTGAGGATGACGCCCAGCACACCCTCGAGGTGTGTCCGGCCTGGGAGGTGCAGCGCAGCACACTAGTTGCTGCAACAGGCCGGGACCTCTCGCTCCCAAGAGCAGTTCGTGCTATGCTCGAGAGCGAGAGGTCGTGGGAGGCGATGGTCTCCTTCTGTGAAGAGGTCATGGCACAGAAGGAGACCGCGGAGAGGGCCAGGGAGGACGATCCTCTGGCGGCCCCTCTCCGACGCAGACGGCTGGGAGCCCGGAGAAGGCGGTTCGCCCGCCTTCTCCCAGTTCCCTAGGACACCAGCGGGTGAGACCGGGGGGTTTCACTCGCATTGCACGGTGTCCCTGTCTGGGGGGTATCTGTTGTGTATCAGATCACCCCCCCGTGGCGTGAGGAGGCCCGGCAGTGGCTGGGCCGACCGCTTGGGACGATGTGGCCGAAATCCTTAGGGAATCCCACATCGTCCCGCTAAAAGCGAAGCGGGATACACCGGGGTATTTTTAGTGGGTATGCCGCCGGCTTTACCGGCGGAGAGTCCCACACTCCCCCACCGCCCACCCAGGCGGTGGGATAGTGCGTAATGCATTTTTACCCCGTTAAAAAAAAAAAAAAAAAAAAAAGGTTAGGTTAGGTTAGGTTAGGTTAGGTTAGGTTAGGTTAGGTTGGGGGAGGCCCCATGAGTGTTTTTACGAGTATCTAGTACGTCCCCGTCGTCTCCCCTGGCTCTCCCAGTCCTGGTTACGGTAACGCAGTGCCAGGCTGGTGACCAAATCTAGATACTCTGGGGCAACCTTGCGGTTTTAGCTTACTAGTGTTCCCAGCTCCCTGGCCGTCGAGGTATCTCCGGTTTCAGGTTGAGCGGGCCCTAATAGGCTTCCTGTGAGGTTAATTCAACACTCTCGTGTTTTGATTTTTCGTGTTATTAGTGTTCTCTGCTCCCTGGCCGTCGAGGTATCTCCGGTTGCAGGTTGAGCGTGGCCTAATAACGCGCTCTTTGCTTTTGATTTGTTTCTTGTTTTCTGTTTTTACTTTGGTTTGTAGTTATGTCTACCCTACGTAATTCTGCCAACTTAGTAGAGGGTCTCGCAGTCGAGGAAAACTCGGCGGACGAGCTGGACCAGATGGTCACACGGGCGTTGCGCAGCTCACGCACTAAGAGGCCAGCGGGTTCGCCCATTTTTGCGTCTGAGGCTTCGGTCTCAGACAGTGAGGAGGTGGCCACGACAACACGGTCGTCGGCACCTAAAAAGGCTACGGCCAAAAAGGTCGTAGCTAAAAAGGCGAAAAAAGCGGCGTCTGGCCCTGCGGCCAAAAAGGCGGCGGCCAAAAAGGCGGCAGTTGCCACTGCGGCCGATTTTCTGAGGGCCAAGGCGGCGCAAGTCGCCCTGACCCGCCTGGAGTCGAACTCGAACGCATCTCGCGAAGATGCACAAGAGGTGGAAGCCGACGAGCCTGTCGACTTCACGCGGAACCCACTCCCCGAGGAATGCTCACTCGCGGAGTTGGACGCAGCCGTCGACACGGAGACATTGCGTGCCCGGGCGGGTAATCTGAGGTCCCTGATTTTCAACATTGCCCGCAAGTCCGGCAATCTCAAGGGGGAGTACGTGCGCGACCTGAAGAACTTCGCCACGGAATACCATGAGATTGTCGAGACGATTGCGGAACGGACAATCTCGGATGAGACACGGCGGCTCAGCTTCGAAAATCGAAGACTTCGCCGCCAAGTGGAGGACCTCGAAAAAGAGGTGAAGGCTATGCGCCGGGATTTCTCTCAGAGGGACAAATCCCCAGCGCGGCCGACCCTTCCCTCCCATGACCCTGTGGGCATCTCGACCAATGACCTGATGGGCGAGATGTCCAAGATGGTGAAGGAGATGGCGGAGGAACTTAAAGCCTCCATGTGCCGCACAGTGGGGGAAATGATTAGCGCCCGTATAGCGGTGGTCGAGGAGCGCCTTCCTCCCGCAAAAATCGTGCGGCCTCCACTTGCCGCCGACAAGAGGAGAGAGGAGGCAGCCAAGGCTGCAGTTGCCTCATCTTTACCTGCACCGGGTCAGCCTCAACCCACTGCAGCTCCCAAGCCGAAGCGGACTCGGAAGGGCAAAGCGAGGGTGGTTCCGCAACAGGCACCCCTCGCTGTCGCCGGCCCGTCGTCCGCGGTGACTCCGGCTGCCCTGACCACCCGCGAGGGACAATGGAATGTGGTGGTTGGGAATAAGGGGAAAGGCAAAGGCAAGGGGAAGACCTCCACGCCCGCCGCAGCCCGAACCCCTGCCCAACCCTCCGTGAGACAGGCGCAGTCGACACCAGCGCCAAAACGGACGAAAAATAAAAATGCGGTCAAGTTGACCCCCCCTCGCTCATCGGCTGTAGTGGTGACACTGCAGCCCGACGCCATCGAGCGGGGCGTCTCGTACAAGTCGGCCCTGCTTAAGGCACGAGAAGTGGTCTCGTTGCCCGACTTGGGTATACCTGGTGTGTCTGTCCGGCAGACTGCCACAGGGGCGCGCATGCTTCAGCTGGCGGGAGCAAAAAGCGCTGAGGCTGCTGACCGGTTGGCGGCCAAGTTGACGGAGGCACTCGCGGGAGTAGCCGACGTGTCGAGGCCCACAAAATGTGCGGACCTCCGCATCGCAGGGCTCGACGACACGGTCACCCGCGAGGAAGTGGTGGCTGCAGTCGCGGCTAAGGGTGGTTGTGACCCGGCCCTGGTCAAGGCGGCCGAAATCCGCTTTGGGCCCAAAGGGACCGGGTCGATAGTTGTCAAGTGTCCTATTGCGGCGGCAAAGGCGCTTGTCAACGGAGGTCGTCTCCTCATCGGATGGAGCTCGGTGCAGGTCCGAGCTCTCGACGCACTCCCCATGCGCTGCTTCAAGTGCATGGGGATCGGGCACACGCGCCTGCTGTGCCCGTCCGATAAGGAGAGGGTGGACCTGTGCTTCCGGTGTGGACGGCCGGGGCACAGGGCCGCCGGATGTACGGCGGCGGCACACTGCGTCGTGTGCGCCGAAGCGGGTCGGCCTTCGGGCCACACGATGGGCGGGAGGAGTTGCAACCCTCCCCCCACTAAAGCAAGGGCGGCTCCAAGGACCCAGGCCGCCGCCGATAGCGGGAGGCGCGTAGCGCCAGCGGAAGCTGTAATGGAGCAATGAGTTCAGTCCTCCATTACAGCTTTCTACAGGGGAACCTCAACCACTGCGCCGGGGCTCAGGACTTGCTCATGCAGTCCATGGCGCAGTGGGAGATTGACGTGGCGGTGGCTGCAGAGCCCTATTTTGTTTCTCCCCAGCCTAACTGGGCCGGGGATACTGCTGGCTCTGTGGCCATAGTGGTTGCAGCGGGGTCTCGCTCGCAGCCGCTACAAGTGCGAGAAAGGGGGGCCGGATATGTGGCCGCCACCTGGGGGAACATTGCAGTTGTGGGTGTATATGTCTCCCCCAACACTGGGCTTGCCAGCCTGGAGTCCTTTATGAGGGGGCTCGGTCCGGTGATCCAGCGGTTGGCACCTCTCCCAGTTTTGGTCATGGGCGACCTGAATGCATGGTCGACCCTCTGGGGGAGCGTGTCAACAAACGTGAGGGGCCTAGCCGTCGAGGAATGGGCTGTCAGCTCCGGGATGTCCCCTCTCAATCAGGGGACATCCTTCACGTGTGTGCGTAGGGCAGGGGGGTCCGTGGTGGACGTAACGTTTGCCACCCCTTCCCTCGCACGGCGCGTCCGGGGCTGGCGGGTGTTGAGTGAGGTGGAGACGATCTCGGACCACAAATATATTAGGTTTGAGGTCTCCACCTCCGACGGCTCGGCGGCGCCGAGTAGACGGGAGGGCCACGCATTTTTCCCGCGGTGGGCCCTCACCAAGCTGGATCCCGAGCTGGCTGAGGAGGCGGCCATAGTGGCGGCCTGGGGCGCGACCCCCACAACATCGGGGGTCGACGAGGCGGCGAGCAGGTTCCGGGACATGATCTCGGGAGTTTGCAACGCCGCCATGCCCCGAATTAGAGGTGACCCTCCAAGGCGCCACCAGGTTTACTGGTGGTGCGAGGAGGTAGCCCTCCTGAGGGAGCAGTGCTCATTGTCGCGCAGGGCTTTTACGCGGGCCAAACGACGACGCGTCAGGGACCCGGAGATGGAGGGCCAGCTGTATGCCTCTTACAACGCCGACAAGAAGGCATTGCAGCTGGCCATCAGCCAGGCGAAAGCCAGGGCTCGGGAGGAGATGTTGGAGGATCTCAACCGAGACCCATGGGGGAGGCCATACCGCGCGGCACGCGACAAGTTGCGCTTTCATGGCCCCCCAGTGGTAGAGACCCTCCAACCAGAGGTCCTGGAGAGGGTAGTGCGGGAACTGTTTCCAGATTCCCCAGCGCACACCTCTCCAACAATATCTCTTCCCGCGCGAAGAGTAGAGGATGAGCCGGTCCCACCAGTCACCGACGAAGAGATGGCGACAGTGATTGACCGGCTCAAGGCCAAAAAAAAGGCCCCGGGACCTGACGGAGTGCCCGGCAAGCTTCTTGCCCTTGCCCTAAAGCACCTGGGGGCACAACTTCGGGACATTTTCAACGTTGCACTAACATCCGCGCGTTTCCCGAAGTTGTGGAAGGAGGGACGTCTGTGCCTCCTTCAAAAGACGGGCAGACCCCCAGGTGAAGCTGGCGGCTACCGCCCAATAGTGCTTTTGGACGAGGCGGGTAAGCTGTTCGAGCGGATAATCGCTTTCCGCCTCGTCCAGCACCTAAACGAAGTGGGGCCCAATCTGTCGCCAGTGCAGTTTGGGTTCAGGGCAGGGCACTCCACAATCGACGCCCTGTCGCTCCTGAAGGAGGAGACGGAAGGGGCATCCGCTCGGGGCGAGCGGTCGTTGGCGGTGAGCCTGGACATCGCCAACGCCTTCAACAGCCTGCCGTTCGGCGTGATACGAGAGGCACTCCATTACTTCGGAGTGCCCCCGTATCTCGGCAGGCTGTTGGAGGACTACCTCCGTGGCCGAGAGGTTTTATACCAGAGGGGCGACGGTGTTCTGGTCCGGCACCCGATGCGCTGTGGTGTTCCCCAGGGGTCCGTTCTAGGGCCCCTGTTGTGGAACTTGGGCTACGACTGGGTTCTCCGCGGCGCGCTCCTTCCCAGGATGCGCGTCATATGCTACGCGGATGATACCCTAGTCGTAGCCACAGGAAAGGACTTTCCGGAGGTCCAGAGACTGGCCGAGGTGGGCGCAAGCCTCGTCATAGGGCGAATAGAGGCACTGGGGCTCAGGGTGGCGATCAGTAAGACCGAGGCCCTGCTTTTCCACGGGCCTCGGCGGGGGCCGCCTCCTGGTGCCTCGGTTCGCCTAAACGGCGAAACTGTGAGGGTGGGGGCCCAGATGAAGTATCTGGGCCTCACATTGGACGGACGGTGGAGGTTTGAGGCCCATTTTACCCGCCTCGCCCCCCGTCTGATCCGCGCGGCGGGCGCGTTGGGCCACTTGCTGCCTAACGAGCGCGGCCCGGGCCAAGCGTGCCGCAAACTCTATGCGGGTATAGTCAGGAGTATGGCGCTCTACGGAGCGCCAATCTGGGCGCAGGCTCTTACCGCCCACAACGTTGCACTTTTGCGGGCCCCGCAAAGGGTAATGGCGGTAAGAGCCATCAGAGGGTACCGCACCATTTCGGCGGGGGCTGCTTGTGTCCTTGCAGGCATGCCCCCATGGGAAATGGAGGCCCAGGTTCTCGCTGCTGTCTACCAGCGCAGGGCAGTGGCGAGAGCACAAGGCGAGCGCCCCTATTTCGATGAAATAGAGGGAGTTCGCAGGCAGGCGCAAAACGCGCTCCTACGGCGGTGGGCAGAGGACCTGGCTGACGCCGTCTATGGCCGGCACACCATAGACGCCATCAGGCCGGTCCTCAAACAGTGGGTGCGCAGGGAAGGGCGGCCACTGACATACCGGCTGATGCAGATACTTTCCGGGCATGGGTGCTTCGGAAAGTATCTGCACAAAGTGGCCCGGAGAGAGCCTGAACCGACGTGCCACGAGTGTGGCGCCGAAGAGGACACCGCCCAGCACACGCTAGAGGCATGCGTGGCTTGGGCGGATCAGCGCCGCAACCTTACGGCCATTGTGGGGCAAGACCTCTCACTCCCGGCCCTAGTACGGGCCATGCTCGGGAGTGAGGAGGCATGGCAGGCTATGGTCTCCTTCTGCGAGGAGGTAATGACGCAGAAGGAGACCGCGGAGAGGGCCCGAGAGGATGATCCTCTAGCGGCACCTCTCCGACGCAGACGGCGGGGGGCACGAAGACGGCGGTTCGCCCGTCCTCCTCCTGCTCCCTAAAAGTAGCACCGGGGTGTAAGCCGGGGGGCTTACACCCTATTCCATGGTGCTCCCGTCTGGGGGTGTCCCCAGTATACAGGGACGCCCCCGCAGCGTGAGGAGGCCCGGCGCATAGGCCAGGCCGACCACTGGGGCGACCTGGTAATCCGCAAGGCTCCATGTCGCCCTATTCCAAAGCGGTGAGGGTATACCCGGGTGTGTTTTAGTGGGTATGCCGTCGGCTTTACCGGCGGAGAGTCCACACTCCCCCACTGCCCGACCCAGGCAGTGGGATAGTGCGTAATGCATTTCACACCCGGAGAACAAAAAAAAAAAAAAAAAAAAAAAGGTTAGGTTAGGTTAGGTTAGGTTATTACGGCCATTGTGGGGCAAGACCTCTCACTCCCGCCCTAGTACGGGCCATGCTCGGGAGTGAGGAGGCATGGCAGGCTATGGTCTCCTTCTGCGAGGAGGTAATGACGCAGAAGGAGACCGCGGAGAGGGCCCGAGAGGATGATCCTCTAGCGGCACCTCTCCGACGCAGACGGCGGGGGCACGAAGACGGCGGTTCGCCCGTCCTCCTCCTGCTCCCTAAAAGTAGCACCGGGGTGTAAGCCGGGGGGCTTACACCCTATTCCATGGTGCTCCCGTCTGGGGGTGTCCCCAGTATACAGGGACGCCCCCGCAGCGTGAGGAGGCCCGGCGCATAGGCCAGGCCGACCACTGGGGCGACCTGGTAATCCGCAAGGCTCCATGTCGCCCTATTCCAAAGCGGTGAGGGTATACCCGGGTGTGTTTTAGTGGGTATGCCGTCGGCTTTACCGGCGGAGAGTCCCACACTCCCCCACTGCCCGACCCAGGCAGTGGGATAGTGCGTAATGCATTTCACACCCGGAGAACAAAAAAAAAAAAAAAAAAAAAAGGTTAGGTTATAGGCCGGGACCTCTCGCTCCCAAGAGTAATTCGTGCCATGCTCGAGAGCGAGAGGTCGTGGGAGGCGATGGTCTCCTTCTGTGAAGAGGTTCCCCGGTCTCACCCGCTGGTGTCCTAGGGAACTGGGAGAAGGTGGGCGAACCGCCTTCTCCGGGCTCCCAGCCGTCTGCGTCGGAGAGGGGCCGCCAGAGGATCGTCCTCCCTGGCCCTCTCCGCGGTCTCCTTCTGTGTCATAACCTCTTCACAGAAGGAGACCATCGCCTCCCACGACCTCTCGCTCTCGAGCATGGCACGAATTACTCTTGGGAGCGAGAGGTCCCGGCCTATAACCTAACCTTTTTTTTTTTTTTTTTTTTTTGTTCTCCGGGTGTGAAATGCATTACGCACTATCCCACTGCCTGGGTCGGGCAGTGGGGGAGTGTGGGACTCTCCGCCGGTAAAGCCGACGGCATACCCACTAAAACACACCCGGGTATACCCTCACCGCTTTGGAATAGGGCGACATGGAGCCTTGCGGATTACCAGGTCGCCCCAGTGGTCGGCCTGGCCTATGCGCCGGGCCTCCTCACGCTGCGGGGGCGTCCCTGTATACTGGGGACACCCCCAGACGGGAGCACCATGGAATAGGGTGTAAGCCCCCCGGCTTACACCCCGGTGCTACTTTTAGGGAGCAGGAGGAGGACGGGCGAACCGCCGTCTTCGTGCCCCCCGCCGTCTGCGTCGGAGAGGTGCCGCTAGAGGATCATCCTCTCGGGCCCTCTCCGCGGTCTCCTTCTGCGTCATTACCTCCTCGCAGAAGGAGACCATAGCCTGCCATGCCTCCTCACTCCCGAGCATGGCCCGTACTAGGGCCGGGAGTGAGAGGTCTTGCCCCACAATGGCCGTAATAACCTAACCTAACCTAACCTAACCTTTTTTTTTTTTTTTTTTTTTTTGTTCTCCGGGTGTGAAATGCATTACGCACTATCCCACTGCCTGGGTCGGGCAGTGGGGGAGTGTGGGACTCTCCGCCGGTAAAGCCGACGGCATACCCACTAAAACACACCCGGGTATACCCTCACCGCTTTGGAATAGGGCGACATGGAGCCTTGCGGATTACCAGGTCGCCCCAGTGGTCGGCCTGGCCTATGCGCCGGGCCTCCTCACGCTGCGGGGGCGTCCCTGTATACTGGGGACACCCCCAGACGGGAGCACCATGGAATAGGGTGTAAGCCCCCCGGCTTACACCCCGGTGCTACTTTTAGGGAGCAGGAGGAGGACGGGCGAACCGCCGTCTTCGTGCCCCCCGCCGTCTGCGTCGGAGAGGTGCCGCTAGAGGATCATCCTCTCGGGCCCTCTCCGCGGTCTCCTTCTGCGTCATTACCTCCTCGCAGAAGGAGACCATAGCCTGCCATGCCTCCTCACTCCCGAGCATGGCCCGTACTAGGGCCGGGAGTGAGAGGTCTTGCCCCACAATGGCCGTAAGGTTGCGGCGCTGATCCGCCCAAGCCACGCATGCCTCTAGCGTGTGCTGGGCGGTGTCCTCTTCGTTTCGTTGTTCTTTCAAATTGCCAGAAAGTCCGGCAATCTTAAGGGTGAGTACGTGCGTGACCTAAAAAACCACGCAACGGAATACCACGAGATTGTCGAGACGATCGCAGAGAGAACGATCTCCGATGAGACAAGGCGGCTCAGTCTCGAGAACCGCAGACTTCGCCGCCAAGTGGAGGACCTAGAAAAGGAGGTGAAAGCCATGCGCCGGGATTTCTCTCAGAGGAACAAATCCCCGGTGCGGCCAGCTCTTCCCTGCCAAGTCCCGGTGGGCAACTCGGCCAATGACCTGATGGCCGAAATGTCCAAAATGGTCAAAGTCATGGCGGAGGATTTGAAGGCCTCCATGTGCCGAACCTTCGGCGATATGGTGAACGCCCGCTTGGCGGTGGTTGAGGAGCGCCTCCCACCAGCACCAATCATGCGTCCTCCACTGGCCGCTGACAAGAGGCGAGAGGAGGCAGCCAAGGCTGCAGTTGCCTCATCTGCCCCGGCTCAGCCTCAGCCCGCTGTGGCTCCTAAGCCAAAGCGGACTAGAAAGGGAAGAGCTAAGGCGGATCCGCAAGCTGTACCCCTCGCTGTGGCCGGGCCGTCATCTGCTGTGACTGCGGCTGCCTCTGTCATCCGCGAGGGGCAGTGGAATGTGGTGGGTGGAAACAAAGGAAAAGGCAAAGGCAAGGGGAAAACCTCCACGCCCGTCGCAGCCCGAACCTCTGCCCAACCCTCCGTGTCGGCAGCTGCACCTAAAACTGTGGCAAAAAACAAGACGGCGCCGCCTAAGCAAAAAGCGAAGAAGCTCACACCGCCAAAGTCCTCGGCTGTGATAATCAAATTGCAGCCCGAGGCAATTGAAAAGGGCGTGACCTATGCTATGGCTCTAAATCAAGCAAGGGAGAGCATAGCTCTGACTGAACTTGGCATTGCAAACATTAAAACCCGCACTACAGCCACGGGAGCCAGAATGCTCGAGCTGTCTGGCTCCCAAAGCGGGAACAAGGCTGATAACCTCGCGGAGAAGATCCGCGAGGTATTGAAAGATGTTGCCACCGTCGCGAGGCCCACAAAGTGTGTGGATCTTCTTATCAGGGGCCTCGACGACTCTATTACAAAGGAGGAAGTGGTCGCCGCTATTTCGGCAAAAGGCGGCTGTGCTGCGGAGCTTGTTAGGGCTGGGGAGATCCGCTCCGGCCCTGGAGGTACGGCGTCCATCACGATTAAATGTCCGGTGGCAGCGGCCAAAATAGTCGTGGAAGCAGGACGCCTCCTTGTTGGCTGGACCTCGGCCCAGGTGCGTGCCCTAGATGCCCTGCCTCTACGCTGCTTTAAGTGCATGGGCACGGGCCACACCCGCCTGACATGCCCCTCGCAAAAGGACCGGAGCGATCTATGCTTCCGGTGCGGGCGATCGGGGCATAAGGCTGAAAAGTGCACGGAGACACCCCGTTGTGCAATCTGTGCTGATGAGGGAAGGCCGTCAGGGCACGCAATGGGGGGAAGGAAATGTATTCCTTCCCCTAAAAGAGGAACAATGGCCCCCAGGACCCAGGCCACCACGAATGAGGAAGTGCGCCGCGCATCGGTGCCGCAGGAAGTTGTAATGTCGGAATGAGTGTAAGCCGGCATTACAATTTCCTACAGACTAACACCAACCACTGCGCTGGAGCCCAGGACCTTCTTGTTCAAGCAATGGCGCAGTGGGAAGTGGATGTTGCGGTGGTGGCGGAGCCCTATTTTGTGCCTCCCCAACCACACTGGGCTGGGGATACAAACGGCTCCGTCGCTATTATGGCCAAGACGGGAAGCGCTGCCCGCCCTCTTATTGTCAAAGAGAGAGGGTCAGGCTATGTGGCCGCTACTTGGGGGAGAGAATTCGCCATAATTGGTGTCTATTTCTCCCCCAATGGCACTTTGGCGGGCTTAGAGGTGCTACTAGACACCCTTGCTCAGGTTGTACAGCGTATGGCTCCTCTCCCCACTTTACTGATGGGGGACCTCAACTCTTGGTCCTCATCGTGGGGGAGTGCCACCACGAATTCTTGGGGCCGCGCCGTCCAAAGCTGGGCGGTCGATGCCGGACTGTCCCTCTTAAATCGGGGGACAGAACACACGTGCGTGCGATGGAACGGGGGGTCCGTGGTGGACATTTCGTTCGCCACCCCTTCTATCGCACGTCGCGTCCGGTGTTGGCGGGTCCTCAGTGAGGTGGAAACTCTATCGGATCACAAATATATCCAATTTGAGATCTCCACCTCACCTGATACAGCGGCCCCAGCCCGGCGGCAAGGGCAGGCCTCTTTCCCGCGGTGGGCCTTGACTAAGCTCGACAAGGAGCTAGCGGAAGAGGCCGCTATAGTTAAGGCTTGGTGCTCGGCTCCTATCTCCTTGGAGGTCGACGAGGCGGCCAGTGTATTTCGGGCCTCACTTAAGGAGGTGTGCGACGCATCCATGCCGAGAGTAAAGGGTGCAGCACCTCGGCGGCAGGTGTACTGGTGGTCCGAAGAAATCGCGGACCTCCGAAACACCTGCCAACGGTCTAGGAGGGCGTATGGCCGCAGTCGGCGTCGCGCCAACCGCGACCCAGTGGTCGAGAGCCAGCTGTATACCACCTACTGTTCTGACAGAAAGGCACTACAGCTGGCCATAAGCCAAGCCAAGGCTCAGGCTCGGGAGGAGCTCCTGGAGGGTCTAAACCGTGATCCATGGGGAAGGCCCTATCGCGCAGCACGTAATAAGCTGCGCAATCAAGGGCCCCCGGTCATCGAGACCCTCCAGCCTGAACTGCTGGAAAGGGTGGTGCAGGAGTTGTTTCCGGACTGTCAGGAACACTTCCCACCACCCATGGCTCCTCCCACTGGGAGGTCGAATGAAGCCGAGCCTCTGGCGCCGCCTGTCACCGAAGAGGAACTGGAGACAGCGGCTGCAAGCCTCAGGCTTAAGAAGAAGGCCCCTGGACCCGACGGGGTCCCGGGAATTGTCTTGGGGGTAGCGCTCCGGCACCTGCACGAGCAGCTGCGGGAACTGTTCAACGTTGCAATTGCACGTGGACAGTTCCCCAAAATATGGAAGGAGGGCCGCCTCTGTCTCTTACAGAAGGAGGGGCGGTCGCCTGACACAGCTGGGGCCTATCGCCCGATTGTCCTGCTGGATGAATCCGCGAAACTCTTTGAACGCATCATTGCGTCGCGGATCATCCAGCACATGACGGACATTGGGCCTGATCTGTCCGGCAACCAGTTTGGTTTCAGGGCCAGGCGATCAACCATCGACGCCCTCCAGGCCCTGAAAAACGACACACTGGAAGCGTCTGCGAGAGGAGAAAGGTCATTGGCGGTGTCACTGGACATCGCCAATGCCTTTAATAGCTTGCCCTATGGCACTATAGCGGAGGCGCTCCGCTTTTTCAATGTGCCTCCGTATATAGGGCGCCTGATAAAGAGTTACCTCACAAACCGTGAGGTACTCTACGTGGGCTCCGACGGAAGCATCCACCGTCGGACAATGAGGTGTGGGGTTCCTCAGGGGTCCGTTTTGGGACCCCTATTATGGAATATGGGCTACGACTGGGTTCTGCGGGGCACGCTCCTTCCACGGACGCGGGTCCTGTGCTATGCAGACGACACCCTAGTCGTAGCCCGCGGAGGATCCTACGTTGAGGCGGCAAGACTGGTAGAGGTAGCCACCAGTCTTGTTGTGGGGCGCATAGAGGCACTGGGGTTGAAGGTCGCCCTGCAAAAAACCGAGGCCCTTCTTTTCCACGGGCCTCGGAGGGGACCTCCCCCTGGTGCAAAAATACGCCTCAATGGCGTAGAGGTGAAGGTGGGGGCCCACATGAAGTACTTGGGCCTCCTACTTGACGGGCGGTGGCGTTTCGGCGAGCACTTTAGCAGGCTCGCCCCCCGCCTTATCAACGCCGCGAGTGCTTTGGGCCGCCTTCTTCCTAACCAAGGCGGCCCGGACACTACATGCCGGCGACTTTACGCCGGCATTGTGCGAAGCATCGCCCTCTACGGCGCACCGGTGTGGGCAGATGCCCTTAACGTCGCCAACAAGCGCATGCTGCGGAAAGCGCAGCGTGTGGTGGCGACTAGGGCGGTGCGTGGATACCGCACCATATCCATGGGGGCTGCCTGCGTTTTGGCCGGCACGCCCCCGTGGGAGTTAGAGGCCGGGGTCCTCGCTGCGGTATACGATTACCGTGCAGCAGCGAGGGCCAGAGGACAGCGCCTAGCCTCCGAGGAGGTAGGGCGAGTGCGCGAGTTAGCTCAAAATGAGCTAATTTGGCGGTGGCAGGACGAGCTTGAGGGGCCAAGATACGGTACACGTACCATCGACGCCATCAGGCCCGTCCTCCGAAGGTGGTGTCGAAGGGGGTTTGGCGCGCTCACCTTCCGGCTGGTGCAGGTGCTTTCTGGGCATGGTTGTTTCGGCCAATACCTGCACCAGATAGCCGGAAGAGAGCCAACCCCCGTGTGCCACGAATGTGGCGCACTCGAGGACGATGCCCAGCACACCCTCGAGGTGTGTCCGGCCTGGGAGGTGCAGCGCAGCACACTAGTTGCTGCAACAGGCCGGGACCTCTCGCTCCCAAGAGTAATTCGCGCTATGCTCGAGAGTGAGAGGTCGTGGGAGGCGATGGTCTCCTTCTGTGAAGAGGTTATGACACAGAAGGAGACCGCGGAGAGGGCCAGGGAGGACGATCCTCTGGCGGCCCCTCTCCGACGCAGACGGCTGGGAGCCCGGAGAAGGCGGTTCGCCCACCTTCTCCCAGTTCCCTAGGACACCAGCGGGTGAGACCGGGGGGTCTCACTCGCATTGCACGGTGTCCCTGTCTGGGGGGTATCTGTTGTGTATCAGGTTACCCCCCCGTGGCGTGAGGAGGCCCGGCAGTGGCTGGGCCGACCGCTTGGGACGATGTGGCCGAAATCCTTAGGGAATCCCACATCGTCCCGCTAAAAGCGAAGCGGGATACACCGGGGTATTTTTAGTGGGTATGCCGCCGGCTTCACCGGCGGAGAGTCCCACACTCCCCCACCGCCCACCCAGGCGGTGGGATAGTGCGTAATGCATTTTTACCTCGTTAAAAAAAAAAAAAAAAAAAAAAGGTTAGGTTAGGTTTTTTTTTTTTTTTTTTTTTTTAACTATGGGGGAATGCTTTTACGCACTTCGCCCTCCAAGCTGCAAGCAGCAAGGCGGGCTTCGTGCGGGACTCCCGGCCTTTCGGCCGGACTACCCGCTAAACCCCCACGGTGTTCCTCCTCTACCCAACCGGACCGCGGGAACAACACAGTAGTACTACCGCGGCCCGGCAAGGGTGGGGCCCTGAACGGGGCCCGACGTGGTGGGAGGGCAAAGAATTGGGCCCTCCCGTCTCCTCCTCTTCCGTACGACCCAGTCCCGGAACACTTGGGGAGGGGTCGTTCGCCACTCTTCAAGGCGCGGCGCGTCCCCCGACGACACGAAGGTCTGGGGGAGCGGCACCCAGCGCCGGGAAGGACCACCCCTCTCGACCAGTCAGCTCTGATGAGCAGAGTAGTACCGGGAGAGGGGCGATCGTTGGCATTTGCGGTTGCTTAGCACCGCCGCGGACCTTACAGGCCGCGCGTGGAACTGTATCCCGGCCGGGGCCGCCATTAAACTCGGCGACGACCCCGGGCCGGGGCTCTGTGGGGGGGCAATGTGCCACCTGCGCGTTCGCGCTCCCGCAGGGCCTCTCTCTTGGCCACCATCACCTCGTCAGCGTATGAGGTGACGGCGGCCCAACATTGTTCGCTGTCGGCCATGGCTGCGACGACGGCCGGCAGCGATAGATCTCGCCCGATGGCGCCAACGAGTCTGGCGCGTTGGGCGTCCCAGCTTGTGCACACTGCCAGAGTGTGCTCCGCCGTGTCCACGGCGCCGGACGCGCAGTGATGGCACACGGGCTCCGGGAGGATTCCCACCAGCTCCCACAGGTATTTGCTGAAACAGCCGTGGCCTGTGAGAAGCTGGGTAAGCCAGTACGTGGGAGCCCGGTGCCTCGCCTCGACCCATTGGCGCAATACGGGCCGGACCGCCTCGACGAGCCGTCTGCTCGCCGAGGGGTTCTCCAGCCTTTCTGCCCAGCGCAGGAAGAGATCGTCGCGACATTCGCTCCTCCAGCGAACGATCTCTTCCGCGAGGGGCTCAGACGGCGTTTGCCGCAACAAGGCCCTCCTTCGGTAAACCTCCGCCAGGACCCCGGCCTCGAGGTCCCAGGGGAGGCTCCCGGCAATAAGGCACGCCGCCTCGTAGGAGACGGTGTGGTACGCCCTGGCAGCCCTCTGCGCCATGACCCGCTGCGAGCGTCGCAGCAGGGCCACGTTCTCGGCGCTGAGGGCCCCCGCCGCCCATATGGGCGCTCCGTAGAGCGCCATAGAGCGAACCACTCCGTCGTATAGGCGGCGGCCGACACTTCCCGCCCCGCCACAATTGGGAAGCAGGCGCGCGAGCATTCCCGCGTACGAGACCAATTTAGGCGCCAGCGCGCGGAAATGCCCGCTGAACCTCCACCGGCTGTCGAGGGCGAGACCAAGGTATTTCATGGTCCCGCCGACGGCGATGGAGGTGCCACCCACAACAATCGAATACCCCGGGGGGGGTTTCTTCCGAGGCCCATGGAAGAAGATGGCCTCTGACTTCTCAAGGGCCACCTGCAGCCCGAGGGCCCTGATGCGGCTAGCGACGTGGGCCGTGCCCGCAGTGGCGAGCACGCCTGCGTCCCTGAACGATTCGCCCCGCGCGGTCACCAAGGTGTCGTCGGCGTAACAGATGACGCCGACCCCCCGAAGATTGGCGCCGCGCAGGGCCCAGTCGAATCCGATGTTCCACAGGAGGGGGCCCAAGACAGACCCCTGTGGAACACCGCATGCCATCGCCCTGCGGACCACTCGCTCTCGGACCGGGTACGTGATGGCCCGGTCGGCGAAGTAGTCCGCAAGGACGCGCCTGAGGTACCACGGGACGTTGTGGTACCTCAGGGCCTCTCCAATTGTTTCCCAGGGGATGGTGTTGAAGGCGTTCGCAACGTCGAGCGACACCGCCAGCAACACCTCCCCCCGGGAGACAGCACTTTCGACGCTGTCCCGCAGCCGCGAGATGGCGTCCAACGTGGACCTCCCACGGCGAAACCCGAATTGGCCGTCACTGATGTTCGGGCCCACCGCCTCCAGGTGCCCGACGAGGCGCGCGGCGAGCACGCGCTCGAAGAGCTTGCACGCCTCATCGAGCAGAACGATTGGGCGGTAGGCCGATGGCGAGTCGGGGGGCCGCCCGTGCTTCGGAAGCAGTACGAGCTTCCCCGTCTTCCACCGCCGCGGGATCTTGCCGGACACCATTACTTCCGACATGAGGGACAGCGTCTCCTCCCCGAGGACCGGCATTACGCGGGCGAGGATCCGCCCAGGAACGCCATCCGGACCCGGGGCGCAGTTCTTCGCTTTGAGCTTCTGAACCGCAGCCCCCAACTCGTCCTCGGACACGGGCGGAACGACCTCGCCCGCGGCCGGCCCTTCCTCGGAGGTTAGGTTAGGTTTTTTTTTTTTTTTTTAACTACGGGGGAATGCTTTTACGCACTTCGCCCTCCAAGCTGCATGCAGCAAGGCGGGCTTCGTGCGGGACTCCCGGCCTTTCGGCCGGACTACCCGCTAAACCCCCACGGTGTTCCTCCTCTACCCAACCGGACCGCGGGAACAACACAGTAGTACTACCGCGGCCCGGCAAGGGTGGGGCCCTGAACGGGGCCCGACGTGGTGGGAGGGCAAAGAATTGGCCCTCCCGTCTCCTCCTCTTCGCTACGACCCAGTCCCGGAACACTTGGGGAGGGGTCGTTCGCCACTCTTCAAGGCGCGGCGCGTCCCCCGACGACACGGAGGTGTCCGGGGGAGCGGCACCCAGCGCCGGGAAGGACCACCCCTCTCGACCAGTCAGCTCTGATGAGCAGAGTAGTACCGGGAGAGGGGCGATCGTTGGCATTCGCGGTGCGTAGCACCGCCGCGGACCTTACAGGCCTCGCGTGAAACTGTATCCCGGCCGGGGCCACCACTAAACTCGGCGGCGGCCTCGGGCCGGGGCTCGGCGGGGGGGCAATGTGCCACCGGCGCGTTCGCGCTCCCGCAGGGCCTCTCTCTTGGCCACCATCACCTCGTTAGCGTATGAGGTGACGGCGGCCCAACATTGTTCGCTGCCGGCCATGGCTGCAACGACGGCCGGCAGCGATAAATCTCGCCCGATGGCGCCAACGAGCCTGGCGCGTTGGGCGCCCCAACCCGTGCACACTGACAGGGTATGTTCCGCCGTGTCCACGGCGCCGGACGCGCAATGGTGGCACACGGGCTCCGGGAGGATTCCCACGAGCTCCCACAGGTATTTGCTGAAACAGCCGTGGCCTGTGAGAAGCTGGGTGAGCCAATACGTGGGAGTCCGGTGCCTCGCCTCGACCCACTGGCGCAATACGGGCCGGACCGCCTCGACGAGCCGTCTGCTCGCCGAGGGGTTCTCCAGCCTTTCTGCCCAGCGCAGGAAGAGATCGTCGCGACATTCGCTCCTCCAGCGAACGATCTCTTCCGCGAGGGGCTCAGACGGCGTTTGCCGCAACAAGGCCCTCCTTCGGTAAACCTCCGCCAGGACCCCGGCCTCGAGGTCCCAGGGGAGGCTCCCGGCAATAAGGCACGCTGCCTCGTAAGAGACGGTGTGGTACGCCCTGGCAGCCCTCTGCGCCATGACCCGCTGCGAGCGTCGCAGCAGGGCCACGTTCTCGGCGCTGAGGGCCCCCGCCGCCCATATGGGCGCTCCGTAGAGCGCCATAGAGCGAACCACTCCGTCGTATAGGCGGCGGCCGACACTTCCCGCCCCGCCACAATTGGGAAGCAGGCGCGCGAGCATTCCCGCGTACGAGACCAATTTAGGCGCCAGCGCGCGGAAATGCCCGCTGAACCTCCACCGGCTGTCGAGGACGAGACCGAGGTACTTCATGGTCCCGCCGACAGCGATGGAGGTGCCACCCACAACAATAGAATACCCCGGGGGGGGTTTCTTCCGAGGCCCATGAAGGAAGATGGCCTCGGACTTCTCGAGGGCCACCTGCAGCCCGAGAGCCCTGATGCGGCTGGCGACGTGGGCCGTGCCCGCGGTGGCGAGAACGCCCGCGTCCCTAAACGATTCGCCCTGCGCGGTCACCAGGGTGTCGTCGGCGTAACAAATGACGCCGACCCCCCGAAGATTGGCGCCGCGCAGGGCCCAGTCGAATCCGATGTTCCACAGGAGGGGGCCCAGGACCGACCCCTGTGGAACACCGCATCCCATCGCCCTGCGGACCACTCGCTCTCGGACCGGGTATGTGATGGCCCGGTCGGCGAAGTAGTCCGCAAGGACGCGCCTGAGGTACCACGGGACGTTGTGGTACCTCAGGGCCTCTCCAATTGTTGCCCAGGGGATGGTGTTGAAGGCGTTCGCAACGTCGAGCGACACCGCCAGCAACACCTCCCCCCGGGAAACAGCACTCTCGACGCTGTCCCGCAGCCGAGAGATGGCGTCCAACGTGGACCTCCCACGGCGAAACCCGAATTGGCCGTCGCTGATGTTCGGGCCCACCGTCTCCAGGTGCCCGACGAGGCGCGCGGCGAGCACGCGCTCGAAGAGCTTGCACGCCTCATCGAGCAGAACGATTGGGCGGTAGGCCGACGGCGAGTCGGGGGGCCGCCCGTGCTTCGGAAGCAGTACTAGTTTCCCCGTCTTCCACCGCCGCGGGATCTTGCCGGACACCATTACCTCGGACATGAGGGACAGCGTCTCCTCCCCGAGGACCGGCATTACGCGGGCGAGGATCCGCCCAGGAACGCCATCCGGACCCGGGGCGCGGTTCTTCGCTTTGAGCTTCTGAACCGCAGCCCCCAACTCGTCTTCGGACACGGGCGGAACGACCTCGCCCGCGGCCGGCCCTTCCTCGCGAGTCGGTGCCGCCATTCTGGGCGGCGCCCATTCCTCTCCTCCTCGGCTCGGGAATAGGGAGCTAACCACGCGCTCCAGCAGGAGGGGCTCGAGGGTCCTCGTCAGTGGGGGCGCCGCGGGTCGGAGCTTTCGCGTCACGACTTTGTAGGGGCGCCCCCACGGATCCCTATCGATGCTGTCGAGCCACTCCTGCCAAGCCTCCGCCTTGGCAGCCTTTATGGCGGAGGTCAGGGCCGCGCGAGCGGCTCGGTACGCGGCGAGCAAAACTTCCTCGTTGGCGAGGTCCCTGGCGCTTCTTCTACGGCTTCTGGTGTACCGGCGGCGTGCCACGACACATTCGGCCCGAAGCCCCGTGAGGTGGGGCCTCCACCAATACACCTGCCTGCGCGGTTGTGAGGGACCCGCCCTGCGCATCGCCGCGTCGCAGACGCGAGATAGTGCTCCAGAGAGCCTTTCGCATCTCGCGTCCACGTCCAGGCCACTATCGGCATTTGCGGCGGCCCATCGTTCCACGATGGCCGCCTCCGTGGCCAGCTCCGGGTCCAGCGTGGCCAACCGCCACCGCGGACCCTCCTCCGGCAGGGGACGGTCCAGAGCGACCGCTATGACATCCGAAGGGGATGGGACTAGGTCGAACCTTATGTACCTGTGGTCCGACAGCGTCTCCACCCCCTCCTCAACCAGCCACCGCCTAACGCGGCGGGCCAGGGCGGGACTCGCGAACGAGAGGTCGACGATCGACCCGCCCTGGTGTCTTACGCACGTTTGAACCGTCCCCTGATTCAGGAGGACTAGTCCCGTCGACACCGCCCATTCTTCCAGGGTCTCGCCCCTGGCGTCGGTCGCCGGAGATCCCCACGAACGGGATTTGGCGTTGAAGTCTCCGGCGACCACCACAGGGGTGGGGTGCACCTCTTGGACCAGAGCGCCGACCTCAACCAGCAGACGCTCGAAGTCGGCGAGGGTCCTGTTCGGGGAGAAGTACACCCCGATCACTGCCACGTCGCCCAGCGACACGAGGACGCACCCGCGCCCCCTCCGCACCCTGCGGAAGGGGGGGTTTGAAGCGTCGCGCCGCCAGGCAACGATAGCCACCGAACCATCGTCGGCGCCCACCCAGTCGTCACGGGCCTGGACGCGGTACGGCTCGGCGACTATGGCGACGTCGATTTGCCACTGCGCAGCCGTCTGGAGAAGCAGATCCTGTGCGGCCGCACAGTGGTTGACGTTCGCCTGCAGGATGGAGACCCTTTTAGCCATCTAATTGTTGGCGGTGTCCATCGCCTCCTCTGCAGCTCTGGGTGCTGCTACGGACGCGGCGGGGGGACCTGGATTGCCCCCGCCCGTCCTTTTTCTTCCAGTTTTGGCGTTGGCCATCGCCGGGCATTTTTTGTGCCCGAGGCGGTGGCCGGCGTCGACGCCCTCAGACACACAGATGGCGCAGGAGGGGTCGGCGACGCAGGTGGCCGCCTCGTGGCCCGGCTGGCCGCACCGGAAGCACAGCGTGCTGCGGTCTACCTCGCAGCGGCACTGCACCCCCAGGTGTCCCGGCAGCAGGCAGCGGTAGCACCGCTGCGGCCGCGCATTGAGGAGCGCGGCCCGGGCCACCGACCAGCCGATAGTAAGGCGACCGCCCTCTGTAATCTTTTTGGCCGCCAGGACCGGGCACTTGACCCACACGGTCCCCTGGCGGCCAGGTGGGCGGTTGATGACGCCCACCTTTACCAATTCGGGGCGGCAGCCCCCCACCTCAGCCACTCGCGCGGCCACCAATTCACTTGTGGCCGCGTCGCTTAGACCGGAGATGCGCATCTCTGCACACTGCTCCGGCCTAGACACGCGGGCCACCTCACCGACGACCTCGCGCAGCTTGGAGGCGAGTTCGTCGGCCTTCTTGGTTTTTTCGGCGCCAGCCAGTTCCAGCACCCGGCCCCCAGTGCGAGCCGTGCGGAAGCGCAGCCCGCTGATCCCCAGGGCCGCGAGGTCAATAGCTCCCTCGGCCCTGGACAACACGTCGGCGTAAGTCGCCGTCGAGCCCTGCGGCAGCGTAATCACTACCGCCGCTGATTTTGGGGCCCGCAGGCGACGGCCGCGCCTTCCTCCCTGTTTTTTATGCGTGGCTGCTGGAGCAGCCGGCACCTGAGGCGCCGGGGCAGCTGGCCTCGGCGCCCTCTCTCTCCGCGCCACCACATTCCATGGACGGGTGGTTTGGGCGGCGGGTTGAGCCGCGGCAGGAGTGGCCGCTTTGCGGGCCACCTCGGCCTCGCGGGCCGCCAGGGTCTTTCTCTTGCCCCCTCTCTTCTTCTTTCCCTTCGCCTCCGCATCAGAAGTTGCGGCGGGGGCGGAGGGAGGGGTCTCTTGTGAGGCCCTCGGCGCGGGGATGCTGCGCGCCGGGGAAACCATCGCCGGTGGGATGCTGCGCGCCGGGGAAACCATCGCCGGTGGGATGCTGCGCGCCGGGGAAACCATCGCCGGTGGGGAGGCGGGAGCGCCGACTGCCGGAGCACGGGAATTACGCTCCGGCGTCTTGCACGCGTCCGCCGCCAGCGAGGGGCGCAGCCGCGGTTCCGGCAGGAGCCGGTCTTCGATCCCCGACAGCCTGGCGTCGATCAGGAAGAAGATTTCCTCCCTGGTCATCGCCGTCTCGGCTGTGGGGACGGGGACGGAGGTCGCCACTCGCCTCTGGGCCTCTATTTCGGCCCTAAGCGCGAGGATCTCCGCTCGTAAATGGGCGACCTCCTCCGACTCCTTCTTCGCGGCGAGCTTATGCACGGCCTCTGCCGCCGTCGCAGCCGCCTTCCTTATCTCCGCCACGTGCTGGCACTTCATTCTTGTTTGCTTGCGGGCAAGCGAGCCGATCAGCTCTAATGCTGAATCGACCGTGCCCACAAGCTCCTCGGTCCCGCACGTGGCTGCTGCTGCCCCCTCCTGGGCAGAGTCCGTTGGCGACACCGCCGCAGATCGGGCCCGTAGGGCCGCCTTTTTCTCGGCGACCTCAGCCGCCAATTCCTGCTCAGCGAGCAGCTCCATCTCCCGTTTGCGCTGAGCATTCAGATCGGCTTTGGCTCGCGCCAGGCCGACGTACTCGCCTGTCGTAGGCGGGCGCCCTCGCCCCCGTTTGGACGGTGTGATGCTCCTGGCTAAAGCCACTTCTTCGCCGTCCAGGGGCCGCTTCCTTTGCCAGAAACGGCCGGTCGGGGTGCTCGACCTCGAGCTCTCCTCGACTGATATGCCGCTGCCGTCAGTCTCTACGACGCGCAGCGGCTTCCCTTTGTCTATTCTCGAGACACGCACCCGCCTCTTCAGGGCCGAGGCCCGGTCCCTGGAGCTATCGCTACCGGAAGACCGGCTCCGGCTCCTCACCCCATCACCGGAAGAGTTTTCCGAGTCCGTTTTCCGATCGCCATTGTCGCTGTTCTGCTTTCTGCTTCTTGTGTTCCTCATGATAACTTAGGTTATCAAGAAGACAATTACCAACAATAAAATGATTCCACTACCTGTAGTTCTTGTGCGAAATTAGGCCCCGCTCAACCTGCAACCGGAGACACCTCGACGGCCAGGGAGTAGGGAACACTAATTTGGCAAAAGACCGCAGTAAACAAGATATATTTAAATAAGGTATCTTGTTGCCCCGGAGTATCTAGGTTTGGTCACCAGCCTGGCACTGCGTTACCGTGCACAGGACTGGGAGAGCCAGGGGAGACGACGAGGACGTACTAGATACTCACAAATTCACATGGGGCCTCCCCCAGGTTAGGTTTTTTTTTTTTTTTTTTTTTTTTTTTTTTAGGTTAGGTTAGGTTAGGTTAGGTTAGGTTAGGTTAGGTTAGGTTAGGTTAGGTTAGGTTAGGTTAGGTTAGGTTTTCTCTCCTAACCGGCCTCTCGCTCAATTTGAGAGTTTTCTCTCCGAGTTGGAGGCTGTGATCGGCCGCAATCGTTCGCTCCAAGTGCTGGTCGCTGGGGATTTCAATGCCAAGTCCTTGGTATGGGGATCTCCAGCGACAGATGTGCGTGGAGAGGCGCTCGAGGAGTGGGCAGTCGCTTCTGGCATGACTGTCTTGAATCGGGGCTCGGTAGACACCTGTGTGCGCATGCGGGGAGGGTCCATCGTGGACTTGACGTTCGCGACTCCTTCGCTAGCACGACGTGTCCAGGGCTGGGAAGTGCTGGAGGGTGTGGAGACGTTGTCGGACCACCGGTATATCCGGTTCGACGTTTCTACGCTTCCGGCAATTCATACCGGTCCAAGCCGTTCTACCCGGCATAGAGACAGTCCGAGATGGGCTTTGAAGCGACTCGACCGCGAGAAGTTGGAGTGTGCGGCTATCGTCCAGGCATGGGTGCCTGTGCCGGATGGGCCTGCTGAGGTGGAGGATGAGGCCGAATGGTTCCGGGAGGCGCTGTCGCAAATTTGCGACGCGGCCATGCCCCGGGCCGGGCCTATCCCTCCTAAGCGGCAGGTATACTGGTGGTCCGCAGACCTCGCGAGCTTGCGCTTTGCGTGCGTGAGGGCGAGACGCCAGTATTCCCGGTACCGTCGCAGACGCACCCGGATTGAGGACGATGAGGCCCGCCTTTATGACGCCTATAGAGAGGCGAAAAAGGCGCTCAAGGTCGCAATCAACAGAGCCAAGTCCAGGGCAAGGGAGGAGTTTCTTGAGACTCTTAATGCGGATCCGTGGGGAAGGCCGTACAGGTTGGCGTTGAGTAAGCTCCGCCCCTGGGCACCCCCGGTTACGCAGAGTCTCTCTCCTCCCTTGCTCCACGACGTCGTCCAGGCTCTGTTTCCGACCCGAGGAGAGCACACTCCGCCAGTGATGACGCCACCCACAGGTGTAGGAGTAGGTGTAGACGAGGTCACTGCCGTGTCGGACGTTGAGTTTGATGCGGCAGTCTCGCGGCTACGGGCCAAGAGTACGGCTCCTGGTCTAGACGGCATACCCGGCCGCGCTTGGGTTCTGTCCCTCGAGTGGCTGGGGCCGAGACTGCAGAGCCTGTATTCGGCCTGTCTGTCGCAGGGACGTTTTCCACGCCAGTGGAAAACGGGGAAGCTCGTCCTACTGAGGAAGGAGGGTCGACCATCTGACTCCCCCTCGGCCTACCGCCCGATTGTGCTGCTCGACGAGGTTGGGAAACTTCTTGAGCGCATAATCGCTGGCCGCCTGATTGGGCACCTCGAGGAGGTGGGGCCGGACTTGGCAGACTGCCAGTACGGCTTTAGGCGTCGTCGGTCCACGGTTCACGCGATCCTCCGCGTGAAGGACATCGCCAGGGAGGCGATGTCGCAGGGTCAAGTGGTGTTAGCGGTATCTCTCGATATAGCTAACGCTTTCAACACCCTGCCGTGGACTTGCATAAAGGAGGCACTACGGCACCACGGTGTCCCCCTTTATTTACGGCTCATCTTGGAAGACTACCTGACAGAGAGGTATGTCGAGTTCCCGGGGCGCGATGACTGGCAGCGTTATCCCATGTCGTGCGGTGTCCCACAGGGTTCGGTTCTTGGGCCGCTCCTGTGGAACATTGGTTATGACTGGGTGCTGCGAGCAGTCAACCTCCAGGGCGTCGAAGTAACTTGTTACGCCGACGATACCCTGGTAACGGCGAGAGGGAACAACTTCCGGGATGCAGCCGTCCTTGCCACAGCAGGCGTGGCGGAAGTCGTCGGCAGAATCCGACGCCTAGGGCTACACGTGGCCCTAGAAAAATCCGAGGCGACGTGTTTTCACGGGCCTCGGAGAGGACCTCCAGCCGGTTCGGCTATCCAGGTGGGTGGAGTCCAGATCCGTGTCGAGTCGACCATGAAGTACCTAGGATTGGTCCTCGACAGTCGCTGGAACTTCCACGCCCATTTTAAGCGCTTGGCGCCTAAACTGGTGCGAACGGCGGCCGCGTTAGGCAGATTGCTGCCCAACATCGCGGGGCCGAAGGCTTCATGCCGGAGGCTTTACGCGGGAGTTGTGCGGTCCATGGCCCTGTACGGCTCACCTGTCTGGGCCGACACCCTGACAAGCCGGTGTATCGCCGAACTGCGGAGACCGCAGCGGGCGATGGCAGTCAGGGTCATACGGGGCTACCGCACAACTTCATACGAGGCGGCCTGTGTGCTGGCCGGCACACTCCCCTGGGACCTTGATGCGAGGACCCTCTCGGCGGTGTTTCACTACCGGGAGGAGGCGCGTCGGTCCACAGTCCACGGGGTTACCCCAAGCCAGGTTTCATCCTGGCTGGAAGAGTTCCGCACACTTGCTGTGGAGCTCTGGGATGTGCGGCTCGCGGATCCCGGATCGGGCCATCGCACGATCCAGGCGATCCGCCCTGTCCTCACACAGTGGTTGAATCGGCGTCACGGCGCCGTAACGTACCGTCTGACGCAGATACTCACGGGGCACGGCTGCTTCGGGAGTTATCTGTGCCGGATTGGACGGGAGGCTAGCGATGCCTGTCACCACTGTGACGCCAGCGAGGACACGGCTCAGCACACGCTGGAGGTGTGCCCAGCTTGGGCAAACGAGCGCGAGACGCTCACCGCCTCGATCGGGCGCGACCTCTCGCTGCCATCCGTGGTTTCTGCCATGGTGGCGAGCGCGAGCTCGTGGGATGCGGTGCTCTCCTTCTGCGACGCCGTCGTGTCGCAGAAGGAGAGTGCCGAGCGCCAGCGCGAGCTGGACAATCCCGCCCGACGTCGGAGGCGAGGCCGCCGGGGTGGTGGTGCGTAATCCCGGCGGTTCCCTGCGGTTAGGGGACGAGAATACTACCGAGGTATCCCTGCCTGTCGTAAGAGGCGACTAAAAGGGCCCTTGGGGTCGCGAAGCGCACGCGGGGGGGCCTGCGTGTGTTTCGGTTTGCGATCCCGAGGATGACGGTAACGCGTGTCTTCGGACACAGTGGTCTGTGTTATCGTGCACTGGAGTTGAGCTTGCTCCTCCCGAGGCTGGCTGCCAGGCGGCCTTGCGCGCCGAAGGGTCCTGCGAGGAGTCTCTCCCTCGTTGGTGATCCCGGGTCCCTTCCATTCTGCGCCGAAGATGACCACCGTCAGGTTTTAGTGGGTAGGGGTCTCTGTTTTCCCAGGAGTTCCGAGTCCCACATATCCCAGGTGTCCCGAACCCAGGGCCTTGGGAATGCCTAAATGCATTTCCTGACGCAAAAAAAAAAAAAAAAAAGGTTAGGTTAGGTTAGGTTTTTTTTTTTTTTTTTTTTTAACTATGGGGGAATGCTTTTACGCACTTCGCCCTCCAAGCTGCAAGCAGCAAGGCGGGCTTCGTGCGGGACTCCCGGCCTTTCGGCCGGACTACCCGCTAAACCCCCACGGTGTTCCTCCTCTACCCAACCGGACCGCGGGAACAACACAGTAGTACTACCGCGGCCCGGCAAGGGTGGGGCCCCCTAATCAGGGCCCGACGTGGTGGGAGGGCAAAGAATTGGCCCTCCCGTCTCCTCCTCTTCGCTACGACCCAGTCCCGGAACACTTGGGGAGGGGTCGTTCGCCACTCTTCAAGGCGCGGCGCGTCCCCCGACGACACGGAGGTGTCCGGGGGAGCGGCACCCAGCGCCGGGAAGGACCACCCCTCTCGACCAGTCAGCTCTGATGAGCAGAGTAGTACCGGGAGAGGGGCGATCGTTGGCATTCGCGGTGCGTAGCACCGCCGCGGACCTTACAGGCCTCGCGTGAAACTGTATCCCGGCCGGGGCCACCACTAAACTCGGCGGCGGCCTCGGGCCGGGGCTCGGCGGGGGGGCAATGTGCCACCGGCGCGTTCGCGCTCCCGCAGGGCCTCTCTCTTGGCCACCATCACCTCGTTAGCGTATGAGGTGACGGCGGCCCAACATTGTTCGCTGCCGGCCATGGCTGCAACGACGGCCGGCAGCGATAAATCTCGCCCGATGGCGCCAACGAGCCTGGCGCGTTGGGCGCCCCAACCCGTGCACACTGACAGGGTATGTTCCGCCGTGTCCACGGCGCCGGACGCGCAATGGTGGCACACGGGCTCCGGGAGGATTCCCACGAGCTCCCACAGGTATTTGCTGAAACAGCCGTGGCCTGTGAGAAGCTGGGTGAGCCAATACGTGGGAGTCCGGTGCCTCGCCTCGACCCACAGGTTAGGTTAGGTTAGGTTAGGTTAGGTTAGGTTGGGGGAGGCCCCATGAGTGTTTTGTAAGTGCTAGATACGTCCACGTCGTCTCCCCTGGCTCTCCCAGTCCTGTGCACGGTAACGCAGTGCCAGGCTGGTGACTAAACTCTAGCACTTGGGGCAATCCTTGCGGTTTTGTTTATTAGTGTTCCCAGCTCCCTGGCCGTTGAGGTATCTCCGGTTTCAGGTCGAGCGGGCCCTAATAGGCTTCCCGTGAGGTCAAATCAAAACTCTTGTGTTTTGATTTTTCGTGTATATTAGTGTTCTCAGCTCCCTGGCCGTCGAGGTATCTCCGGTTGCAGGTTGAGCGGGGCCTAATAACGCGCTCTCTTACTGTAGCTTTATTCTTGTTTATTGTTTTTATTTTGTGCTGTAATTATGTCCACCCGACGTAACTCAGCCAACTCTGTTGAGGGCCTCGCAGTCGAGGAAGCCTCGGTGGACGAGCTGGACCAGATGGTCACACGGGCGTTGCGTAGCTCACGCACCAAGAGGCCGGCGGGTTCGCCCATTTTTGAGTCTGAGGCTTCGGTCTCAGACAGTGAGGAGGTGGCCACGACGATACGGTCGACGGCACCAAAAAAGGCTTCGACCAAAAAGGTCGTAGCCAAAAAGGCCAAAAAGGCGGCGTCTGGCCCTGCGGCCAAAAAGGCGGCGGCCAAAAAGGCGGCAGTTGCCACTGCGGCCGAATTCCTCAGGGCCAAGGCGGCGCAAGTCGCCTTGAACCGCCTGGAGTCAAACTCCAACGCATCGCGGGAGGATGCACAAGAGGTGGAAGCCGAAGAGCCTGTCGACTTCACGCGGAACCCACTCCCCGAGGAATGCTCACTCGCGGAGCTTGACGCCGCCGTTGACACCGAGACGCTGCGTGCCCGGGCGGGTCATCTGAGGTCCCAGATATTCCACATTGCCCGAAAGTCCGGCAATCTCAAGGGGGTGTACGTGCGTGACCTAAAAAACCACGCCACGGAATACCACGAGATTGTCGAGACGATTGCGGAGCGGACGATCTCGGATGAGACACGGCGGCTCAGTCTCGAAAACCGAAGACTTCGCCGCCAAGTGGAGGACCTCGAGAAAGAGGTGAAGGCTATGCGCCGGGATTTCTCCCAGAGGGACAAATCCCCAGCGCGGCCAGCCCCTCCCTCCCAAGACCCTGTGGGCAACTCGGCCAGTGACTTGATGGCCGAGATGTCCAAAATGGTGAAAGACATGGCGGAGGAATTGAAAGCCTCCATGTGCCGAACCTTCGGCGAAATGGTGAACGCCCGCTTGGCGGTGGTTGAGGAGCGCCTCCCACCAGCACCAATCATGCGTCCTCCACTGGCCGCCGACAAAAGAAGAGAGGAGGCAGCTAAGGCTGCGTGTTCCTCAACTGCTCCGGCTCAGCCTCAGCCCGCTGCAGCTCCCAAGCCGAAGCGTACCAGGAAGGGGAGAGCGAAGGCGGTTCCGCAACAGGCACCTCCCGCTGTTGCCGGCCCGTCATCGGCTTTGACTCCGGCGATACCTCTCCCTCGTGAGGAGTGGAGTGTTGTGGGTGGGAAGAAAGGTAAAGGTAAAGGCAAGGGAAAATCTTCCACGCCCGCCCCAGCCCGAACCCCTGCTCAACTCCCTGTGTCTGCGGCGACAGTTAAAAATGTGGCCAACAAGAAAACGGCGCCAAAGCAAAAGGTGGGGAAGCTCACACCGCCGAAGTCTTCAGCTGTGGTTATCACCCTCCAGCCAGAAGCGGTCAGCAGAGGCGTCACATATGCCATGGCCATGAACAAGGCAAGAGAGAGCATAGCTCTCTCTGAGCTAGGAATCTGCGCAATAAAAACGCGCAATACGGCGACGGGGGCCAGAATGCTCGAACTGCCTGGCTCCCAAAGCAGCGAGAAGGCCGACAACCTCGCCGAGAAAATTCGCGAGGTGTTAAAAGACTGTGCTACAGTAGCGAGGCCCACAAAGTGTGCTGATCTCTTAGTCAGGGGCCTCGATGACTCTATAACCAAAGAGGAAGTGGTTGCCGCAGTCGCAGCAAAGGGTGGTTGTTCTGCGGAGCTCGTGCGGGCCGGAGAAATTCGCTCTGGCCCTTCTGGTACAGGCTCCATCACAGTCAAGTGCCCGGTGGCGGCTGCGAAAATTGTGGTGGAGGCCAGCCGGCTCCTCATCGGCTGGAGCTCAGCCCAGGTGCGTGCCTTGGATGCCCAGCCCATGCGCTGTTTTAAATGCATGGGCACAGGCCACACCAGGCAGACGTGTCCCTCTCCAAAGGACCGCAGCGACTTGTGTTTCCGCTGCGGGCATCCTGGACATAAAGCAGAAAAGTGCACGGCAACAATCCGCTGCGCCATCTGCTCCGAGGCAGGGAAGCCCTCAGGGCACGTGATGGGGGGTAGGAAATGCGCTCCTCCCCCTAAAAGAGGAACTTTGGCCGCCAGGACCCAGGCCTCCACAAGTGCGGAAGTGCGCCGTGAGGCGGCGACAGAGGAAATTGTAATGTCGGTATGAGTGTAAGCCGGCATTACAATTTCCTACAGACAAACACCAACCACTGCGCTGGAGCCCAGGACCTTCTTGTCCAGGCAATGGCGCAGTGGGAGGTGGATGTTGCGGTTGTGGCGGAGCCTTATTTTGTGTCTCCCCAACCACATTGGGCTGGCGATGTCAATGGTTCCGTCGCCATTATTGCAAAGACGGGCAACGCGGCCCGCCCTCTTGTTATGAAAGAAAGAGGGTCGGGTTATGTGGCAGCCACTTGGGGGAGGGAATACGCTATAATTGGTGTATATTTCTCCCCCAATGGCACTTTGGCAGGCCTAGAAGTGTTTCTGGACACTCTAGGTCAAGTGGTTCAACGGATGGCTCCCCTTCCTGTTGCTTTGATGGGGGACCTCAATTCCTGGTCTTCCTCGTGGGGTAGTGCCCTTACCAACTCATGGGGCCGCGCTGTTCAAAACTGGGCTGTCGATGCCGGATTGTCCCTCTTAAACCGGGGGACAGAACACACGTGCGTGAGATGGAATGGGGGGTCCGTGGTGGACATTTCGTTTGCCACCCCTTCTATTGCACGTCACGTCCGGTGTTGGCGGGTACTCAGTGAGGTGGAGACTCTATCGGATCATAAATACATCCAGTTTGAGATCTCCACCTCACCCGACAGAGCGGCCCTAGCCCGGCGGCAAGGGCAGGCCTCTTTCCCGCGGTGGGCCTTGACCAAGCTCAACAAAGAGCTAGCGGAAGAGGCCGCCATTGTTCAGGCGTGGTGCTCGGCCCATACCTACTCAGAGGTCGACGAGGCGGCTGGTGCTTTCCAAGCCTCCCTCAAAGAAGTATGCGACGCCTCCATGCCGCGGGTGAAGGCCGGAGCACCTCGGCGGCAGGTGTACTGGTGGTCCGCTGAAATCGCGGACCTCCGAGGCACCTGCCAACGTTCAAGGAGGGCATATGGTCGCAGTCGGCGTCGTGCCAACCGTGACCCAGTAGTGGAGGGCCAGCTGTATGCCACCTACTGTTCTGACAGAAAGGCGCTACAGCTGGCCATCAGCAAAGCCAAGGCTCAGGCTCGGGAGGAGCTTCTAGAGGGGCTTAATCGCGACCCGTGGGGTAGGCCTTATCGCGCAGCGCGCAATAAGCTGCGAAATCAAGGCCCCCCGGTCATCGAGACCCTCCAGCCCGAACTACTGGAAAGCGTGGTGCAGGAGTTGTTTCCGGACTCCCGAGAGCACATCCCACCACCCATGGCTCCTCTCACTAGGAGGTCAGATGAGGATGAACCTCTCCCGCCTCCTGTCACCAAAGAGGAGCTGGAGATAGCCGCGGCAAGCCTGCGGCTGAAAAAGAAGGCCCCAGGCCCCGACGGGGTTCCGGGGAAAGTGCTGGGTCTAGCGATTCGGCACCTAGACGAGAGGTTACGGTAACTGTACAACGTCGCAATCGCGCGTGGTCAGTTCCCCAAACTATGGAAAGAGGGAAGGCTATGCCTCCTTCAAAAAGAAGGACGGCTGCCGGACACTGCTGGAGCCTACCGTCCGATAGTCCTGCTGGATGAATCCGCGAAATTATTCGAACGCATAATAGCGTCGCGGATCATCCAGCATATGACGGACGTTGGGCCCAACCTGTCCGACAACCAGTTTGGCTTCAGGGCTGGTCGGTCTACCATCGATGCCCTCCAGGCCCTGAAGTCAACGACACAGGAGGCGTCTGTCATAGGGGAAAGGTCACTGGCGGTGTCACTAGACATCGCCAATGCTTTTAATAGCCTTCCCTATGGCACAATTGAGGAGGCGCTGCGCTATTTTAATGTGCCCCCTTATTTAGCGCGGCTAATCAAAAGCTACCTCACTGGCCGTGAGGTGCTTTATGTGGGCCCGGACGGCAGCACTGTTCGGCGGGCCATGACATGTGGGGTCCCCCAGGGGTCCGTCTTAGGACCCCTACTTTGGAATATGGGCTATGACTGGGTGTTGCGGGGCACGCTCCTTCCCGGGATGCGTGTCCTGTGTTATGCTGATGACACCCTAGTCATAGCCCGAGGGGGGACGTACGATGAGGTGGCCAGACGGGCCGAAGTAGGCACAAGCCTTGTGGTGGGGCGCATCGAGGCGCTGGGGCTGAAGGTCGCCCTGCAAAAAACCGAGGCCCTTCTTTTCCACGGGCCTCGGAGGGGACCTCCCTCAGGCGCTAAAATACGCCTAGATGGCGTGGAGGTGAGGGTGGGGGCCCAAATGAAGTATTTGGGCCTCCTACTTGACGGGCGGTGGTGTTTTGGCGAGCACTTCAGCAGGCTCGCCCCTCGCCTCGTCGGTGCCGCGAGTGCCTTGGGCCGCCTTCTTCCCAACACAGGCGGCCCTGATACTACATGCCGGCGACTGTACGCCGGCATCGTAAGAAGTATCGCCCTGTATGGAGCACCAGTGTGGGCGGACGCCCTGAACGTCACCAATAAACGCATGCTGCGGAGGGCGCAGCGTGTGGTGGCGACCAGGGCGGTGCGGGGGTACCGCACCATTTCCATGGGGGCTGCCTGCGTCTTGGCCAGCACGCCCCCGTGGGAGCTAGAGGCAGGTGTCCTCGCTGCGGTATACGAATACCGTGCAGCAGCGAGGACCAGAGGACAGCGCCCCGCCCTCGACGAGGTTGAGAGGGTGAGGCGCATAGCTCACGATGAGCTCATTTGGAGGTGGAAGGAGGACCTGGAGGCGCCTCGGTATGGCTCTCGTACGATTGACGCCATCAGGCCCGTCCTCCAAAATTGGTGTAAGAGGGGGTTCGGCTCGCTCACCTATCGGCTGGTGCAGGTGCTCTCTGGGCATGGCTGTTTTGGCCAATACCTGCACCAGATAGCCAGAAGAGAGCCAACCCCCGTGTGCCACGAATGTGGCGCACCAGAGGATGACGCCCAGCACACCCTCGAGGTGTGTCCGGCCTGGGAGGTGCAGCGCAGCACACTGGTTGCTGTAATAAGCCAGGACCTCTCGCTCCCAAGAGTAATTCGCGCTATGCTCGAGAGCGAGAGGTCGTGGGAGGCGATGGTCTCCTTCTGTGAAGAGGTTATGGCACAGAAGGAGACCGCGGAGAGGGCCAGGGAGGACGATCCTCTGGCGGCCCCTCTCCGACGCAGACGGCTGGGAGCCCGGAGAAGGCGGTTCGCCCACCTTCTCCAAGTTCCCTAGGACACCAGCGGGTGAGACCGGGGGGTCTCACTCGCATTGCACGGTGTCCCTGTCTGGAGGGTACCTGTTGTGTATCAGGTTACCCCCCCGTGGCGTGAGGAGGCCCGGCAGTGGCTGGGCCGACCGCTTGGGACGATGTGGCCGAAATCCTTAGGGAATCCCACATCGTCCCGCTAAAAGCGAAGCGGGATACACCGGGGTATTTTTAGTGGGTATGCCGCCGGCTTTACCGGCGGAGAGTCCCACACACCCCCACCGCTCACCCAGGCGGTGGGATAGTGCGTAATGCATTTTTACCCCGTTAAAAAAAAAAAAAAAAAAAAAAAAAAAAAAAAAAAAAAAAAAAAAAAAAAAAGGTTAGGTTAGGTTAGGTTAGGTTAGGTTAGGTTAGGTTAGGTTAGGTTAGGTTAGGTTACCTATGCTATGGCTCTAAATCAAGCAAGGGAGAGCATAGCTCTGACTGAACTTGGCATTGCAAACATTAAAACCCGCACTACAGCCACGGGAGCCAGAATGCTCGAGCTGTCTGGCTCCCAAAGCGGGAACAAGGCTGATAACCTCGCGGAGAAGATCCGCGAGGTATTGAAAGATGTTGCCACCGTCGCGAGGCCCACAAAGTGTGTGGATCTTCTTATCAGGGGCCTCGACGACTCTATTACAAAGGAGGAAGTGGTCGCCGCTATTTCGGCAAAAGGCGGCTGTGCTGCGGAGCTTGTTAGGGCTGGGGAGATCCGCTCCGGCCCTGGAGGTACGGCGTCCATCACGATTAAATGTCCGGTGGCAGCGGCCAAAATAGTCGTGGAAGCAGGACGCCTCCTTGTTGGCTGGACCTCGGCCCAGGTGCGTGCCCTAGATGCCCTGCCTCTACGCTGCTTTAAGTGCATGGGCACGGGCCACACCCGCCTGACATGCCCCTCGCAAAAGGACCGGAGCGATCTATGCTTCCGGTGCGGGCGATCGGGGCATAAGGCTGAAAAGTGCACGGAGACACCCCGTTGTGCAATCTGTGCTGATGAGGGAAGGCCGTCAGGGCACGCAATGGGGGGAAGGAAATGTATTCCTTCCCCTAAAAGAGGAACAATGGCCCCCAGGACCCAGGCCACCACGAATGAGGAAGTGCGCCGCGCATCGGTGCCGCAGGAAGTTGTAATGTCGGAATGAGTGTAAGCCGGCATTACAATTTCCTACAGACTAACACCAACCACTGCGCTGGAGCCCAGGACCTTCTTGTTCAAGCAATGGCGCAGTGGGAAGTGGATGTTGCGGTGGTGGCGGAGCCCTATTTTGTGCCTCCCCAACCACACTGGGCTGGGGATACAAACGGCTCCGTCGCTATTATGGCCAAGACGGGAAGCGCTGCCCGCCCTCTTATTGTCAAAGAGAGAGGGTCAGGCTATGTGGCCGCTACTTGGGGGAGAGAATTCGCCATAATTGGTGTCTATTTCTCCCCCAATGGCACTTTGGCGGGCTTAGAGGTGCTACTAGACACCCTTGCTCAGGTTGTACAGCGTATGGCTCCTCTCCCCACTTTACTGATGGGGGACCTCAACTCTTGGTCCTCATCGTGGGGGAGTGCCACCACAAATTCTTGGGGCCGCGCCGTCCAAAGCTGGGCGGTCGATGCCGGACTGTCCCTCTTAAATCGGGGGACAGAACACACGTGCGTGCGATGGAACGGGGGGTCCGTGGTGGACATTTCGTTCGCCACCCCTTCTATCGCACGTCGCGTCCGGTGTTGGCGGGTCCTCAGTGAGGTGGAAACTCTATCGGATCACAAATATATCCAATTTGAGATCTCCACCTCACCTGATACAGCGGCCCCAGCCCGGCGGCAAGGGCAGGCCTCTTTCCCGCGGTGGGCCTTGACTAAGCTCGACAAGGAGCTAGCGGAAGAGGCCGCTATAGTTAAGGCTTGGTGCTCGGCTCCTATCTCCTTGGAGGTCGACGAGGCGGCCAGTGTATTTCGGGCCTCACTTAAGGAGGTGTGCGACGCATCCATGCCGAGAGTAAAGGGTGCAGCACCTCGGCGGCAGGTGTACTGGTGGTCCGAAGAAATCGCGGACCTCCGAAACACCTGCCAACGGTCTAGGAGGGCGTATGGCCGCAGTCGGCGTCGCGCCAACCGCGACCCAGTGGTCGAGAGCCAGCTGTATACCACCTACTGTTCTGACAGAAAGGCACTACAGCTGGCCATAAGCCAAGCCAAGGCTCAGGCTCGGGAGGAGCTCCTGGAGGGTCTAAACCGTGATCCATGGGGAAGGCCCTATCGCGCAGCACGTAATAAGCTGCGCAATCAAGGGCCCCCGGTCATCGAGACCCTCCAGCCTGAACTGCTGGAAAGGGTGGTGCAGGAGTTGTTTCCGGACTGTCAGGAACACTTCCCACCACCCATGGCTCCTCCCACTGGGAGGTCGAATGAAGCCGAGCCTCTGGCGCCGCCTGTCACCGAAGAGGAACTGGAGACAGCGGCTGCAAGCCTCAGGCTTAAGAAGAAGGCCCCTGGACCCGACGGGGTCCCGGGAATTGTCTTGGGGGTAGCGCTCCGGCACCTGCACGAGCAGCTGCGGGAACTGTTCAACGTTGCAATTGCACGTGGACAGTTCCCCAAAATATGGAAGGAGGGCCGCCTCTGTCTCTTACAGAAGGAGGGGCGGTCGCCTGACACAGCTGGGGCCTATCGCCCGATTGTCCTGCTGGATGAATCCGCGAAACTCTTTGAACGCATCATTGCGTCGCGGATCATCCAGCACATGACGGACATTGGGCCTGATCTGTCCGGCAACCAGTTTGGTTTCAGGGCCAGGCGATCAACCATCGACGCCCTCCAGGCCCTGAAAAACGACACACTGGAAGCGTCTGCGAGAGGAGAAAGGTCATTGGCGGTGTCACTGGACATCGCCAATGCCTTTAATAGCTTGCCCTATGGCACTATAGCGGAGGCGCTACGATTTTTCAATGTGCCTCCGTATATAGGGCGCCTGATAAAGAGTTACCTCACAAACCGTGAGGTACTCTACGTGGGCTCCGACGGAAGCATCCACCGTCGGACAATGAGGTGTGGGGTTCCTCAGGGGTCCGTTTTGGGACCCCTATTATGGAATATGGGCTACGACTGGGTTCTGCGGGGCACGCTCCTTCCACGGACGCGGGTCCTGTGCTATGCAGACGACACCCTAGTCGTAGCCCGCGGAGGATCCTACGTTGAGGCGGCAAGACTGGTAGAGGTAGCCACCAGTCTTGTTGTGGGGCGCATAGAGGCACTGGGGTTGAAGGTCGCCCTGCAAAAAACCGAGGCCCTTCTTTTCCACGGGCCTCGGAGGGGACCTCCCCCTGGTGCAAAAATACGCCTCAATGGCGTAGAGGTGAAGGTGGGGGCCCACATGAAGTACTTGGGCCTCCTACTTGACGGGCGGTGGCGTTTCGGCGAGCACTTTAGCAGGCTCGCCCCCCGCCTTATCAACGCCGCGAGTGCTTTGGGCCGCCTTCTTCCTAACCAAGGCGGCCCGGACACTACATGCCGGCGACTTTACGCCGGCATTGTGCGAAGCATCGCCCTCTACGGCGCACCGGTGTGGGCAGATGCCCTTAACGTCGCCAACAAGCGCATGCTGCGGAAAGCGCAGCGTGTGGTGGCGACTAGGGCGGTGCGTGGATACCGCACCATATCCATGGGGGCTGCCTGCGTTTTGGCCGGCACGCCCCCGTGGGAGTTAGAGGCCGGGGTCCTCGCTGCGGTATACGATTACCGTGCAGCAGCGAGGGCCAGAGGACAGCGCCTAGCCTCCGAGGAGGTAGGGCGAGTGCGCGAGTTAGCTCAAAATGAGCTAATTTGGCGGTGGCAGGACGAGCTTGAGGGGCCAAGATACGGTACACGTACCATCGACGCCATCAGGCCCGTCCTCCGAAGGTGGTGTCGAAGGGGGTTTGGCGCGCTCACCTTCCGGCTGGTGCAGGTGCTTTCTGGGCATGGTTGTTTCGGCCAATACCTGCACCAGATAGCCGGAAGAGAGCCAACCCCCGTGTGCCACGAATGTGGCGCACTCGAGGACGATGCCCAGCACACCCTCGAGGTGTGTCCGGCCTGGGAGGTGCAGCGCAGCACACTAGTTGCTGCAACAGGCCGGGACCTCTCGCTCCCAAGAGTAATTCGCGCTATGCTCGAGAGCGAGAGGTCGTGGGAGGCGATGGTCTCCTTCTGTGAAGAGGTCATGGCACAGAAGGAGACCGCGGAGAGGGCCAGGGAGGATGATCCTCTGGCGGCCCCTCTCCGACGCAGACGGCTGGGAGCCCGGAGAAGGCGGTTCGCCCACCTTCTCCCAGTTCCCTAGGACACCAGCGGGTGAGACCGGGGGGTCTCACTCGCATTGCACGGTGTCCCTGTCTGGGGGGTATCTGTTGTGTATCAAGATACCCCCCCGTGGCGTGAGGAGGCCCGGCAGTGGCTGGGCCGACCGCTTGGGACGATGTGGCCGAAATCCTTAGGGAATCCCACATCGTCCCGCTAAAAGCGAAGCGGGATACACCGGGGTATTTTTAGTGGGTATGCCGCCGGCTTTACCGGCGGAGAGTCCCACACACCCCCACCGCTCACCCAGGCGGTGGGATAGTGCGTAATGCATTTTTACCCCGTTAAAAAAAAAAAAAAAAAAAAAAAAAAAAAAAAAAAAAAAAAAAAAAAAAGGTTAGGTTAGGTTAGGTTAGGTTCGGTGCGGGCGCACAGGGCACAAGGCCGAAAAGTGCACAGAGACACCCCGTTGTGCGATCTGTGCCGATGAGGGAAGGCCATCAGGGCATGCAATGGGGGGAAGGAAATGTGTTCCTTCCCCTAAAAGAGGAACAATGGCCCCCAGGACCCAGGCCGCCACGAATGTGGGAGTGCGCCTCGCATCGGCGCCAGAGGAAATTGTAATGTCGGAATGAGTGTAAGCCGGCAGTACAATTTCCTCCAGAGTAACACCAACCACTGCGCCGGAGCTCAGGACCTTTTTGTTCAAGCAATGGCGCAGTGGGAAGTGGATGTTGCGGTTGTGGCGGAGCCCTACTTTATACCTCCCCAACCACACTGGGCTGGGGATACGTCAGGCTCCGTCGCCATTATTGCGAGGTGCAGCGCCCCTTCCCGCCCCCTGGTCGTCAAAGAAAGGGGACCGGGTTACGTCGCAGCCGTCTGGGGAGGAATGTACGCCATAATAGGCGTCTATTTCTCCCCCAATGGAAATCGAGCCGACCTAGAAGTCCTCCTGAACAATTTGGTCTTGGTGATCAGAAGGCTAGCGCCTCTCCCTGCGCTCGTAATGGGTGATTTTAATTCGAAGTCGTCCATGTGGGGAGGCGCCTCTGTCACCACAGAACCGTGGGGCCGTCTAGTAGAAACCTGGTCGGCCGACGCCGATATGTCCCTCCTTAACACAGGGACAAAACATACGTGCGTGCGATGGAATGGGGGGTCCGTGGTGGATCTATCATTCGCCACCCCTTCCGTCGCACGTCACGTTATGAACTGGAGGGTTCTTGGGGAGGTGGAGACCCTATCTGATCACAGGTACATTAGATTCGAGGTCTCCACCTCTCAAAATAGTGCGCCTCAATCTCGCCGGCAGGGGCATGGTTCTTTACCTCGCTGGGCCCTTAGCCGGCTGGATAAAGAATTGGCCGAGGAAGCGGCCATCGTACAGGCCTGGTGTTCGACCCCAATGTCATCCGGGGTCGACGAGACAGCCTGCGTTTTCCGCAACGCACTCACCGTGGTGTGTGATGCCGCCATGCCACGTGTGCGGGGCGCTGCTCCTCGAAGGCAGGTGTACTGGTGGACCGAAGATATAGCGGACCTCAGGAACACCTGCCAGCGGTCGCGCAGGGCCTATGGTCGGAGCCGTCGTCGGGCCACAAGAGACCCTGTAGTGGAGGGCCAGCTATACACAACCTATTGCAGCAATAGGAAAGCGTTGCAGCTGGCCATTAGCCAGGCTAAATCAAGGGCCAGAGAAGAACTTCTGGCCAGCCTTGATAGGGACCCATGGGGGAGGCCCTACCGCGCGGCGCGGAGTAAACTGCGCTGTCAGGGCCCCCCTGTCATCGAGACCATGCATCCGGAGTTACTGGAGAGGGTAGTACAAGAGTTGTTTCCCAACACCCCTACGCACACCCCTCCTGTAATGGCGCCTCCGATGAGGCAATATCTGTTTGAACCTCCGCCGCCGCCAGTCACCGATGAGGAAATGGCGATGGCGGTGGCGAGGCTGAGGCTAAAAAAGAAGGCGCCTGGTCCAGACGGTGTCCATGGCAAACTGCTTGGCCTGGCCCTAGCTTTGGGCGGTATGGACCAGCAGCTTAGGGAACTGCTCGACGCATCTATCACGCGCGGGCAGTTTCCTAAAATTTGGAAGGAGGGCAGACTGTGCCTCCTCCAGAAAGAGGGTCGGTCACCGGACACGTCGGGAGCCTACAGACCCATCGTGCTGCTCGATGAGGCCGCGAAGCTCTTTGAGCGTGTTATAGCCTCGCGGCTCATAAAGCATCTGACGGGGGTCGGTCCCGACCTGTCCGGGAATCAATATGGCTTCAGGGCAGAGCGCTCAACTATTGACGCTCTGCAGGCCCTGAAGTCTATCACCACGGAGGCTTCAAGCCGCGGTGAGCGGTCGTTGGCGGTGTCTCTTGACATCGCCAATGCGTTCAATAGCCTGCCTTATGGCACCATGCGGGAGGCGCTAAATTATTTTAATGTGCCTGCTTATCTGCAGCGCCTTCTGAACAGTTACCTCACGGGCCGTGAGGTACTGTACGTTGGCCCAAATGGGGACATTGTCCGGCGGCGTATGTCGTGTGGGGTTCCCCAGGGGTCCGTTCTGGGCCCCTTACTCTGGAACGTGGGCTATGACTGGGTTCTGCGGGGCACGCTCCCACCGAGGGTGCGTGTCCTTTGTTACGCGGACGACACCCTGGTCATAGCCCAAAGGGAGACTTACGCTGAGGCAGCGAGACTGGCCGAAGTGGCTACTAGCGTCGTAGTCGGCAGGATCGAGGAACTGGGCCTCAAGGTCGCCCTCCAAAAAACAGAGGCCCTCCTGTTTCACGGGCCTCGGAGGGGACCTCCCCCAGGGGCGAAAATCCGCCTCGGGGATATAGAAGTGCGGGTGGGGGCCCAAATGAAATATTTGGGCCTCCTGATTGACGGGCGCTGGAGCTTCGCTGAGCATTTTCGTAAGCTCGCGCCCAGGCTCGTCAATGCCGCGGGCGCACTGGGCCGCCTGTTACCAAATCAGGGCGGCCCCGACACTACATGCCGGCGCTTATATGCCGGCATTATTAGGGCAATGGCGCTCTATGGGGCGCCTATATGGGCAGATGCCCTGACTACCGCAAATAAGCGGCTATTGCGTAAGCCGCAAAGAACAGTGGCAACAAGGGCCGCGAGGGCGTACCGCACCGTTTCCATGGGGGCTGCCTGTGTTTTAACAAGTATGCCCCCGTGGGAGCTTGAGGCTGAGGTTCTTGCCGCGGTGTACCAGCACCGGGCAGCGGCAAGGGCCAGGGGCGTCCGCCCCTCTTTCGAGGAAATTGAGCGCGTACGCAAGGACGCGAACGAAGCTGTCCTGCAGCATTGGAAGGAGGATCTGGCCGACGCTACCTACGGCGTCCGCACAATAAGTGCAATCAGGCCAGTCCTCAGGCGGTGGTGCAAAAGGGGGTTCGGCTCTCTAACCTTTCGGCTGGTACAGGTGCTTTCCGGGCATGGATGCTTTGGAAAGTACTTGTATTCAATAGCCGGAAGGGAGCCGACCCCCGAGTGCCACGAGTGCGGAGAGGTGGAGGATGACGCACAGCACACCCTCGCAGTGTGCCCGGCGTGGGCGTCGCAGCGCCGCGCGCTTGTTGCGGCAGTCGGAGGCGACCTCTCGTTGCCAAGCATAGTTCGCTCTATGCTTGGCAACGAAAGGTCATGGGAGGCGATGGTCTCCTTCTGTGAGGACGTCATGTCCCAGAAGGAGACCGCGGAGAGGGCCCGGGAGGAAGATCCTCTGGCGGCACCTCTCCGACGTAGACGGCAGGGAGCTCGGAGGCGGCGGTTTGCCCGTCACCTCTCTGTTCCCTAATGACATCAGTGAGTGAGACCCGGGGGGGTCTCATTCGCATTGCACGATGTCACCGTCTGGGGGGTATCTGTTGTGTATCAGGATGCCCCCCCTTCAGCGTAAGGAGGCCTGGCAGTGGCTGGGCCGACCGCTTGGGGCGGTGTGGCCGAGATCCTTAGGGAATCCCACATCGTCCCGCCAGAGCAAAGCGGAGATACACCGGGGTTCTTTTAGTGGGTAGGCCGTCACCTTCTGTGACGGAGAGTCCCACACTCCCCCACTGCTTCCCCCGGCAGTGGGATAGTGCGTAACGCATTTTTTCCCCGATAAAAAAAAAAAAAAAAAAAAAAAAAAAAAAAAAAAAAAAAAAAAAAGGTTAGGTTAGGTTAGGTTTTTTTTTTTTTTTTTTTTTTTAATAATTGAATTGAGGCTTAAGGCTTTTTCATGTGCAAACATTTTCCGTAATGTGGGGTAGTTAAAAGGCAGATGGTATTTCTCAGGCATGGGTGACCCGAGACAAAACAAAATCGGCGATTTCTCTGGCATGGGAGACCAGAGACAAAACGACAGGGGGGTTTTTTGGGGTTAAGGTTTTGGATTCGGGGAAATTTTCGGGGACTATTGTGATGATTATTTTCAGGGACATTTGGGAACGGGAATTTTGAATCTATTTGAATTTACTGTCAAATTTTTGAGGTGGATTGAGGATCCACTTATAAAAGTTTTGTAGTAGCTGGGTGTTTGGGCTACTGGTTGTAGTCAGAGATTTGAGGAGAAAAAGAATATCTTGTAACATTTTTGGGTTTAACATACTTGAGTATTAAATTTGCAGTGTATTTATTTTTGGGAAACAATTGGTAGACGGAGAATTTTGAAACTATTTAAGTTCACTGCCAAATTTTTGAGGTGAACTTGAAAGTCCACTTTTAAAGCTTTTGTAATAGCTGGGTGTTTGGGCTACTAGTTGTAGTCAGAGAGTTGAGTTGAAAAGAAGGAGACTAAAAATCCTTTAAGATTTTGGAGAGAGTGATTGCTCTTGAAATTTTTTGATATTGTTGGGTTTAAAAACATATGTTTGAGATTTACTGTAGATTTATTTTTAGGAACAATTCGGAAGCGGAAAATTTAGAAATATTTCATTGATAAGCCAAAATTTTGTGTTGTGGACTTTAATTAAGTTTTTCAGTGGTGGTAGATTTTGGGGTTTCTGATGTTTTTTAGGTTTTGGGAGAAAAGGGAGTTTTTTGAAACTAGATTTAGGGTAATTTAGGAGTATTTTAGGGAAATAGTATATCTGTTGAGTCACATTAGTTACAACACTTTAAGTTAAATTTCGTTTTTTGAAAATGATAATTGAAGTTTGTGAGGATTACGTTAGTTAAAAACACTTTGAGTTTGAATTTTGATTATTTGAGATAATTTCTTACGGGTGTTTATAGGATTTTAAGGTTTTTGATGTTTTAAAAGGTGGTAATTTGTAGTTTTTACGGGCACAGTGAAGTTATTCAAACTTTTAATAAATTTAGAAGGGAACATTAGTTGATACTGTTTTAAAGCAATTATTATTTTAAAAAGCTACTTTAAGTTTTAAATTACTAGAAAGAATTAACAATAAGTATGTACGGTTTTTAGAATATGTACTTAGTAGGAGTATTTTCGGAGACTGTTTTACTTCTCATTATGAGAAGTATTAGTTTCCGTAGTCTGTTTGGTTCTGGAGCCGGAGAATCATGGACTTAATTCGGGGGCACTCTCGGGCGTTGGATGCATTATGGGAGACTTCTCCTTTGGTGCCCATGCGGAGGTGGTGTGCGGAACAATTATAGCACTTGAGCTTGGATTTGTCGTCTTTGTTTGGACACTCTGACAACTGGTGTCCCACACTCGCGCAATGGGCACAGGGCTTTTTGTCCGTTTTTCATTTGGCCTTCGTGTGGCCGAATTGGAGGCACTGATGGCACTGCACAAAGCGGCTGAAGTCTTCAACGTGGACCCTACTGTGGTCCACGTTGAGCTTCCCGAGAGCGAGGATGGTTTTACGCGTCTCGGGGGTCACCTCTACAACCGCGTTGTACAGTACCGGGTTTCTGTTCGAGGTCAAGAAGCAGATACGGGTCAGCTCAACGTCATTTTGGGTCACGAGGACCTCCGCTAATTCCTCACGGGTGACGTCCTTGGAGATTCCCTTGAGGATTAGGAGCGGTGGTCGTCGCTTCGCACGTTCGGCGGCGAAATTAGGACTTTTGTGGTGACGGGCTATAGTTTCTTCGCACTGCTCCTTGCGCTCGAATTCGACCCTCAGCTTGGCGTTAGGAATCGGCAGAATTTTTACTGGCGCGTATTTGTGTTTCCGGAAGGATATCTCCTTTTTCCAAAGGGATACCACATCCGGGGGTTTGAGGGTGCAGTCGAAGGCGCTTACTATTATGGCGGGGTTCGTTTCGGGAGTTGGTGGGAGGGGTTTGGCTGTGACACTGGCGTATGAAGGTGCTTTTGGGGGTTCAAGATGGGGGACAATTTGGGGCTCTGTCATAGATGAGTGCGCCATAGGGGGTTCCTTAAGGGCGGCGGCCAGCATGTTGCTCGAGAGGCGTACGAGGTCCTCGAGGCGCTCATTCTGCCTAATAAGGTCATCAACTTTTTGTGAGACCTCTCGGCGGACCTCCATCGCCGTCTCGTTTTGGATGCTGAACATCGCGTCCACGCTATTGTCAAGCTTAAAATTTAGCTGCCTTATACACCCTTCATTAAATTGGTCGGGATGGTATAGCGTCGGTAACATGTCCATGCAGTGGTCAATTTCGGTCGCAGCGTCGGTAATTAATTCTTTGTGGCTTTTTGTTACAGATTTGCCGGCCTTTATGGCCTTCTTGATCTGTCCGCTTAAGTGCAGGACGACCTCAATGAGCGACGGGACGTCAACACACTTTTCCTGCCGAAGGCGTATCTGGATCGGTGATGGACTTCGCTCTTTTGCGGCCGCCATTTTGCCGTTAATAGTGCACAGGAGTAAGGTTTTTAAGACACAATTGGGATTTTAAAGGATTATACAGATTTTGTGTGAGTTTTGATGGGATATTTCTAGAATTAATGGCAATTAATAGGGTATTATATAACAATTTGTGGTACTATATTTATACAGGATTTTTAAGTAGTTTGTTTTGTGAGCAATTGATTTTTTAAGACGTTTTGGAAATTTCGGGGGGGTAGGGGGTTAAAATTTCAAGGGTTGAAAATAAGGGCAGAGGGGGGTTGGGGTGAAGTAATTTTAAGATGAATAAAAGTTTATGAAATTTTGACTATGAATTTTTAATGAATTTTTTAAGTTAATTTTTACTACGGAAATTTGATGCTTAGAGTATATAAATTTCAGTAACAAGGGTTTTTTAAAGTCCGAAAATAAAAACTGAACTGAAAGCTGTTGTTATAAAAACCGGTAAAATTTCCTGTGAGCCCAAAAAACGGATAAATTCAAAAATAAAATATTTCGAAATTAAAATGCTCTCGTCGACCCAAAAAGTCTTAGTGGTAAGTGAGATAAGGGAGGGCGGGCGGGCGATTTTTCGCCCCGATGACGTCAGAGGGTAGAAAAGTGGGTGTCTACGGGTAGGTCTCGTCGGCGCGCACAAGATTGCCGAAGAGAGCGACGGGGTGTTCTATAGAAAAAATTTGGAAAATAGCTGAAAAACTGTATTTAGATGATATTTTTATGTGTTTAAATTTAATAATTAATTCAGTATTTATCGGAGCGCGCTGAAAACAGCGGCGGCGTGTCTATTTAGTCCGAGCGAGTTATACTGAATCAAAACAATTTGCAAATTGGGTCAAATTAGGAAGATTTTGAATTTTTTCGAATTTCTATATGAAAATTTGATGTTTCGAAAATCTATAATTAATTCAATATGGGCAGCAGCGCGCCAAAGACAACGGCGATGTGCTTACACGGTCCCAGCGAATGATATTGAATCAAAAAATATTGAGATTCGAAGAAAAATTTGAAAAATTTAAGTTTTAGTATGGAACAGTATGGAGCGTCTATGTAAATTATATGAAAAGATGAAAAAAGGCCAAAAAATGGAGTAAATACGATTTAAGTTGGCTTCTTTCGCTGTAACAATGCTGAAACTACTGATTAGAAACTTATAGAAGCGCAAGAACAACTGAATTTCAGCTAAAAGTTCAGTTTTTAAGATGGGTTAGGTTAGGTTAGGTTAGGTTAGGTTGTTCCCTGCGGTTAGGGGACGAGAATACTACCGAGGTATCCCTGCCTGTCGTAAGAGGCGACTAAAAGGGCCCTTGGGGTCGCGAAGCGCACGCGGGGGGGCCTGCGTGTGTTTCGGTTTGCGATCCCGAGGATGACGGTAACGCGTGTCTTCGGACACAGTGGTCTGTGTTATCGTGCACTGGAGTCGAGCTTGCTCCTCCCGAGGCTGGCTGCCAGGCGGCCTTGCGCGCCGAAGGGTCCTGCGAGGAGTCTCTCCCTCGTTGGGGATCCCGGGTCCCTTCCATTCTGCGCCGAAGATGACCACCGTCAGGTTTTAGTGGGTAGGGGTCTCTGTTTTCCCAGGAGTTCCGAGTCCCACATATCCCAGGTGTCCCGAACCCAGGGCCTTGGGAATGCCTAAATGCATTTCCTGACGCAAAAAAAAAAAAAAAAAAAAAAAAAAAAAAGGTTAGGTTAGGTTAGGTTAGGTTAGGTTAGGTTAGGTTAGGTTGGGGGAGGCCCGGGTGGCGGAGGGGGAGGCCCCATGAGTGTTTTACGAGTATCTAGTACGTCCACGTCGTCTCCCCTGGCTCTCCCAGTCCTGGTTACGGTAACGCAGTGCCAGGCTGGTGACCAAATCTAGATACTCTGGGGCAACTTTGCGGTTTTAGCTTACTAGTGTTCCCAGCTCCCTGGCCGTCGAGGTATCTCCGGTTTCAGGTCGAGCGGGCCCTAATAGGCTTCTCGTGAGGTTAAATCAACACTCTAGTGTTTTGATTTTTCGTGTTATTAGTGTTCTCAGCTCCCTGGCCGTCGAGGTATCTCCGGTTGCAGGTTGAGCGTGGCCTAATAACGCGCTCTTTGATTGTAGTTTGTTTCTTGTTTTGTGTTTTTATTTCATTTTTATCTTTTGATTGCAATTATGTCTACCCGACATAATCCAATTGAGGGTCTCGCAGTCGGGGAAAACTCGGCCGATGAGCTGGACCAGATGGTTACGCGGGCGTTGCGTAGCCAACGGCCTAAGAGGCCGGCGGGTTCACCCATTTTTGCGTCTGAGGCTTCGGTCTCAGACAGTGAGGAGGTGGCCACAACAACACGGTCGTCGGCACCTAAAAAGGCTACGGCCAAAAAGGTCGTAGCCAAAAAGGCTAAAAAAGCGGCGTCTGGCCCAGCGGCCAAAAAGGCGGCGGCCAAAAAGGCGGCAGTTGCCACTGCGGCCGAATTTCTGAGGGCCAAGGCGGCGCAAGTCGCCCTGACCCGCCTGGAGTCGAACTCGAACGCATCTCGCGAAGATGCACAAGAGGTGGAAGCCGACGAGCCTGTCGACTTCACGAGGAACCCACTCCCCGAGGAATGCTCACTAGCGGAGTTGGACGCAGCCGTCGACACCGAGACGTTGCGTGCCCGGGCGGGTAATCTGAGGTCCCTGATCTTCCAAATTGCCAGAAAGTCCGGCAATCTTAAGGGTGAGTACGTGCGTGACTTAAAAAACCACGCTACGGAATACCATGAGATTGTCGAGACGATAGCGGAGCGGACGATCTCGGATGAGACACGGCGGCTCAGTCTCGAAAACCGGAGACTTCGCCGCCAAGTGGAGGACCTTGAGAAAGAGGTGAAGGCTATGCGCCGGGATTTCTCTCAGAGGGACAAATCCCCGGCGCGGCCGGCCCTTACCTCCCATGACCCTGTGGGCATCTCGACCAATGACCTGATGGGTGAGATGTCCAAGATGGTGAAGGACATGGCGGAGGAATTAAAAGCCTCGATGTGCCGCACGGTCGGCAATATGATTAATGCCCGCTTGGCGGTGGTTGAGGAGCGCCTCCCACCAGCACCAATCGTGCGTCCTCCACTTGCCGCCGACAAGAGGAGAGAGGAGGCAGCCAATGCTGCAGTTGCCTCACCTGCTCCGGCCAAGCCTCAGCCCGCTGCAGCTCCCAAGCCGAAGCGGAATCGGAAAAATAAAGCAAGGGCGGCTCCGCAAGAGGCACTCCCCGCTGTTGCCGGTCCGTCATCCGTTGTGACTCCGGCTGCCCCTGCGACACGCGAGGAAACATGGAATGTAGTAGGTGGGCAAAAAGGAAAAGGCAAAGGCAAGAAGAAGTCTTCCACACCCGCCCCAGCCCGAACCCCTGCCCAACCCACTGTGAGACAGGTGCAGTCCACACCAGCGCCAAAACGGACGCAAAATAAAAAGGCGGTCAAGTTGACCCCCCCTCGCTCATCGGCTGTAGTGGTGACACTGCAGCCCGACGCCATCGAGCGGGGGTTCACCTACAAGTCGGCCCTGTTGAAGGCACGAGAGGTGGTGTCGTTGCCAGACTTGGGCATACCAGGAGTGACCGTCCGGCAGACGGCCACAGGAGCCCGCATGCTCGAGCTGGCGGGGGCTAAGAGCGCCGAGGCCGCTGACCGTCTCGCGGCCAAGCTGACGGAGGCGCTTAGTGGAGTGGCCGCTGTGTCACGGCCCACAAAATGTGCTGACCTCCGCATCATTGGGCTGGACGACACGGTCACTCGCGAGGAGGTGGTGGCCGCAGTCGCAGCCAAGGGTGGCTGTGACCCGGCCCTGGTAAAAGCGGCCGAAATCCGCTTTGGGCCCAAAGGGACCGGGTCGGTAGTTGTCAAGTGTCCGATTGCGGCGGCAAAGGCGCTTGTCAGCGGAGGTCGTCTCCTCATCGGATGGAGCTCGGTGCAGGTCCGAGCTCTCGACGCACTCCCCATGCGCTGTTTCAAGTGCATGGGGATCGGGCACACCCGTCAGCTGTGCCCGTCCGACAAGGAGAGGATGGACCTGTGTTTCCGGTGTGGACGACCGGGGCACAGGGCCGCCGGATGTATGGCGGCAGCGCACTGCGTCGTGTGCGCCGAAGCGGGTCGGCCTTCGGGCCACACGATGGGCGGGAGGAGTTGCAACCCTCCCCCCACTAAAGCAAGGGCGGCTCCAAGGACCCAGGCCGCCGCCGATAGCGGGAGGCGCGTAGCGCCAGCGGAAACTGTAATGGAGCAATGAGTTCAGTCCTCCATTACAGCTTCCTACAGGGTAACCTCAACCACTGCGCCGCGGCCCAGGACTTGCTCATGCAGTCCATGGCGCAGTGGGAGATTGACGTGGCGGTGGTGGCAGAGCCCTATTTTGTTTCTCCCCAGCCTAACTGGGCCGGGGATACTGCTGGCTCTGTGGCCATAGTGGTTGCAGCGGGGTCTCGCTCGCGGCCGCTACAAGTGCGGGAAAGGGGGGCCGGATATGTGGCCGCCACCTGGGGGAACATGGCAGTTGTGGGAGTGTATGTCTCCCCCAACACTGGGCTTGCCAGTTTGGAGTCGTTTTTGAGGGGGCTCGGTCCGGTGATCCAGCGGTTGGCACCTCTCCCAGTTTTGGTCATGGGCGACCTGAATGCATGGTCGACCCTCTGGGGGAGCGTGTCAACAAACGTGAGGGGCCTAGCCGTCGAGGAATGGGCTGTCAGCTCCGGGATGTCCCCACTCAATCAGGGGACATCCTTCACGTGTGTGCGTAGGGCAGGGGGGTCCGTGGTGGACGTAACGTTTGCCACCCCTTCCCTCGCACGGCGCGTCCGGGGCTGGCGGGTGCTGAGTGAGGTGGAGACGATCTCGGACCACAAATATATTAGGTTCGAGGTTTCCACCTCCGACGGCTCGGCGGCGCCGAGTAGGCGGGAGGGCCACGCATTTTTCCCGCGGTGGGCCCTCACCAAGCTGGATCCCGAGCTGGCCGAGGAGGCGGCTATAGTGGCGGCTTGGGGCACGACTCCCACAACATCGGGGGTCGATGAGGCGGCGGGCCATTTTCGAGACCTAGTCTCGAAGGTCTGCGATGCCGCCATGCCCCGAATAAGAGGACCCCCTCCGCGGCGCCACCACGTTTACTGGTGGTCCGCGGAAATTGCCCAATTGAGGGAAATGTGCTCCCTTTCGAGGAGGGCATATACGAGGGCCCTGAGGAGGAGCAACAGGGACCAGGAGAGGGAAGGCCAGCTGTACGTGGTTTATAAAGCCGACAAAAAGGCACTACAGCTGGCCATCTGGCAGGCCAAGTCCAGGGCGCGGGACGAAATGCTTGAGGGTCTGGACCGAGATCCATGGGGGAGGCCTTACCGCGCTGCGCGGGATAAACTGCGCTTCCAAGGCCCCCCCGTGATGGAGACCCTCCAGCCGGAGGTGTTAGAGCGGGTGGTAGGGGAGCTTTTTCCAGAGCCCCCACCGTTCACACCTCCGAGAATGACCTCTCGCACGAGAGCCCTGGACGGCGAGCCGATCCCACTAGTCTCCGACGAGGAGATGGAGACAGTGCTGGATCGGCTCAAGGGCAAGAAGAAGGCTCCTGGTCCCGACGGGGTGCCGGGCAGGGTCCTCGGCCTGGCCCTGAAACACCTGGGGGAGCAGCTTCGGGAAATTTTTAACGCCGCGCTAACATCAGCGCGGTTCCCGAAGCTGTGGAAGGAGGGACGGCTTTGCCTCCTACAGAAGGATGGCAGGCCCCCAGGTGTTGCCGGCTCATACCGGCCGATTGTCCTGCTGGATGAGGCTGGGAAGGTCTTTGAGAGACTCCTCTCTTCCCGCCTCATCCGGCATTTAAATGAGAGGGGCCCAAACATCTCCGACCAACAGTTTGGCTTTCGGGCGGGGCGCAGCACCATAGACGCGCTTGCGCAACTTAAGGTGGCAACGGAGGTAGCAACCGCTCAGGGCGAGCGGTCGTTGGCGATAAGCCTGGATATCGCCAACGCCTTCAACAGTCTGCCGTTCGGCGTGATAAGGGAGGCGCTTCAGTATTTTGAAGTGCCTACTTATCTCGGCAGACTGTTGGAGGACTACCTCCGAGGGCGGGAAGTCCTATACGAGGGAGGAGGACGGTTAGTCCGCCGGCCGATGAGATGTGGGGTCCCGCAGGGGTCCGTTTTAGGGCCCCTGTTATGGAATCTCGGCTATGACTGGGTGCTCCGCGGCGCGCTCCTTCCGAGGATGCGCGTCATATGTTACGCGGATGACACCCTAGTCATAGCGGGCGGTGACACATTTGCGGAGGCGAAGAGACTGGCAGAAGTCGGCGCCAGTCTAGTGGTCGGCCGCATTGAGGCGTTGGGCCTGAAGGTGGCCCTTAATAAGACCGAGGCTCTCCTCTTCCATGGGCCTCGGCAGGGGCCGCCTCCCGGCGCAGTAGTCCGCCTCAACGGCATTGATCTGAGGGTGAAGGCCCAGATGAAATATCTGGGTCTAGTGCTGGATGGGCGGTGGAATTTTGGGGCACATTTTTCCAACCTCGCGCCCCGCTTAATCCGCACCGCGGGTGCTCTGGGCCGCCTCTTACCCAACGAGCGCGGCCCGGGCCAGTCATGCCGGCGTCTCTACGCCGGCATACTTAAAAGTATGGCGCTCTACGGAGCGCCAATCTGGGCGGGGGCCCTCAACGCTGAAAACAGGCGCCTTTTACGGGCGCCTCAGAAGCAAATAGCGTTGAGGGCCGTGCGGGGTTACCGTACGGTATCGGGGGGGGCTGCCTGTGTCCTGGCAGGCATGCCCCCCTGGGAGCTGGAGGCGGACGTTCTTGCTGCTGTGTACCAGTCCCGCACAGCAGCGAGAGCGGGAGGAGGGCGCCCGTACTGGGACGATGTTGAGGGGGTGCGCCGGCGTGCGTGGAGCGCGCTGCTGCGGAGGTGGGCGGAGGACCTGGCCGACCCGCTCTATGGCCGACAAACCATAGAGGCGATCAGGCCGGTCCTCGACCAGTGGGTGCGTAGGGAGAAGAGGCCCCTTACGTACCGGCTGGTGCAGGTACTTTCCGGACACGGCTGTTTCGGGAAGTACCTGCATAACATCGCCCGGAGGGAGCCCACCCCGAGGTGCCACCAGTGCGACGCCGAGGAGGACACCGCCCAGCACACCCTTGAGGTGTGCCCTGCTTGGGCGGTGCAGCGTCGCACACTTGTGGATGTGGTCGGCACCGACCTCTCGCTCCCGGCCCTGATACGGGCCATGCTGGCGAGCGAGAGTGGATGGGAGGCGATGGTCTCCTTCTGCGAAGAGGTGATGTCGCAGAAGGAGACAGCGGAGAGGGCCCGGGAGGAAGATCCTCAGGCGGGCCCCCTCCGACGCAGACGGCGGGGAGTGAGGAGACGGCGGTTTGCACGCCTTCTCCCCGCTCCCTGAAAGCAGCACCGGGGTGAAAGTCGGGGGGCTTTCACCCCATTGCACGGTGCTCCTGTCTGGGGGTGTCCCCGTATACCGGGACGCCCCTGCTGCGTGAGGAGGCCCGGCGTGAAGGCTGGGCCGTCCGCCAGGGACGGCATGGTAATCCGAACTAGGCACCATGTCGTCCCGTCAAGGCGATGAGGTATACCGGGGGTCTTTTTAGTGGGTATGCCGTCACCTTCAGTGACGGAGAGTCCCACACTCCCCCGCTGCCCCACCCAGGCAGCGGGATAGTGCGTAATGCATTTTTTCCCCCGCAAAAAAAAAAAAAAAAAAAAAAAAAAAAAAAAAAAAAAAAAAAAAAAAGGCCCGGGTGGCGGATAGGGGAACGCCCTCCAGATATGGAGGGTACCGGCAGTGGCCGGCGTGGACCGAAACCAGGGGAGGAGGGTGGTATTAGTACGGACTTCGGTCCGGAAGTATCGCCTGACTCAGGACAAAGTCAGCAGACGGTGTGCTCGCCGCTTACCCCGGGTCATTGAGTCTCGTTTCGAGTCAGACTCTTTGTTCTCGGGGGGTGGCCGGCGCGCTTGCTGTTGATTTTGTTCTCGGGGGGGAATGTGACCGTAATCCCAGTGCACTCGGGGCACGATGCTTAGCAGAGTTCACTCTGTTATGGATAGTGTTTCAGCACTGGGACCGGGGCGTCTGTCCTTTCCTATCCTTTTCCCAAATTCCTGTGTTCCTTTTTCCTTTTTCTCCTTCCCATTTTTCCCAGTCCCTTGTCCTATTGAGTTGTCTGTTTCGGTTCCGGCTGCTGTGCATGGTTTTCATGCACCTGCATCCGGCGCCGGGGTTCTCAGCTCAATCATCCTTTACCTTATCAGACCCGCGTGGATGACAACCACTATAAAAATCACGAAGCCGGAGGTCTAACCGTGCCGAAGGTGGGTAAATGCGAGCGAGGGGTTACCCGCCCTTAAGGGAAACAAAATGATATGGACGCATCTTTGGAAAAGACTACCCAGGAGGGTCCCATTGCCTGCGGCAGTGGGGAATCCCTCCCTCTGGAGCGCTCGCGGAGCCCGATTTCGGGTTCCACGGGCGATCTGGGGGCAGCCCCCGTTCGTACTCTGGGAGGGGCACGAAAATGCTCCGGGGGAAACCCCGATTTTGTTTCAAGCGCAGTGACGGAGACCCAGGGTTTAGCATCGACCCGTGTCACACGCGCGTCAATCACGCGAGATGCAACCAGTTCTCTTCTCCAACCGATGGTAGTTCTATCCCGGCTGGAGACAGGCCCGCTTAGCGGAGCCCCGAAGACCACAGTCATCTCCAAAGACGACACTGAAGAAGAGACCTCGGACACGGGGTTCAAGCGGCCGCACCCTTATGCGTACCTGCCTGACTTCGTGTACGACCTGTCAGACTCAGAAGTCCTCCACACCCCGGACTCTGACGACTTTACTAGCGACTCGGAACAATTATCGACCAGTCAGCTCAAATCGAAGAGACAGAAAGGACCAATACAACACAACGTTGGCCTTCGACATTCGGAACGCAAACTCAAGAAGCTGTCGGCTGCGGCTACCAAAGCTGAAGTTGACGCTCAACTGAAGAGACGCGCTATCCGCAAGGGGCACGCCCCATCGGAAGAGGATCTGTCCATAATAGTGCCACCTAATATGGATGATCTAAATGCTGAGGATGTAAGGGCCCTTTCAGGCAAAAGCGCCCTGAAACTATATGATATTTGCAACAAAAGCAAAAACCTGAAGGGCACCTTTATTAAGGATATTAAAGACTGCGCAAAGATTTTTGTCGACGCAGTTGACAGTCTGGCACGTCGCACTCAGAACGACGAAACGCACCGGCTGAAAGCCGAGATGGCCCGCATGCGAACAGAGCTGGACGAGCTCAAGGCGAAGGCTGCTCTGGCCCCTCTGGCCAAATCGGACCCTCCGGCTACGGCAGATGCGCTGAAGGAATGGCTTCGGTCGGAGTTTGAGCCTTCCATTCTCCGCCAAGTCGGTTTCATGGTTGACGCGAAGATATCCGGGTTGGCGAAGGAAGCAGTCCGTCCCCCGCTTGCAGCAGACCGAAAGAAGGCTGCGGAAGCCAAGAAAACAGCGGCTTTTGCCGCTTTGTCATCCGTGGCGGCTCAAAACCACGAAGTACAACCACCACCCCGTGCCGAACCAATGGACGGTGACTGGACCGAAGTTGGCCTTGGGGGCAAGGTCAAGAAGAAGAAGCAGGGGAAAACAAATTCTACACCGGCAGCAACAACACCAGCACAGCCGGCTTCCCGTCAGCAAGAAGGCCCAAAGCCTGATACGGCTTCTCCACCCGCGCCAAATACGTATGCCAAGGCTACAAAAGGCAAGGGTGGCAAAAAGAAAACCCATGATGAGACGACAGCGGCTGCGAAGAAATCAATCGGCAAACCACCCGGCAAGTCGCAACAAAAGAAAAGTCGCAAGCCAAAGCTCTCCGAACCCCGATCCGCTGCAGTCACGATAACGTTGGACCCGGAAGCGTTACGGATGGGTTTCACATATAAGACCGTCATGGAGAGATTGAAGGAGGAGATAAAGCTCTCCGAACTAGGCATTGACCGGGTAAACATGCGGGTGGGCCAAACAGGGTCGCGAATTTTGGAAATTCCCGGCCCAGAACACGAAGAAAAGGCCGAGAAACTCAAGGTAGCTGCTCAAGCGACCCTCGAGAATCTAGCAAAAGTCGCCAGACCTACCAAAACAATAGATCTTCGTTTGTGTGGGCTGGATGACTCGCTATCTAGCAGCGAGGTGGCCTCAGCAATAGCAGCCCGTGGTGGTTGTGACGTGAAAGCCACAAGAGTCGGAGATGTCCGCCCTGGGCCGAGAGGTGTCGGGGCCTGCTTTGTCCGCTGCCCTGTGGCCGCGGCAAAGATTTTACTGAAGGACGGCCACCTGAGATTAGGGTGGAGCAGCGCTCAGGTCCGGGCCTTAACCCCGCGTCCTATGCGCTGCTATAAGTGTATGGGCGTAGGGCACACAAGCCCGCGCTGCCCAACTCCGAGGGACCGCACAGGCCTGTGCTTCAGGTGCGGGAACGAGGGCCACAAGGCGGTGAATTGCCAGGCACCAGCGCACTGTGCACACTGCGCTGACGCAAACTTGCCGGCTAAGCACATAATGGGAGGCCGGGAGTGTAATCCACCTCCCACAAAGCCGAAGCCAGCAATATACGACCGAAGCAGCTTTGCTACTTCGGTCGGCCTTTTACGGAAGGCAATGATGGGGGGTGGAGGCATCACTGCTTCTGCTCCTAGTAGTACCAGCGGGAAGGGGTCGGGGGGCCCCAACCTGCATTGCACGGTACCACCTGTCTGAGGGGTGCCCAGGTGTACCCGGGCATCCCTCCCAGCGAAGGACGTCGGGCCAACCATCTGGCCTGACCTACCACTGGGCGGTACGGCGAGTGTAATAATCCCGTACCGTCCGATTTTTAAACAAGTGGTTGAGGGTACACTGTCAGGTTTTTTAGTGAGTAGGAGTCTCACATAACCACATTGCCCCCCCGGGCATGTGGTATCCATGAGGGATTTTCCCTGACATGAAAAAAAAAAAAAAAAAAAAAAAAAAAAAAAAAAAAAAAAGGTTGGGGGAGGCCCCATGTGATTTTGTAAGTGCTAGATACGTCCCCGTCGTCTCCCCTGGCTCTCCCAGTCCTGTGCACGGTAACGCAGTGCCAGGCTGGTGACCAAATTCTAGCACTTGGGGCAATCCTTGCGGTTTTGTTTATTAGTGTTCCCAGCTCCCTGGCCGTCGAGGTATCTCCGGTTTCAGGTCGAGCGGGCCCTAATAGGCTTCTCGTGAGGTCATATCAAAACTCTCCTGTTTTGATTTTCTTTTTTCGTGTTATTAGTGTTCTCAGTTCCCTGGCCGTCGAGGTATCTCCGGTTGCAGGTTGAGCGGGGCCTAATAACGCGCTCTTTTACTGTAGCTTTTATTTTTTATTTTTCTTGTTTTTTGTTTTTATTTTGTTCTGTAATTATGTCCACCCGACGTAATTCAGTCAACTCTGTTGAGGGTCTCGCAGTCGAGGAAGCCTCGGTGGACGAGCTGGACCAGATGGTCACACGGGCGTTGCGTAGCTCACGCCCCAAGAGGCCGGCGGGTTCACCCATTTTTGCGTCTGAGGCTTCGGTCTCAGACAGTGAGGAGGTGGCCACGGCAACACGGTCGTCGGCACCAAAAAAGGCTTCGACCAAAAAGGTCGTAGCCAAAAAGGCCAAAAAGGCGGCGACTGGCACTGCGGCTAAAAAGGCGGCGGCCAAAAAGGCGGCAGTTGCCACTGCGGCCGAATTCCTTAGGGCCAAGGCGGCGCAAGTCGCCTTGACCCGCCTGGAGTCAAACTCTAATGCATCTCGGGAGGATGCACAAGAGGTGGAAGCGGAAGAGGCTGTGGACTTCACGCGGAACCCACTCCCCGAGGAATGCTCACTCGCGGAGCTGGACGCCGCCGTTGACACCGAGACGCTGCGTGCCCGGGCGGGTCATCTGAGGTCCCAGATTTTCCAGATTGCCCGAAAGTCCGGCAATCTCAAGGGGGAGTACGTTCGTGACCTAAAAAACCACGCCACGGAATACCACGAGATTGTCGAGACGATTGCGGAGCGGACGATCTCAGATGAGACACGGCGGCTCAGTCTCGAGAACCGCAGACTTCGCCGCCAAGTGGAGGACCTCGAGAAAGAGGTGAAGGCTATGCGCCGGGATTTCTCCCAGAGGGACAAATCCCCGGCGCGGCCAGCCCTTCCCTCCCAAGACCCTGTGGGCAACTCGGCCAGTGACTTGATGGCCGAGATGTCCAAAATGGTCAAAGACATGGCGGAGGAATTGAAGGCCTCCATGTGCCGAACCTTCGGCGATATGGTGAACGCCCGCTTGGCGGTGGTTGAGGAGCGCCTCCCACCAGCACCAATCATGCGTCCTCCACTGGCCGCTGACAAAAGAAGAGAGGAGGCAGCTAAGGCTGCGTGTTCCTCAACTGCTCCGGCTCATCCTCAGCCCGCTGCAGCTCCCAAGCCGAAGCGTACCAGGAAGGGGAGAGCGAAGGCTGTTCCGCAACAGGCACCTCCCGCTGTTGCCGGCCCGTCAACGGCTTCAACGCCGGCTGCCCCTGCGACCCACGAGGAAACGTGGAATGTAGTAGGTGGGCAAAAACGAAAAGGCAAAGGCAAAGGCAAGGGGAAGTCTTCCACACCCGCCCCAGCCCGAACCCCTGCCCAACCCTCCGTGTCTGCGGCCACACCCAAGAATGTGGCAAACAACAAGACGGTGCTGAAGAAAAAAGCGGTGAAGCTAACACCGCCGAAGTCCTCGGCTGTGATAATTACGTTACAGCCGGAGGCAATTGAGAAAGGCGTTACATACGCCATGGCGCTAAACCAAGCGAGGGAGGGCATAACTTTGCCTGAACTTGGTATAGCAAATATCAAAACCCGCACCACAGCCACGGGAGCCAGAATGCTCGAGCTGTCTGGTTCCCAAAGTGGGGATAAAGCTGATAACCTCGCAGCGAAGATCCGCGAGGTATTAAAAGATGTCGCCACCGTCGCGAGGCCCACAAAGTGCGCTGATCTTCTTGTCAGGGGCCTCGACGACTCAATCTCAAAAGAGGAAGTGGTCGCCGCCATTGCGGCAAAGGGCGGCTGTGCCGCAGAACTTATTAGGGCTGGGGAGATCCGCTCTGGCCCTGGTGGTACGGGGTCCATCACTATTAAATGTCCGTTGGCAGCGGCTAAAATAGTTGTGGAAGCAGGACGCCTCCTCGTTGGCTGGACCTCGGCCCAGGTGCGTGCCCTAGATGCCCTGCCTTTACGCTGCTTTAAGTGCATGGGCACGGGCCACACCCGCCAGACATGCCCCTCGCAAAAGGACCGGAGCGATCTATGCTTCCGGTGCGGGCGATCGGGGCATAAGGCCGAAAAGTGCGCAGAGGCACCCCGTTGTGCTATCTGTGCCGATGAGGGCAGGCCGTCAGGGCACGCAATGGGGAGTAGGAAATGCGCTCCTATCCCTAAGAGAGGACAATTGGCCGCCAGGACCCAGGCCAATTCAAGTGCGGGAGTGCGCCGTGAGCCGGCGACGGAGGAAATTGTAATGTCGGAATGAGTATAAGCCGGCATTACAATTTCCTACAGACTAACACGAACCACTGCGCCGGAGCCCAGGACCTTTTGGTTCAGGCAATGGCGCAGTGGGAAGTGGATATTGCAGTCGTGGCGGAGCCATATTTTATATCTTCCCAACCACACTGGGCGGGGGATATCAATGGCTCCGTCGCTATAATTGCGAAGACGGGCAACACTGCCCACCCCCTTATTGTGAAAGAAAGGGGGTCGGGCTATGTGGCAGCTACTTGGGGGAGGAAATACGCCATAATTGGTGTCTACTACTCCCCCAATGGCACTCTGGCAGGTCTGGAGTTACTGCTTGACACGCTGAGTCAGGTTGTACAGCGTATGGCTCCTCTCCCTACTTTACTCATGGGGGACCTCAACTCTTGGTCCTCATCGTGGGGGAGTGCCACCACAAGTTCTTGGGGCCGCGCCGTCCAAAACTGGGCAGTCGACGCCGGATTGTCCCTCTTAAATCGAGGGACAGAACATACGTGCGTGCGATGGAACGGGGGGTCCGTGGTGGACATTTCGTTCGCCACCCCTTCCACCGCACGTCGCGTCCGGTGTTGGCGCGTTCTCAGCGAGGTGGAGACTCTATCGGATCATAAGTATATCCAATTTGAGATCTCCACCTCACCCGACACAGCGGCCCTAGCCCGGCGGCAAGGGCAGGCCTCTTTCCCGCGGTGGGCCTTGACCAAGCTCAACAAAGACCTAGCGGAAGAGGCCGCCATAGTTCAGGCGTGGTGCTCGGCCCCTATATCCACGGAGGTTGACGAGGCGGCCGATGTTTTTCGGTCCTCTCTCAAGGAGGTATGCGACGCAGCCATGCCAAGGGTAAAGGCTGCAGCTCCTCGGCGGCAGGTGTACTGGTGGTCCGCAGAAATCGCGGGCCTCCGAAGCACCTGCCAACGTGCAAGGAGGGCATATGGCCATAGTCGACGTCGGGCCAACCGAGACCCAGAGGTGGAGGGCCAGCTGTATGCCACCTACTGTTCCCACAGAAAGGCACTACAGCTGGGTATCAGCCAAGCCAAGGCTCAGGCTCGGGAGGAGCTTCTGGAGGGCTTAAACCGTGACCCATGGGGCAGGCCATATCGCGCAGCACGCAATAAGCTGCGCAATCAAGGCCCCCCGGTCATCGAGACCCTCCAGCCCGAATTGTTGGAAAGGGTGGTGCAGGAGTTGTTCCCTGACTCTCAAGAACACTTCCCACCGCCCATGGCTCCTCCCACGGGGAGGTCAAATGAAGGCGAGCCTCCCGCACCGCCCGTCACCGGAGAGGAATTGGGGACGGCGGCTGCAAGCCTGCGGCTTAAAAAGAAGGCTCCTGGCCCAGACGGGGTCCCAGGAAAAGTTTTGGGGTTGGCGCTCCGGCACATGACCGAGCAGCTGCGGGAACTGTTCAACGTTGCTATTGCACGTGGACAGTTCCCCAAAATATGGAAGGAGGGCCGCCTCTGTCTATTACAAAAAGAGGGGCGATCTCCAGACACTGCGGGGGCCTATCGCCCGATTGTCCTGCTGGATGAATCCGCGAAACTCTTTGAACGCATCATTGCGTCGCGGATCATCCAGCACATGACGGACGTTGGGCCAGATCTGTCCGGCAACCAGTTCGGATTCAGGGCCGGGCGATCAACTATTGACGCTGTCCAGGCCCTGAAAGCCGAGACGCTCGAGGCCTCCGCGAGTGGGGACAGGTCACTGGCGGTGTCACTGGACATCGCCAATGCCTTCAATAGCCTGCCCTATGGCACGATAAAGGAGGCGCTACACTACTTTAACGTGCCACCATATATAGGGCGGCTAATAATGAGCTACCTCACGGATCGTGAGGTACTCTATGTGGGCCCCGACGGAAACATCGTCCGCCGGGCAATGAAGTGTGGGGTTCCTCAGGGGTCCGTTCTGGGACCCCTTCTATGGAATATGGGCTACGACTGGGTTCTGCGGGGCACGCTCCTTCCACGGACGCGTGTCCTGTGTTACGCAGACGACACCCTAGTCGTAGCCCGCGGAGGATGCTACAATGAGGCGGCAAGACTGGCAGAGGTAGCCACCAGTCTTGTTGTGGGGCGCATAGAGGCGCTGGGGTTGAAGGTCGCCCTGCAAAAAACCGAGGCCCTTCTTTTCCACGGGCCTCGGAGGGGACCTCCCCCCGGTGCAAAAATACGCCTCAATGGCGTCGAAGTGAAGGTGGGGGCCCAAATTAAGTATTTGGGCCTCCTGCTTGACGGGCGGTGGAGCTTTGGCGAGCACTTCAGCAGGCTCGCCCCCCGCCTTGTCAGTGCTGCAAGTGCTTTGGGCCGCCTTCTTCCCAACCAAGGCGGCCCTGATACTACATGCCGGCGACTTTACGCCGGCATTGTAAGGAGCATCGCTCTTTATGGAGCGCCAGTGTGGGCGGACGCCCTGAACGTCACCAATAAACGCATGCTGCGGAGGGCGCAGCGTGTGGTGGCGACCAGGGCGGTTCGTGGATACCGCACCATATCCATGGGGGCTGCTTGCGTTTTGGCCGGCACGCCCCCGTGGGAGCTAGAGGCCGGGGTCCTCGCTGCGGTGTACGAATACCGTGCAGCAGCGAGGGCCAGAGGACAGCGCCCCGCCCTCGACGAGGTTGAGAGGGTGAGGCACATGGCTCACAATGAGCTCATTTGGAGGTGGAAGGAGGACCTGGAGGCGTCACGATTTGGTACACGTACCATCGACGCCATCAGGCCCGTCCTTCATAGGTGGTGTCAGAGGGGGTTCGGCTCACTCACCTTCCGGCTGGTGCAGGTGCTCTCTGGGCATGGCTGTTTCGGCCAATACCTGCACCATATAGCCAGAAGAGAGCCAACCCCCGTGTGCCACGAATGTGGTGCACCTGAGGATGACGCCCAGCACACCCTCGAGGTGTGTCCGGCCTGGGAGGTGCAGCGCAGCACACTAGTTGCTGCAACAGGCCGGGACCTCTCGCTCCCAAGAGCAGTTCGTGCTATGCTCGAGAGCGAGAGGTCGTGGGAGGCGATGGTCTCCTTCTGTGAAGAGGTCATGGCACAGAAGGAGACCGCGGAGAGGGCCAGGGAGGACGATCCTCTGGCGGCCCCTCTCCGACGCAGACGGCTGGGAGCCCGGAGAAGGCGGTTCGCCCGCCTTCTCCCAGTTCCCTAGGACACCAGCGGGTGAGACCGGGGGGTTTCACTCGCATTGCACGGTGTCCCTGTCTGGGGGGTATCTGTTGTGTATCAGATCACCCCCCCGTGGCGTGAGGAGGCCCGGCAGTGGCTGGGCCGACCGCTTGGGACGATGTGGCCGAAATCCTTAGGGAATCCCACATCGTCCCGCTAAAAGCGAAGCGGGATACACCGGGGTATTTTTAGTGGGTATGCCGCCGGCTTTACCGGCGGAGAGTCCCACACTCCCCCACCGCCCACCCAGGCGGTGGGATAGTGCGTAATGCATTTTTACCTCGTTAAAAAAAAAAAAAAAAAAAAAAAAAAAAAAAAAAGGTTAGGTTAGGTTAGGTTAGGTTAGGTTAGGTTGGGGGAGGCCCCCGTGGGAGTTTTCAGTCTTCTATCGGGCGCGTCCCCCGGGTGGCGGATAGGGGAATGCCCTCCAGATATGGGGGGTACCGGCTACGGCCGGCGCGGACCAAAACTGAAGAGGTGGGGCCGCTCTTCGTATTCCTCTGTTAAGCAGATGATGCGAAGATGTGGCCGCTTGGTGGCTATCCGATCATCCGTGATTTCACGGATAACGGACCCCCGCCAGGCAAGCCGTAATCCGCATTTTGCGGACCGGGGACTCTGTTCGCAGGGTCACGAGGAGAAAACCTCTATAAAAAACACCAGGAGGGGGCGGAAACGCCTTCTTCACGGCGCGGCGGGTCTGACTGGTTGTGCTCGCACGACTGGTGGACACTGGCTTCGGCCACCGTCGGGTAACCGTAATCCGCAGACGCGGACCGGGGGTCTTGCCTAGCAGGGCTGCGAGGATGAAAACCTCTATAAAAAATCACCCGCAACCCGCACTGAGCGGGCCGGGGACTCTGCTTCGGCAGGGTCGCGAGGAGGACAACCTCTTTAAAAAACGAGGTGAGGGCGCTCTGTCGCCGGGCAGCTTTGGCTGTGTTGGGAGTCCTTAAGGACTAGTGGAGCTTCGGCTCGGTGGATGGCAGGTCTGCAAGACCTGCGGCTGGACGGGCCCACCACTCGCGATTTCGCGACTAGGTGGGTGACTTCGGTCAACCGTCTGGCAACCTGCTCCCGTAGGGTGTTGTGGACATGTCTCGCAGCCCTCGGGAAGTAGGGGCCCTGGCTTGGTCGCCCGGGCCAAGAGGAGTCAACCTCAATAAAAAACCCCAAAAGGTTGGCCGTTAGTCGCGTGACGGTCGGCCGCCTCGGTCTCGAGGTGGTAGGATGGGTTAACGCCTACCCGCTAGCGCGACACCTGCACGAGAACACCCGCCCTCGTGCAGTATTAGGGTTACCCAGGTGCAGGGGGCACCGCCTAAGTGGACTTTTTAGATCCCCCATACTCGTGGGACTGTTCATGGATTCTTTTTCTCTTTTCTTGGACGTCGAGGAGGGTGACGATGCATCGCGCATAGGTAGGTTGGTAGGAGCGCGTAAGGATGCTAGTCCCTCGGAGGTGGAGCCGGCACAGGCTGCGGCGATGTCATCTGCGTCGCAGTGTGCTACTGGCAAAGAGGTGGTGCGGGAGCCTATCGTAAGGCTCACCCGCTTAAGTTCTGCGGAACTTTTAGTTGCGACGCCGGAGCCTTCAACTTCGGCGACGGTCGAGCGCATTTTGCGCAGCGGCCGTTCGAGCGCAGCTGGGGAACGGTCGCGTTCTCCGTCTGCCCAGGAGTCGGACTCAGGCACCAGCCTGATGACCGTCGATCCTTCCTCCGGGGAGGAACTCGGCCGACTCTGGGGTACACGGAAGCGGCCGTACTCTAAAAACGGAGGGTCGGGTTCCGACAGGAGCGCCAAAAGTGGACGGGGTTCTGCTTCTGGAAAGCCTACGGCCCGACGAGGGAGAGGCGGTACGCCCGCTCCCGGTGCTAACGCCTGTATGGCGGAGGCCCGGGAAAAATTCATGCGCCTAGGGCGCGATGACGAGAGGTTGGAGGCAAAGCTGCGGTCCGAGCAAGAGGTCGCTGGAATGGATCGAGCTTTGCTCCAACTTCAAGAGAAGTCAACCCGCTTGTCAGACTCGTCCCAGGGCGAGGCCGATGAGCGGGAATTGACAGCCTCCGCGCTCAAGGAGCGAATGGAGATGTCGGCGGCGATAGTCCGGAAGGTCATTGCGACTTCCGGACATCTGAAGGGTACCTTCCAAAAGGCCCTGAAGACGGCAGTCGGAGACTGGGAGCTTCTAGCTCCAGTGCTATACAAGCGCACAGTCTCCGAAGAGACCGAGAAGCTGCGGGTGGTGAACCACCGCCTGCTCTCCGCGGTCTCTCGACAGGGGGAGGAGCTGGCCCAACTCCGTAAGGAAATGGACAGCCTCCGCGAAAGCCTCGCCGGGCAAACGCCCCGAGCGGCTGGCGTAGGTGACGACAGTAATGTCATTGCCTACGTCAACGCGCGTTTTGAGGCCATCGAGGCTCGACTGCCGCTGGAGCGGCTTCGGCCCCCCCTGGCTGCTGACAAGCGCCAGACTAACGCGCCGCCGCCGGCCACTGCGCCAGCGGCCGCGCCACCACCGGCTACGACAAAAACCCCGGACAAGACGTCCGCGAGCAAGAGGGCGACTCAGCCGCCACCTGCTCGCAGCACACCGACTGCAGCTGCGCCGAAGCCCATGGCTCCAGCGCCGCCCAACCCCGAATCCCGAGGGAATCCTCCCGCGGGGAAGAAGGGAAGGACGTCGGCCAAGAAGGGCAAGGCGGCTAACGCTGCCCCGCCCCCAAGGGAGCCCCGCCCTTTGCCGCCGGCCCCCGAGACCATGGAGTTACCGTGGAACCTCGTGACCAGCCGCAAGGGCAAGAGCAAGGGTGCACAAGCTGCAGCAGCAGTGAAGCCCCCCCCGAAACCCCAGACGAGGCAACCTAAAGTGCCGAATCTCCGTCCCGCACGCTCGGCGGCAGTAGTGGTAACGCTACAGCCAGAAGCCGAGAAGCGGGGCGTGACGTATAGCGACGTCATCTCGCAGGCCAAAACCAGCATCAGCTTGGCGAGCCTCGGGATTGAGTCCGTGCGCTTTAGGCGAGCGGCCACCGGAGGCGCCATTTTGGAGCTGCCGGGCGCTGCAGAGACAGACGGCAGGGCGGACTCTCTGGCTTCCAAGCTAAGGGAGGTCCTCAAGGCGGAAGACGTTCGAGTTTCCCGACCTGTGAAGTGTGCAGAATTGCGCATTTCTGAGTTGGATGACTCCGTCACCGCAGAGGAAGTCGCAGCCGCTGTCGCTAAGACTGGGGCGTGCTCGGTGGAGTCCGTGAAGACGGGCGAGATCCGCCGAGACAGGAGGGGGCAAGGCGCCTGCTGGGCACGTTGCCCCGTGGCGGTGGCCAAAAAGCTGGTAGACGGTGCTCGTCTGCTGGTTGGTTGGACATCGGCGCGGGTCAAGCTGCTGGAGGCCAGGGAGCTGCGTTGTTTCCGGTGTCTCGAAAAGGGACACGTCCGGAGCAAGTGCGGCTCGGAAGTTGATCGTAGCAGTCAGTGCTACCGCTGCGGTCAGCTAGGCCATCTGGCGCGTGCCTGTGAGGCGGCGCCACACTGCACGGTGTGCGCAGTGGCTGGCAAGAACGCCAGTCACAGGGTTGGGGGCCAAGCCTGCAAGGCCCCCAAACCCAAAATTCGCGGTCGGCAAGCTGCCACCGAGGCCACGGCCCGGTCGCAGCCGGCCCACTCCAAGCCACTCGGTGACGAGGAGATGCCAATTGTATCTCCTTAAATATGGCTCTCAGATTCCTGCAAGGGAATCTCAACCACTGCGCCAGAGCTCAGGACCTGTGGGTCCAGAGTCTGGCGGAGAGGTTGATAGCCATAGCGGTAGTGGCTGAGCCGTACTACATCCCGCCCGATTGGGTTTCGGATGTGGACGGCACAGCGGCCATTGCCACCCGAGTGGCCAACGGCGCCCCCCCTTTTCAGAGGATTGAAAAGGGGCACGGATGGGTTGCGGCTGAGTTGGGAGACACCCTGGTTATTGGGGTGTATTTCTCTCCTAACTGGCCTCTCGCTCAATTCGAGAGTTTTCTCTCCGAGTTGGAGGCTGTGATCGGTCGCAATCGTTCGCTCCAAGTGCTGGTCGCTGGGGATTTCAATGCCAAGTCCTTGGTATGGGGATCTCCAGCGACAGATGTGCGTGGAGAGGCGCTCGAGGAGTGGGCAGTCGCTTCTGGCATGACTGTCTTGAATCGGGGTTCGGTAGACACCTGTGTGCGCATGCGGGGAGGGTCCATCGTGGACTTGACGTTCGCGACTCCTTCGCTAGCACGACGTGTCCAGGGCTGGGAGGTGCTGGAGGGTGTGGAGACGTTGTCGGACCACCGGTATATCCGGTTCGACGTTTCTACACTTCCGGCAATTCACACTGGTCCAAGCCGTTCTACCCGGCATAGAGACAGTCCGAGATGGGCTTTGAAGCGACTCGACCGCGAGAAGTTGGAGTGTGCGGCTATCGTCCAGGCATGGGTGCCTGTGCCGGATGGGCCTGCTGAGGTGGAGGATGAGGCCGAATGGTTCCGGGAGGCGCTGTCGCAAATTTGCGACGCGGCCATGCCCCGGGCCGGGCCTATCCCTCCTAAGCGGCAGGTATACTGGTGGTCCGCAGACCTCGCGAGCTTGCGCTTTGCGTGTGTGAGGGCGAGACGCCAGTATTCCCGGTACCGTCGCAGACGCACCCGGATTGAGGACGATGAGGCCCGCCTTTATGACGCCTATAGAGAGGCGAAAAAGGCGCTCAAGGTCGCAATCAACAGAGCCAAGTCCAGGGCAAGGGAGGAGTTTCTTGAGACTCTTAATGCGGATCCGTGGGGAAGGCCGTACAGGTTGGCGTTGAGTAAGCTCCGCCCCTGGGCACCCCCGGTTACGCAGAGTCTCTCTCCTCCCTTGCTCCACGACGTCGTCCAGGCTCTGTTTCCGACCCGAGGAGAGCACACTCCGCCAGTGATGACGCCACCCTCAGGTGTGAGAGTAGGTGTAGACGAGGTCCCTGCCGTGTCCGACGTTGAGTTTGATGCGGCAGTCTCGCGGCTACGGGCCAAGAGTACGGCTCCTGGTCTAGACGGCATACCCGGCCGCGCTTGGGTTCTGTCCCTCGAGTGGCTGGGGCCGAGACTGCAGAGCCTGTATTCGGCCTGTCTGTCGCAGGGACGTTTTCCGCGCCAGTGGAAAACGGGGAAGCTCGTCCTACTGAGGAAGGAGGGTCGACCATCTGACTCCCCCTCGGCCTACCGCCCGATTGTGCTGCTCGACGAGGTTGGGAAACTTCTTGAGCGCATAATCGCTGGCCGCCTGATTGGGCACCTCGAGGAGGTGGGGCCGGACTTGGCAGACTGCCAGTACGGCTTTAGGCGTCGTCGGTCCACGGTTCACGCGATCCTCCGCGTGAAGGACATCGCCAGGGAGGCGATGTCGCAGGGTCAAGTGGTGTTAGCGGTATCTCTCGATATAGCTAACGCTTTCAACACCCTGCCGTGGACCTGCATAAAGGAGGCACTACGGCACCACGGTGTCCCCCTTTATTTACGGCTCATCTTGGAAGACTACCTGACAGAGAGGTATGTCGAGTTCCCGGGGCGCGATGACTGGCAGCGTTATCCCATGTCGTGCGGTGTCCCACAGGGTTCGGTTCTTGGGCCGCTCCTGTGGAACATTGGTTATGACTGGGTGCTGCGAGCAGTCAACCTCCAGGGCGTCGAAGTAACTTGTTACGCCGACGATACCCTGATAACGGCGAGAGGGAACAACTTCCGGGATGCAGCCGTCCTTGCCACAGCAGGCGTGGCGGAAGTCGTCGGCAGAATCCGACGCCTAGGGCTACACGTGGCCCTAGAAAAATCCGAGGCGACCTGTTTTCACGGGCCTCGGAGAGGACCTCCAGCCGGTTCGGCTATCCAGGTGGGTGGAGTCCAGATCCGTGTCGAGTCGACCATGAAGTACCTAGGATTGGTCCTCGACAGTCGCTGGAACTTCCACGCCCATTTTAAGCGCTTGGCGCCTAAACTGGTGCGAACGGCGGCCGCGTTAGGCAGATTGCTGCCCAACATCGCGGGGCCGAAGGCTTCATGCCGGAGGCTTTACGCGGGAGTTGTGCGGTCCATGGCCCTGTACGGCTCACCTGTCTGGGCCGACACCCTGACAAGCCAGTGTATCGCCGAACTGCGGAGACCGCAGCGGGCGATGGCAGTCAGGGTCATACGGGGCTACCGCACAATTTCCTACGAGGCGGCCTGTGTGCTGGCCGGCACACTCCCCTGGGACCTTGATGCGAGGACCCTCTCGGCGGTGTTTCACTACCGGGAGGAGGCGCGTCGGTCCACAGTCCACGGGGTTACCCCAAGCCAGGTTTCATCCTGGCTGGAAGAGTTCCGCACACTTGCTGTGGAGCTCTGGGATGTGCGGCTCGCGGATCCCGGATCGGGCCATCGCACGATCCAGGCGATCCGCCCTGTCCTCACGCAGTGGTTGAATCGGCGTCACGGCGCCGTAACGTACCGTCTGACGCAGATACTCACGGGGCACGGCTGCTTCGGGAGTTATCTGTGCCGGATCGGACGAGAGGCTAGCGATGCCTGTCACCACTGTGACGCCAGCGAGGACACGGCTCAGCACACGCTGGAGGTGTGCCCAGCTTGGGCAAACGAGCGCGAGACGCTCACCGCCTCGATCGGGCGCGACCTCTCGCTGCCATCCGTGGTTTCTGCCATGGTGGCGAGCGCGAGCTCGTGGGATGCGGTGCTCTCCTTCTGCAACGCCGTTGTGTCGCAGAAGGAGAGCGCCGAGCGCCAGCGCGAGCTGGACAATCCCGCCCGACGTCGGAGGCGAGGCCGCCGGGATGGTGGTGCGTAATCCCGGCGGTTCCCTGCGGTTAGGGGACGAGAATACTACCGAGGTATCCCTGCCTGTCGTAAGAGGCGACTAAAAGGGCCCTTGGGGTCGCGAAGCGCACGCGGGGGGGCCTGCGTGTGTTTCGGTTTGCGATCCCGAGGATGACGGTAACGCGTGTCTTCGGACACAGTGGTCAGTGTTATCGTGCACTGGAGTTGAGCTTGCTCCTCCCGAGGCTGGCTGCCAGGCGGCCTTGCGCGCCGAAGGGTCCTGCGAGGAGTCTCTCCCTCGTTGGGGATCCCGGGTCCCTTCCATTCTGCGCCGAAGATGACCACCGTCAGGTTTTAGTGGGTAGGGGTCTCTGTTTTCCCAGGAGTTCCGAGTCCCACATATCCCAGGTGTCCCGAACCCAGGGCCTTGGGAATGCCTAAATGCATTTCCTGACGCAAAAAAAAAAAAAAAAAAAAAAAAAAAAAAAAAAAAAAAAAAAAAAAAAAAAAAGGTTGGGGGAGGCCCCATGAGTGTTTTTACGAGTATCTAGTACGTCCCCGTCGTCTCCCCTGGCTCTCCCAGTCCTGGTTACGGTAACGCAGTGCCAGGCTGGTGACCAAATCTAGATACTCTGGGGCAACCTTGCGGTTTTTGCTTACTAGTGTTCCCAGCTCCCTGGCCGTCGAGGTATCTCCGGTTTCAGGTCGAGCGGGCCCTAATAGGCTTCTCGCGAGGTGATTTTCTTTCTAGAAAATCAACACTCTTTGTTTATTAGTGTTCTCAGCTCCCTGGCCGTCGAGGTATCTCCGGTTGCAGGTTGAGCGTGGCCTAATAACGCACTCTTTGTTGTGACATTGTTCTTGTTTTGTGTTTTCGTTTTGTCTGCAATTATGTCTACCCGGCGTAATTCAGCCAACTCACTCGAGGGTCTCGCAGTCGGGGAAAACTCGGCCGATGAGCTGGACCAGATGGTTACGCGGGCGTTGCGTAGCCAACGGCCTAAGAGGCCGGCGGGTTCGCCCATTTTTGCGTCTGAGGCTTCCGTCTCAGACAGTGAGGAGGTGGCCACGACAACACGGTCGTCGGCACCGAAAAAGGCTACGGCCAAAAAGGTCGTAGCCAAAAAGCCTAAAAAGGCGGCGTCTGGCCCTGCGGCCAAAAAGGCGGCGGCCAAAAAGGCGGCAGTTGCCACTGCGGCCGAATTTTTGAGGGCCAAGGCCGCGCAAGTCGCCTTGACCCGCCTTGAGTCTAACTCCAACGCATCTCGCGAAGATGCACAGGAGGTGGAGGCCGACGAGCCTGTCGACTTCACGAGGAACCCACTCCCCGAGGAATGCTCACTCGCGGAGTTGGACGCAGCCGTGGACACTGAGACGTTGCGTGCCCGGGCGGGCAATCTGAGGTCGCTGATCTTTCAAATTGCCAGAAAGTCCGGCAATCTTAAGGGTGAGTACGTGCGTGACCTAAAAAACCACGCAACGGAATACCACGAGATTGTCGAGACGATCGCAGAGAGGACGATCTCCGATGAGACAAGGCGGCTCAGTCTCGAGAACCGCAGACTTCGCCGCCAAGTGGAGGACCTAGAGAAGGAGGTGAAAGCCATGCGCCGGGATTTCTCTCAGAGGGACAAATCCCCGGTGCGGCCAGCTCTTCCCTGCCAAGTCCCGGTGGGCAACTCGGCCAATGACCTGATGGCCGAAATGTCCAAAATGGTCAAAGTCATGGCGGAGGATTTGAAGGCCTCCATGTGCCGAACTTTCGGCGATATGGTGAACGCCCGCTTGGCGGTGGTTGAGGAGCGCCTCCCACCAGCACCAATCATGCGTCCTCCACTGGCCGCTGACAAGAGGCGAGAGGAGGCAGCCAAGGCTGCAGTTGCCTCATCTGCTCCGGCTCAGCCTCAGCCCGCTGTGGCTCCTAAGCCAAAGCGGACTAGAAAGGGAAGAGCTAAGGCGGATCCGCAAGCTGTACCCCTCGCTGTGGCCGGGCCGTCATCTGCTGTGACTGCGGCTGCCTCTGTCATCCGCGAGGGGCAGTGGAATGTGGTGGGTGGAAACAAAGGAAAAGGCAAAGGCAAGGGGAAGACCTCCACGCCCGTCGCAGCCCGAACCTCTGCCCAACCCTCCGTGTCGGCAGCTGCACCTAAAACTGTGGCAAAAAACAAGACGGCGCCGCCTAAGCAAAAAGCGAAGAAGCTCACACCGCCAAAGTCCTCGGCTGTGATAATCAAATTGCAGCCCGAGGCAATTGAAAAGGGCGTGACCTATGCTATGGCTCTAAATCAAGCAAGGGAGAGCATAGCTCTGACTGAACTTGGCATTGCCAACATTAAAACCCGCACTACAGCCACGGGAGCCAGAATGCTCGAGCTGTCTGGCTTCCAAAGCGGGAACAAGGCTGATAACCTCGCGGAGAAGATCCGCGAGGTATTGAAAGATGTTGCCACCGTCGCGAGGCCCACAAAGTGTGTGGATCTTCTTATCAGGGGCCTCGATGACTCTATTACAAAGGAGGAAGTGGTCGCCGCTATTTCGGCAAAAGGCGGCTGTGCTGCGGAGCTTGTTAGGGCTGGGGAGATCCGCTCCGGCCCTGGAGGTACGGCGTCCATCACGATTAAATGTCCGGTGGCAGCGGCCAAAATAGTCGTGGAAGCAGGACGCCTCCTTGTTGGCTGGACCTCGGCCCAGGTGCGTGCCCTAGATGCCCTGCCTCTACGCTGCTTTAAGTGCATGGGCACGGGCCACACCCGCCTGACATGCCCCTCGCAAAAGGACCGGAGCGATCTATGCTTCCGGTGCGGGCGATCGGGGCATAAGGCTGAAAAGTGCACGGAGACACCCCGTTGTGCAATCTGTGCTGATGAGGGAAGGCCGTCAGGGCACGCAATGGGGGGAAGGAAATGTGTTCCTGCCCCTAAAAGAGGATCAATGGCCCCCAGGACCCAGGCCGACTCAAATGCGGGAGTGCGCCGTGCATCGGCGCCAGAGGAAACTAAAATGTCGGAATGAGTATAAGCCGGCATTACAATTTCCTACAGATTAACACCAACCACTGCGCCGGAGCCCAGGACCTTTGTGTTCAAGCAATGGCGCAGTGGCAAGTGGATGTTGCGGTTGTGGCGGAGCCCTACTTTATACCTCCCCAACCACACTGGGCTGGGGATGTCAATGGTTCCGTCGCCATAGTTGCAAAGACGGGCAGCTCTGCCCGCCCCCTCACTGTGAAAGAAAGGGGGTCGGGTTATGTGGCAGCCACCTGGGGGAGAGAATACGCCATAATTGGTGTCTATTTCTCCCCCAATGGCACTTTGGCAGGCCTAGAAGTGTTTCTGGACACTCTAGGTCAAGTGGTTCAGCGGATGGCTCCCCTTCCAATTCTTTTGATGGGGGACCTTAACTCCTGGTCCTCCTTGTGGGGTAGTGCCACCACCAACTCTTGGGGCCGCGCTGTCCAAAACTGGGCCGTCGATGCCGGATTGTCCCTCCTAAACCGGGGGACCGAACACACGTGCGTGCGATGGAATGGGGGGTCCGTGGTGGACATTTCGTTCGCCACCCCTTCTATCGCACGTCGCGTCCGGTGTTGGCGCGTTCTCAGCGAGGTGGAGACTCTATCGGATCATAAGTATATCCAGTTTGAGATCTCCACCTCACCTGACACAGCGGCCCTAGCCCGGAGGCAGGGGCAGGCCTTTTTCCCGCGGTGGGCCCTGACCAAGCTCGACAAAGAGTTAGCGGAGGAGGCCGCCATTGTTCAGGCGTGGTGTTCGGCTCCAATATCGTCAGATGTTGACGAGGCAGCCAACGTCTTTCGGGCCTCCCTTAGGGAGATTTGTGACGCCTCCATGCCGAGGGTGAAGGCTGCAGCACCTCGGCGGCAGGTGTACTGGTGGTCCGCAGAAATCGCGGACCTTCGATGCACCTGCCAGCGTTCAAGGCGGGCATACGGCCGCAGTCGACGTCGGGCCAACCGAGACCTAGAGTTGGAGGGCCAGCTGTATGCCATCTACTGTTCTAACAGAAAGGCGCTGCAGCTGGCTATCAGCCAAGCCAAGGCCCAGGCTCGGGAGGAGCTTCTGGAGGGTTTGAATCGCGACCCATGGGGAAGGCCTTATCGCGCAGCTCGCAACAAGTTGCGAAACCAAGGCCCCCCGGTAATCGAAACCCTCCAGCCAGAATTGCTAGAAAGGGTGGTGCAGGAGCTGTTTCCTGATTGTCAGGAACACTCCCCACCACCCATGGCTCCTCCCACTGGGAGGCTGAATGAAGCCGAGCTTTCCGCACCGCCCGTCACTGAAGAGGAATTGGGGACGGCGGCTGCAAGCCTCCGGCTTAAAAAGAAGGCCCCTGGTCCCGACGGGGTTCCGGGCAAAGTCTTGGGAGTCGCGCTCCGGCAAATGGCCGAGCAGCTGCGGGAACTGTTCAATGTTGCGATTGCACTTGGACAGTTCCCTAAAGTATGGAAGGAGGGTCGCCTATGCCTCTTGCAGAAAGAGGGGCGGTCGCCGGACACAGCGGGGGCCTATCGCCCGATTGTCCTGCTGGATGAATCTGCGAAACTATTTGAACGCATCATTGCATCGCGGATCATCCAGCACATGACGGACGTAGGGCCAGACCTGTCCGGCAACCAGTTCGGATTCAGGGCCGGGCGATCAACCATTGATGCTGTCCAGGCCCTGAAAACAGAGTCGCTAGAGGCGTCGGCGAGCGGGGATAGGTCATTGGCGGTGTCGCTAGACATCGCCAATGCCTTCAATAGCTTGCCCTATGGCACAATAGCGGAGGCGTTACGCTATTTTAACGTGCCACCATACATAGGGCGACTAATAAAGAGCTACCTCACCAATCGTGAGGTACTCTATGTGGGCCCCGACGGATGTATCGTTCGTCGGGTAATGAAGTGTATGGTTCCTCAGGGGTCCGTTTTGGGACCCCTTTTATGGAATATGGGCTACGACTGGGTTCTGCGGGGCACGCTCCTTCCACGGACGCGTGTCCTGTGTTATGCAGACGACACCCTAGTCGTAGCCCGTGGAGGAACCTTCAATGAGGCTGCAAGGCTGGCAGAGGTAGCCACTAGCCTTGTGGTGGGACGAATAAAGGCGCTAGGGTTGAAGGTCGCCCTGCAAAAAACCGAGGCCCTTCTCTTTCACGGGCCTCGGAGGGGACCTCCCCCTGGCGCGAAAATACGCCTCGATGGCGTGGAGGTGAGGGTGGGGGCCCAAATGAAGTATTTGGGCCTCCTACTTGACGGGCGGTGGGGTTTTGGCGAGCACTTCAGCAGGCTCGCCCCCCGCCTCGTCAGTGCCGCGAGTGCCTTGGGCCGCCTTCTTCCCAACAAAGGCGGCCCTGATACTACATGCCGGCGACTTTACGCCGGCATCGTGAGGAGCATCGCTCTCTATGGAGCGCCAGTGTGGGCGGACGCCCTGAATGCCACCAATAAACGCATGCTGAGGAAAGCACAGCGTGTGGTGGCAACCAGGGCAGTGCGGGGTTACCGCACCATTTCCATGGGGGCTGCCTGCGTTTTGGCTGGCACGCCCCCGTGGGAGCTAGAGGCCGGGGTCCTCGCTGCGGTATACGAATACCGTGCAGCAGCGAGGGCCAGAGGACTGCGCCCAGCCTCCGAGGAGGTTGAGAGGGTGAGGCGCATAGCCCAAATTGAGCTAATGTGGCGTTGGCAGGACGACTTGGAGGCGCCACGATTTGGTACACGTACCATTGACGCCATCAGGCCAGTCCTGCATAGGTGGTGTCATAGGGGGTTCGGCGCACTCACCTTCCGTCTGGTGCAGGTGCTCTCTGGGCATGGCTGTTTCGGCCAATACCTGCACCAGATAGCCAGAAGAGAGCCAACCCCCGTGTGTCACGAATGTGGTGCACCCGAGGACGACGCCCAGCACACCCTCGAGGTGTGTCCGGCCTGGGAGGAGCAGCGCAGCACATTAATTGCTGCAATAGGCCGGGACCTCTCGCTCCCAAGAGTAATTCGTGCAATGCTCGAGAGCGAGAGGTCGTGGGAGGCGATGGTCTCCTTCTGTGAAGAGGTTGTGGCACAGAAGGAGACCGCGGAGAGGGCCAGGGAGGAAGATCCTCTGGCGGCACCTCTCCGACGCAGACGGCTGGGAGCCCGGAGAAGGCGGTTCGCCCGCCTTCTCCCAGTTCCCTAGGACACCAGCGGGTGAGACCGGGGGGTCTCACTCGCATTGCACGGTGTCCCTGTCTGGGGGGTATCTGTTGTGTATCAAGATACCCCCCGCGGCGTGAGGAGGCCCGGCAGTGGCTGGGCCGACCGCTTGGGACGATGTGGCCGAAATTCTTAGGGAATCCCACATCGTCCTGCTAAAAGCGAAGCGGGATACACCGGGGTATTTTTAGTGGGTATGCCGCCGGCTTCACCGGCGGAGAGTCCCACACTCCCCCACCGCTCACCCATTGGGCGGTGGGATAGTGCGTAATGCATTTTTACCCCGTTAAAAAAAAAAAAAAAAAAAAAATTAGGTTAGGTTAGGTTAGGTTTTCTCTCCTAACCGGCCTCTCGCTCAATTCGAGAGTTTTCTCTCCGAGTTGGAGGCTGTGATCGGTCGCAATCGTTCGCTCCAAGTGCTGGTCGCTGGGGATTTCAATGCCAAGTCCTTGGTATGGGGATCTCCAGCGACAGATGTGCGTGGAGAGGCGCTCGAGGAGTGGGCAGTCGCTTCTGGCATGACTGTCTTGAATCGGGGTTCGGTAGACACCTGTGTGCGCATGCGGGGAGGGTCCATCGTGGACTTGACGTTCGCGACTCCTTCGCTAGCACGACGTGTCCAGGGCTGGGAAGTGCTGGAGGGTGTGGAGACGTTGTCGGACCACCGGTATATCCGGTTCGACGTTTCTACGCTTCCGGCAATTCATACCGGTCCAAGCCGTTCTACCCGGCATAGAGACAGTCCGAGATGGGCTTTGAAGCGACTCGACCGCGAGAAGTTGGAGTGTGCGGCTATCGTCCAGGCATGGGTGCCTGTGCCGGATGGGCCTGCTGAGGTGGAGGATGAGGCCGAATGGTTCCGGGAGGCGCTGTCGCAAATTTGCGACGCGGCCATGCCCCGGGCCGGGCCTATCCCTCCTAAGCGGCAGGTATACTGGTGGTCCGCAGACCTCGCGAGCTTGCGCTTTGCGTGCGTGAGGGCGAGACGCCAGTATTCCCGGTACCGTCGCAGACGCACCCGGATTGAGGACGATGAGGCCCGCCTTTATGACGCCTATAGAGAGGCGAAAAAGGCGCTCAAGGTCGCGATCAATAGAGCTAAGTCCAGGGCAAGAGAGGAGTTTCTTGAGACTCTTAATGCGGATCCGTGGGGTAGGCCGTACAGGTTGGCGTTGAGTAAGCTCCGCCCCTGGGCACCCCCGGTTACGCAGAGTCTCTCTCCTCCCTTGCTCCACGACGTCGTCCAGGCTCTGTTTCCGACCCGAGGAGAGCACACTCCGCCAGTGATGACGCCACCCTCAGGTGTGAGAGTAGGTGTAGACGAGGTCCCTGCCGTGTCCGACGTTGAGTTTGATGCGGCAGTCTCGCGGCTACGGGCCAAGAGTACGGCTCCTGGTCTAGACGGCATACCCGGCCGCGCTTGGGTTCTGTCCCTCGAGTGGCTGGGGCCGAGACTGCAGAGCCTGTATTCGGCCTGTCTGTCGCAGGGACGTTTTCCGCGCCAGTGGAAAACGGGGAAGCTCGTTCTACTGAGGAAGGAGGGTCGACCATCTGACTCCCCCTCGGCCTACCGCCCGATTGTGCTGCTCGACGAGGTTGGGAAACTTCTCGAGCGCATAATCGCTGGCCGCCTGATTGGGCACCTCGAGGAGGTGGGGCCGGACTTGGCAGACTGCCAGTACGGCTTTAGGCGTCGTCGGTCCACGGTTCACGCGATCCTCCGCGTGAAGGACATCGCCAGGGAGGCGATGTCGCAGGGTCAAGTGGTGTTTGCGGTATCTCTCGATATAGCTAACGCCTTCAACACCCTGCCGTGGACCTGCATAAAGGAGGCACTACGGCACCACAGTGTCCCCCTTTATCTACGGCTCATCCTGGAAGACTACCTGACAGAGAGGTATGTCGAGTTCCCGGGGCGCGATGACTGGCAGCGTCATCCCATGTCGTGCGGTGTCCCACAGGGTTCGGTTCTTGGGCCGCTCCTGTGGAACATTGGTTATGACTGGGTGCTGCGCGAAGTCAACCTCCAGGGCGTCGAAGTAACTTGTTACGCCGACGATACCCTGGTAACGGCGAGAGGGAACAACTTCCGGGATGCAGCCGTCCTTGCCACAGCAGGCGTGGCGGAAGTCGTCGGTAGAATCCGACGCCTAGGGCTACACGTGGCCCTAGAAAAATCCGAGGCGACCTGTTTCCACGGGCCTCGGAGAGGACCTCCAGCCGGTTCGAGCATCCAGGTGGGTGGAGTCCAGATCCGTGTCGAGTCGACCATGAAGTACCTGGGATTGGTCCTCGACAGTCGCTGGAACTTTCACGCCCACTTTAAGCGCTTGGCGCCTAAACTGGTGCGAACGGCGGCCGCGTTAGGTAGCTTGCTACCCAACATCGCGGGGCCGAAGGCTTCATGCCGGAAGCTTTACGCGGGAGTTGTGCGGTCCATGGCCCTGTACGGCTCACCTGTCTGGGCCGACACCCTGACAAGCCAGTGTATCGCCGAACTGCGGAGACCGCAGCGGGCGATGGCAGTCAGGATCATACGGGGCTACCGCACAATCTCTTACGAGGCGGCCTGTGTGCTGGCCGGCACACTCCCCTGGGACCTTGATGCGAGGACCCTCTCGGCGGTGTTTCACTACCGAGAGGAGGCGCGTCGGTCCACAGTCCACGGGGTTACCCCAAGCCAGGTTTCAACCTGGCTGGAAGAGTTCCGCACACTTGCTGTGGAACTCTGGGATGTGCGGCTCGCGGATCCCGGATCGGGCCATCGCACGATCCAGGCGATCCGCCCTGTCCTCACACAGTGGCTGAATCGGCGTCACGGCGCCGTAACGTACCGTCTGACGCAGATACTCACGGGGCACGGCTGCTTCGGGAGTTATCTGTGCCGGATCGGACGGGAGGCTAGCGATGCCTGTCACCACTGTGACGCCAGCGAGGACACGGCTCAGCACACGCTGGAGGTGTGCCCAGCTTGGGCAAACGAGCGCGAGACGCTCACCGCCTCGATCGGGCGCGACCTCTCGCTGCCATCCGTGGTTTCTGCCATGGTGGCGAGCGCGAGCTCGTGGGATGCGGTGCTCTCCTTCTGCGATGCCGTCGTGTCGCAGAAGGAGAGCGCCGAGCGCCAGCGCGAGCTGGACAATCCCGCCCGACGTCGGAGGCGAGGCCGCCGGGATGGTGGTGCGTAATCCCGGCGGTTCCCTGCGGTTAGGGGACGAGAATACTACCGAGGTATCCCTGCCTGTCGTAAGAGGCGACTAAAAGGGCCCTTGGGGTCGCGAAGCGCACGCGGGGGGGCCTGCGTGTGTTTCGGTTTGCGATCCCGAGGATGACGGTAACGCGTGTCTTCGGACACAGTGGTCAGTGTTATCGTGCACTGGAGTTGAGCTTGCTCCTCCCGAGGCTGGCTGCCAGGCGGCCTTGCGCGCCGAAGGGTCCTGCGAGGAGTCTCTCCCTCGTTGGGGATCCCGGGTCCCTTCCATTCTGCGCCGAAGATGACCACCGTCAGGTTTTCGTGGGTAGGGGTCTCTGTTTTCCCAGGAGTTCCGAGTCCCACATATCCCAGGTGTCCCGAACCCAGGGCCTTGGGAATGCCTAAATGCATTTCCTGACGCAAAAAAAAAAAAAAAAAAAAAAAAAAAAAAAAAAAAAAAAAAAAGGTTAGGTTAGGTTAGGTTAGGTTAGGTTAGGTTAGGTTAACACTTTTCAAAGTCTTAGGATTGCGATAGCGTTGTGATTTTTTGTGTGCGGGTTCATTTTCATGAGATCTTGTTACTATTTTTTTCCGGAGGGTTCTATCTTTGAGGGTTTTTTAATTATTAATTTTTTTCTATTTCGTTAATTATTTGTCATTAAGTGCGAATAATCATCGACATAGACGAAATTTGTTTAATTTTTAAAAAATCTATTTTTGTCTTATTCCTTTATCTTTTTATTCTTATATCTGCGGACTATCCAAAAGTAATCCCCAATTCGTTGGGGCCCCACTCGGGGCACTTTCGGATTTTTCAAAGATTTTTCTTTACTAAATTCTATTTTTTCTGCCTATCTTTTTATATTCTTTCTTCAATTTCTTCTTGTTTTTCTCTTATTTCTTTCTTCTTTTTTGAGGGTTAGCTGGGAAGTCACCACCCCTTTTGGGTGGAGTCCTTTTCAGGGCTCTTCACTGGCTAATTTCTTTGTTTTTGAGGATATATCGACGATTTTTGCTTTTCTTACCGGATTTCGTTGATTCTAACACGTTTGACTTGGCTTTTCTCACGGACTTGACTTTGATTGTGTACATTTTGACTTGGCTTCTCTTTTATTGATCTGTTCCCGCATTCCTACTGACTTGGCGCGAACAAATGATTTAAGATTAGCATCTTGATTGAGGATTTGTTGTTTTCTGGGTATAGAAATGTCTATACGCAGAGATTCTTTTTTGCTGGAGGACCTCATTCCAGAGGAAACCTTCCCCGAGGCAAGAGGCGCTCTCCCCAAGAGGCGAGCAGTGTCCAAACTGTTCAACTCCTCGGACGAGGAGTGCATGGATGAGGAGGAGGAGACCGTCCCGTCTAGGGCCGCGGCCTCTAAGAGAGGGAAAGTTAAAAACCCAGGGCACGCCGCGGGCCTATCCCGAGCTAGGGAATCCCTTCGCCAGCGTAAAGAGGACGCTGCGGAGGAGGATTTCAACAGGAGCCTTTCGCTCCGATTTCTTAAGAAGCCACTGGCTCCAGTGGCGGAAGAGGGGGCCGATAAAGTCTCGGAGATCCCTCAGGACCCGGAGGACTTCAATTTTGAGGAGATGCGGGTAGCTGCCACTAAGGGCGCTGCCCGCATATGCGAGCTGGCCGTGAAGTCGGGCCACTTAAAGGGTACCTTCCAGAAGGAATTTAAGGACAATGCCCGACTTCTCAGCAGGATTGTAGATGCTGCAGTAAGCCGTTCAGCCACCGAGGAGTGTCGCCGGCTTCGCGTCGAACGGGACAACCTTCGGCGCGAAGTGGATGACCTCAAATTGGAGGTCAAGGCCATCCGGCGAGACTACTCGACGCGGAAGGTGACGGAGCAGGTGGCGGCGCCACCTGTCGACATGGAGGCCTTCAAGAAGGACCTCCTTGTCACATTAGGTGACATGATCAGCGCCCGGATTGATGGGGCGCTGACACCCTCTGTACGTCCGCCTCTCGCGGCAGACAGGAAAAGGGCAGCGGCCGCAGTTCAGCTGCTAGAAAACGAGGATGCCCCAGCCGCCGCTGTGGCACAGCCTAAGGGGAAGGGCCCGAAATCTTCCGGCCCTTCATCCGTCCCCGCGACGGTCCCGGCAGTTGCCGGCACCTCTGCCTCGGCAATTCCGAGGCAGACCGTAGCCGGCGGAGACCATACAGCCGCCAACGAAGAAAGGTGGCAGGTCGTAAGTGGAGGCAAGAAGGGGAAGGGAAAGGGTAAGAAATCCTCCCCAACGCCACCTGCCCCACAACCCAAACCGAGGCAAGCGCAGTCGGCACCAGCCCCAAAAAGGGCGCCCGCACCCGCGGCGGTCCTAAAAAAGGCTCAGCCGGTTGCCGCCCCCCGAAGGGTGCAGCCCGCCGCGCCCCCAGCGGCGAAAAACAAAAACGCGGTCAAGCTGAGCCCCCCTCGCTCATCGGCTGTAGTGGTAACACTGCAGCCCGACGCCATCGAGCGGGGGTTCACTTATAAGACGGCTTTGCTCAAGGCAAGGGAGGTGGTGTCGTTGCCTGACCTCGGCATACCCGGAGTGACCGTCCGGCAGACGGCTACAGGAGCTCGCATGCTGGAGCTGGCGGGGGCTCAAAGCGCCGAGGCCGCTGACCGTCTGGCGGCTAAGCTGACAGAGGCGCTTAGCGGAGTGGCCGCTGTGTCACGGCCCACAAAATGCGCGGACCTCCGCATCGTTGGGCTTGACGACACCGTCACCCGCGAGGAGGTAGTGGCCGCAGTCGCGGCCAAGGGCGGTTGCGACCCGGCCCTGGTCAAGGCGGCCGAAATACGCTTTGGGCCACAAGGGACCGGGTCGGTAGTCGTAAAGTGTCCGGTTGCGGCGGCAAAGGCGCTACTCAACGGCGGACGTCTCCTAGTCGGGTGGAGCTCGGTGCAGGTCCGAGCTCTCGACGCACTCCCCATGCGCTGTTTCAAGTGCATGGGGATCGGGCACACACGCCAGCTGTGCCCGTCCGACAAGGAGAGGGTGGACTTGTGCTTCCGGTGTGGACGGCCGGGGCACAGGGCCGCCGGATGTATGGCGGCGGCGCACTGCGTCGTGTGCGCCGAAGCGGGTCGGCCTTCGGGCCACACGATGGGCGGGAGGAGCTGCAACCCTCCCCCCACTAAAGCAAGGGCGGCACTAAGGACCCAGGCCGCCGCCGACAGCGGGAGGCGCGTAGCGCCAGAGGAAGCTGTAATGGAGCAATGAGTTCAGTCCTCCATTACAGCTTCCTACAGGGGAACCTTAACCACTGCGCCGGGGCCCAGGACTTGCTCATGCAGTCCATGGCGCAGTGGGAGATAGATGTGGCGGTGGCTGCAGAGCCCTATTTTATTTCCCCCCAGCCTAATTGGGCTGGGGATAATTCTGGCTCTGTGGCCATAGTGGTCGCAGCGGGGCCTCGCTCGCAGCCGCTACAAGTGAGGGAAAGGGGGGCGGGTTATGTGGCCGCCACCTGGGGGGGCATTGCTATCGTGGGAGTATATGTCTCCCCCAACACTGGGCTCTCCAGTTTGGAGGCGCTCCTGAGGGCTCTTGATTCGGCGATCCAGCGGTTGGCACCTCTCCCAGTCTTGGTCATGGGCGACCTAAACGCATGGTCGACCCTATGGGGGAGCGTGTCAACGGACGTGAGGGGCCTAGCCGTCGAGGCGTGGGCGGTCAGCTCCGGGATGTCCCCTCTCAATCAGGGGACGTCCTTTACGTGTGTGCGCAGGGTCGGGGGGTCCGTGGTGGACGTAACGTTTGCCACCCCTTCCCTAGCGCAGCGCGTCCGGGGCTGGCGGGTGCTGAGTGAGGTGGAGACGATCTCGGACCACAAATACATCAGGTTCGAGGTCTCCACCTCCAACGGCTCAGCGGCGCCGCAAAGACGGGAGGGCCACGCCTTTTTTCCGCGCTGGGCCCTCACTAAGCTGAATCAAGAGCTGGCTGAGGAGGCGGCTATAGTCGCGGCATGGGGCGCGACCCCCACAACATCGGGGGTCGACGAGGCGGCGAGCAGGTTCCGGGACATGATCTCGGGAGTTTGCAACGCCGCTATGCCCCGAATTAGAGGTAACCCTCCAAGGCGCCACTAGGTTTACTGGTGGTGCGAGGAGGTAGCCCTTCTGCGGGAGCAGTGCTCCGTGTCGCGCAGAGCCTTTACGCGGGCCAGACGACGACGCGTCAGGGACCCAGAGATGGAGGGCCAGCTGTATGCCTCTTACAACGCCGATAAGAAGGCACTGCAGCTGGCCATCAGCCAGGCGAAAGACAGGGCTCGGGAGGAGATGTTGGAGGATCTCAACCGAGACCCATGGGGGAGGCCATACCGCGCAGCACGCGACAAGTTGCGCTATCATGGCCCCCCAGTGGTAGAGACCCTCCAACCAGAGGTCCTGGAGAGGGTAGTGCGGGAACTTTTTCCAGATCCCCCAGCGCACACCTCTCCAACAATATCTCCTCCCACGCGGAGAGAAGAGGATGAGCCGGTCCCACCAGTCACCGATGAGGAGATGGCGACGGTGGTTGACCGGCTCAAGGCCAAGAAAAAGGCCCCGGGGCCTGATGGAGTGCCCGGCAAGGTTCTTGCCCTTGCCCTAAAGCACCTGGGGGCACAACTTCGGGACATTTTCAACGTTGCACTCACATCCGCGCGTTTCCCGAAGTTGTGGAAGGAGGGACGTCTGTGTCTCCTTCAGAAGACGGGCAGACCCCCAGGTGAAGCTGGCGGTTATCGTCCAATTGTGCTTTTGGACGAGGCGGGTAAGCTGTTCGAGCGGATAATCGCTTTCCGCCTCGTCCAGCACCTAAATGAAGTGGGGCCCAATCTGTCGCCAGTGCAGTTTGGGTTCAGGGCAGGGCACTCCACAATCGATGCCCTGTCGCTCCTGAAGGAGGAGACGGAAGGGGCATCCGCTCGGGGCGAGCGGTCGTTGGCGGTGAGCCTGGACATCGCCAACGCCTTCAACAGCCTGCCGTTCGGCGTGATACGAGAGGCACTCCATTACTTCGGAGTGCCCCCGTATCTCGGCAGGCTGTTGGAGGACTACCTCCGTGGCCGAGAGGTGGTATACCAGAGGGGCGACGGTGCTTTGGTCCGGCACCCGATGCGCTGTGGTGTTCCCCAGGGGTCCGTTCTAGGGCCCCTGTTGTGGAACTTGGGCTACGACTGGGTTCTCCGCGGCGCGCTCCTTCCCAGGATGCGCGTCATTTGCTACGCGGATGATACCCTAGTCGTAGCCACAGGGAGGGACTTCCCGGAGGTCCAAAGACTGGCCGAAGTGGGCACAAGCCTCGTTATAGGGCGTATAGAGGCACTGGGGCTCAGGGTGGCGATCAGCAAGACCGTGGCCCTGCTTTTCCACGGGCCTCGGCGGGGGCCGCCTCCTGGTGCCTCAGTTCGCCTAAACGGCGAAACCGTGAGGGTGGGGGCCCAGATGAAGTATCTGGGCCTCACATTGGACGGACGGTGGAGGTTTGAGGCGCATTTTACGCGCCTCGCCCCCCGTCTGATCCGCGCGGCGGGCGCGCTGGGCCACTTGCTGCCCAACGAGCGCGGCCCGGGTCAAGTGTGCCGCAGGCTCTATGCCGGGATAGTTCGGAGTATGGCGCTCTACGGAGCGCCAATCTGGGCACAGGCTCTTACCGCGCATAACGTCACCCTTTTGCGAGCTCCACAAAGGGTGATGGCGGTAAGAGCCATACGCGGTTACCGAACTATCTCGGCGGGGGCTGCCTGCGTTCTCGCAGGCATGCCCCCTTGGGAGATGGAGGCCGAGGTTCTCGCTGCTGTCTATCAGCGCAGGGCAGTGGCGAGAGCACAAGGCGAGCGCCCCTATTTCGACGAAATAGAGGGCGTTCGCAGGCGGGCGCAAAACGCGCTCCTACGGCGGTGGGCAGAGGACCTGGCTGACGCCGTCTATGGCCGGCACACCATAGACGCCATCAGGCCGGTCCTCAAACAGTGGGTGCGCCGGGAAGGGCGGCCACTCTCATACCGGCTGGTGCAGATGCTTTCCGGGCATGGGTGCTTTGGAAAGTATCTGCACAAAGTGGCCCGGAGAGAGCCTGACCCCAAGTGCCACGAGTGTGGTGCCGATGAGGACACCGCCCAGCACACGCTGGAGGAGTGCGTGGCTTGGGCGGAGCAGCGCCGCAATCTCGCGGCCGTGGTGGGCGGGGACCTCTCACTCCCGGCCCTAGTACGGGCCATGCTCGGGAGTGAGGAGGCATGGCTGGCTATGGTCTCCTTCTGCGAGGAGGTGATGACGCAGAAGGAGACCGCGGAGAGGGCCCGAGAGGATGATCCTCTGGCGGCACCTCTCCGACGCAGACGGCAGGGGGCAGGAAGACGGCGGTTCGCCCGTCCTCCTCCTGCTCCCTAAAAGTGGCACCGGGGTGTAAGCCGGGGGGCTTACACCCTATTACATGGTGCTCCCGTCTGGGGGCGTCCCCAGTATACCGGGACGCCCCCGCAGCGTGAGGAGGCCCGGCGCATAGGCCAGGCCGACCGCTGGGGTGACGTGGTAATCCGCAAGGCTCCATGTCGCCCTATTCCAAAGCGGTGAGGGTATACCCGGGTGTGTTTTAGTGGGTATGCCGTCGGCTTCACCGGCGGAGAGTCCCACACTCCCCCACTGCCCGACCCAGGCAGTGGGATAGTGCGTAATGCATTTCACACCCGGAGAACAAAAAAAAAAAAAAAAAAAAAAAAAAGGTTAGGTTAGGTTAGGTTAGGTTAGGTTAGGTTAGGTTAGGTTAGGTTAGGTTAGGTTAGGTTAGGTTAACACTTTTCAAAGTCTTAGGATTGCGATAGCGTTGTGATTTTTTGTGTGCGGGTTCATTTTCATGAGATCTTGTTACTATTCTTTTCCGGAGGGTTCTATCTTTGAGGGTTTTTTAATTATTGATTTTTTTCTATTTCGTTAATTATTTGTCATTAAGTGCGAATAATCATCGACATAGACGAAACTGGTTTAATTTTTAAAAAATCAATTTTTGACTTATTTCTCTATCTTTTTATTTTTATATCTGCGGACTATCCAAAAGTAACTCCCAATTCGTTGGGGCCCCACTCGGGGCACTTTTGGATTTTTCAAAGATTTTTCTGTACTAAATTCTATTTTTTCTGCCTATCTTTTTATATTCTTTCTTCAATTTCTTCTTGTTATTTTCTTATTTCTTTCTTCTCTTTTGAGGGTTAGCTGGGAAGTCACCACCCCTCTTGGGTGGAGTCCTTTACAGGGCTCTTCACTGGCTAATTTCTTTGTTTTTGAGGATTTATCGACGATTTTTGCTTTTCATACCGGATTTCGTTGATTCTAACACGTTTGACTTGGCTTTTCTCACGGACTTGACTTTGATTGTGTGCATTTTGACTTGGCTTCTCTTTTATTGATCTGTTCCCGCATTCCTACTGACTTGGCGCGAACAAATGATTTAAGATTAGCATCTTGATTGAGGATTTGTTGTTTTCTGGGTATAGAAATGTCTATACGCAGAGATTCTTCTTTGCTGGAGGACCTCATTCCAGAGGAAACCTTCCCCGAGGCAAGAGGCGCTCTCCCCAAGAGGCGAGCAGTGTCCAAACTGTTTAACTCCTCGGACGAGGAGTGCATGGATGAGGAGGAGGAGACCGTCCCGTCTAGGGCCGCGGCCTCCAAGAGAGGGAAAGTTAAAAACCCAGGGCACGCCGCGGGCCTATCCCGAGCTAGGGAATCCCTCCGCCAGCGTAAAGAGGACGCTGAGGAGGAGGATTTTAACAGGAGCCTTTCGCTCCGCTTTCTTAAGAAGCCACTGGCTCCAGTGGCGGAAGAGGGGGCCGATAAAGTCCCGGAGATCCCTCAGGACCCGGAGGACTTAAATTTTGAAGAGATGCGGGCAGCTGCCACTAAGGGCGCTGCTCGCATATGCGAGCTGGCCGTGAAGTCGGGCCACCTAAAGGGAACTTTCCAGAAGGAATTCAAGGACAATGCCCGACTTCTCAGCAGGATAGTTGAGGCTGCAGTAAGCCGTTCAGCTACCGAGGAGTGTCGCCGGCTTCGCGTCGAACGGGACAACCTTCGGCGCGAAGTGGATGACCTCAAATTGGAGGTCAAGGCCATCCGGCGAGACTACTCGACCCGGAAGGTGACGGAGCAGGTGGCTGCGCCACCTGTCGACATGGAGGCCTTCAAGAAGGACCTTCTTGTCACGTTAGGGGACATGATCAGCGCCCGGATTGATGGAGCGCTGACACCCTCTGTACGTCCGCCTCTTGCGGCGGACAGGAAGAGGGCAGCGGCCGCAGCTCAGCTGCTAAAAAACGTGGACGCCCCAGCCGCCGCTGTGGCACAGCCTAAGGGGAAGGGCCCGAAATCTTCCGGCCCTTCATCCGTCCCCGTGACGGTCCCGGCAGTTGCCGGCACCTCTGCCTCGGCAATTCCGAGGCAGACCGTAGCCGGCGGAGACAATACAGCCGCCAACGAAGAAAGGTGGCAGGTCGTAAGTGGGGGCAAGAAGGGGAAGGGAAAGGGTAAGAAATCCTCCCCATCGCCACCTGCCCCACAACCCAAACCGAGGCAAGCGCAGTCGGCACCAGCCCCAAAAAGGGCGCAACCCGCGGCGGTCCTAAAAAAGGCTCAGCCGGTTGCCGCCCCCCGAAGGGTGCAGCCCGCCGCGCCCCCAGCGGCGAATAACAAAAACGCGGTCAAGCTGAGCCCCCCTCGCTCATCGGCTGTAGTGGTAACACTGCAGCCCGACGCCATCGAGCGGGGGTTCACTTATAAGACGGCTTTGCTCAAGGCAAGGGAGGTGGTGTCGTTGCCTGACCTCGGCATACCCGGAGTGACCGTCCGGCAGACGGCTACAGGAGCTCGCATGCTGGAGCTGGCGGGGGCTCAAAGCGCCGAGGCCGCTGACCGTCTGGCGGCTAAGCTTACAGAGGCGCTTAGCGGAGTGGCCGCTGTGTCACGGCCCACAAAATGCGCGGACCTCCGCATCGTTGGGCTTGACGACACCGTTACCCGCGAGGAGGTAGTGGCCGCAGTCGCGGCCAAGGGTGGTTGCGACCCGGCCCTGGTCAAGGCGGCCGAAATACGCTTTGGGCCACAAGGGACTGGGTCGGTAGTCGTAAAGTGTCCGGTTGCGGCGGCAAAGGCGCTACTCAACGGCGGACGTCTCCTAGTCGGGTGGAGCTCGGTGCAGGTCCGAGCTCTCGACGCACTCCCCATGCGCTGTTTCAAGTGCATGGGGATCGGGCACACACGCCAGTTGTGCCCGTCCGACAAGGAGAGGATGGACCTGTGCTTCCGGTGTGGACGGCCGGGGCACAGGGCCGCCGGATGTATGGCGGCGGCGCACTGCGTCGTGTGCGCCGAAGCGGGTCGGCCTTCTGGCCACACGATGGGCGGGAGGAGCTGCAACCCTCCCCCCACTAAAGCAAGGGCGGCACTAAGGACCCAGGCCGCCGCCGACAGCGGGAGGCGCGTAGCGCCAGAGGAAGCTGTAATGGAGCAATGAGCTCAGCCCTCCATTACAGCTTCCTACAGGGGAACCTTAACCACTGCGCCGGGGCCCAGGACTTGCTCATGCAGTCCATGGCGCAGTGGGAGATAGATGTGGCGGTGGCTGCAGAGCCCTATTTTATTTCCCCCCAGCCTAATTGGGCTGGGGATAATTCTGGCTCTGTGGCCATAGTGGTCGCAGCGGGGCCTCGCTCGCAGCCGCTACAAGTGAGGGAAAGGGGGGCGGGTTATGTGGCCGCCACCTGGGGGGGCATTGCTATCGTGGGAGTATATGTCTCCCCCAACACTGGGCTCTCCAGTTTGGAGGCGCTCCTGAGGGCTCTTGATTCGGCGATCCAGCGGTTGGCACCTCTCCCAGTCTTGGTCATGGGCGACCTAAACGCATGGTCGACCCTATGGGGGAGCGTGTCAACGGACGTGAGGGGCCTAGCCGTCGAGGCGTGGGCGGTCAGCTCCGGGATGTCCCCTCTCAATCAGGGGACGTCCTTTACGTGTGTGCGCAGGGTCGGGGGGTCCGTGGTGGACGTAACGTTCGCCACCCCTTCCCTAGCGCAGCGCGTCCGGGGCTGGCGGGTGCTGAGTGAGGTGGAGACGATCTCGGACCACAAATACATCAGGTTCGAGGTCTCCACCTCCAACGGCTCAGCGGCGCCGCAAAGACGGGAGGGCCACGCCTTTTTTCCGCGGTGGGCCCTCACTAAGCTGAATCAAGAGCTGGCTGAGGAGGCGGCTATAGTCGCGGCATGGGGCGCGACCCCCACAACATCGGGGGTCGACGAGGCGGCGAGCAGGTTCCGGGACATGATCTCGGGAGTTTGCAACGCCGCTATGCCCCAAATTAGAGGTAACCCTCCAAGGCGCCACCAGGTTTACTGGTGGTGCGAGGAGGTAGCCCTTCTGCGGGAGCAGTGCTCCGTGTCGCGCAGAGCCTTTACGCGGGCCAGACGACGACGCGTCAGGGACCCAGAGATGGAGGGCCAGCTGTATGCCTCTTACAACGCCGACAAGAAGGCATTGCAGCTGGCCATCAGCCAGGCGAAAGCCAGGGCTCGGGAGGAGATGTTGGAGGATCTCAACCGAGACCCATGGGGGAGGCCATACCGCGCGGCACGCGACAAGTTGCGCTATCATGGCCCCCCAGTGGTAGAGACCCTCCAACCAGAGGTCCTGGAGAGGGTAGTGCGGGAACTTTTTCCAGATCCCCCAGCGCACACCTCTCCAACAATATCTCCTCCCACGCGGAGAGAAGAGGATGAGCCGGTCCCACCAGTCACCGATGAGGAGATGGCGACGGTGGTTGACCGGCTCAAGGCCAAGAAAAAGGCCCCGGGGCCTGATGGAGTGCCCGGCAAGGTTCTTGCCCTTGCCCTAAAGCACCTGGGGGCACAACTTCGGGACATTTTCAACGTTGCACTCACATCCGCGCGTTTCCCGAAGTTGTGGAAGGAGGGACGTCTGTGTCTCCTTCAGAAGACGGGCAGACCCCCAGGTGAAGCTGGCGGTTACCGTCCAATTGTGCTTTTGGACGAGGCGGGTAAGCTGTTCGAGCGGATAATCGCTTTCCGCCTCGTCCAGCACCTAAATGAAGTGGGGCCCAATCTGTCGCCAGTGCAGTTTGGGTTCAGGGCAGGGCACTCCACAATCGATGCCCTGTCGCTCCTGAAGGAGGAGACGGAAGGGGCATCCGCTCGGGGCGAGCGGTCGTTGGCGGTGAGCCTGGACATCGCCAACGCCTTCAACAGCCTGCCGTTCGGCGTGATACGAGAGGCACTCCATTACTTCGGAGTGCCCCCGTATCTCGGCAGGCTGTTGGAGGACTACCTCCGTGGCCGAGAGGTGTTATACCAGAGGGGCGACGGTGTTCTGGTCCGGCACCCGATGCGCTGTGGTGTTCCCCAGGGGTCCGTTCTAGGGCCCCTGTTGTGGAACTTGGGCTACGACTGGGTTCTCCGCGGCGCGCTCCTTCCCAGGATGCGCGTCATTTGCTACGCGGATGATACCCTAGTCGTAGCCACAGGGAGGGACTTCCCAGAGGTCCAAAGACTGGCCGAGGTGGGCACGAGCCTCGTTATAGGGCGTATAGAGGCACTGGGGCTCAGGGTGGCGATCAGCAAGACCGAGGCCCTGCTTTTTCACGGGCCTCGGCGGGGGCCGCCTCCTGGTGCCTCGGTTCGCCTAAACGGCGAAACCGTGAGGGTGGGGGCCCAGATGAAGTATCTGGGCCTCACATTGGACGGACGGTGGAGGTTTGAGGCCCATTTTACCCGCCTCGCCCCCCGTCTGATCCGCGCGGCGGGCGCGCTGGGCCACTTGCTGCCCAACGAGCGCGGCCCGGGCCAAGTGTGCCGCAGGCTCTATGCCGGAATGGTTCGGAGTATGGCGCTCTACGGAGCGCCAATCTGGGCACAGGCTCTTACCGCGCATAACGTCACCCTTTTGCGAGCTCCACAAAGGGTGATGGCGGTAAGAGCCATACGCGGTTACCGAACTATCTCGGCGGGGGCTGCCTGCGTCCTCGCAGGCATGCCCCCTTGGGAGATGGAGGCCGAGGTTCTCGCTGCTGTCTATCAGCGCAGGGCAGTGGCGAGAGCACAAGGCGAGCGCCCCTATTTCGACGAAATAGAGGGCGTTCGCAGGCGGGCGCAAAACGCGCTCCTACGGCGGTGGGCAGAGGACCTGGCTGACGCCGTCTATGGCCGGCACACCATAGACGCCATCAGGCCGGTCCTCAAACAGTGGGTGCGCCGGGAAGGGCGGCCACTCTCATACCGGCTGGTGCAGATGCTTTCCGGGCATGGGTGCTTTGGAAAGTATCTGCACAAAGTGGCCCGGAGAGAGCCTGACCCCAAGTGCCACGAGTGTGGTGCCGATGAGGACACCGCCCAGCACACGCTGGAGGAGTGCGTGGCTTGGGCGGAGCAGCGCCGCAATCTCGCGGCCGTGGTGGGCAGCGACCTCTCACTCCCGGCCCTAGTACGGGCCATGCTCGGGAGTGAGGAGGCATGGCTGGCTATGGTCTCCTTCTGCGAGGAGGTGATGACGCAGAAGGAGACCGCGGAGAGGGCCCGAGAGGATGATCCTCTGGCGGCACCTCTCCGACGCAGACGGCAGGGGGCAGGAAGACGGCGGTTCGCCCGTCCTCCTCCTGCTCCCTAAAAGTGGCACCGGGGTTTAAGCCGGGGGGCTTACACCCTATTACATGGTGCTCCCGTCTGGGGGCGTCCCCAGTATACCGGGACGCCCCCGCAGCGTGAGGAGGCCCGGCGCAAAGGCCAGGCCGACCGCTGGGGTGACGTGGTAATCCGCAAGGCTCCATGTCGCCCTATTCCAAAGCGGTGAGGGTATACCCGGGTGTGTTTTAGTGGGTATGCCGTCGGCTTCACCGGCGGAGAGTCCCACACTCCCCCACTGCCCGACCCAGGCAGTGGGATAGTGCGTAATGCATTTCACACCCGGAGAACAAAAAAAAAAAAAAAAAAAAAAAAAAAAAAAAAAGGTTAGGTTAGGTTAGGTTAGGTTAGGTTAGGTTAGGTTAGGTTAGGTTAGGTTAGGTTAGGTTAGGTTAGGTTAGGTTAGGTTAGGTTCCCGTGTGGAGTTTGACAGTCTCCCATCGGGCGCGTCCCCAGGTGGCGGATAGGGGAATGCCCCCCAGATATAGGGGGTACCGGCTTCGGCCGGCGCGGACCAAAACTGTCGAGGAGGTGTATTCTCCCTCCTCTTTTTGAAGAGGGGCCGAGAGTGTCTTTCGGGGCTTACGGGGCCCAGCGGCCATCTTTTGTGATGGCGTGGTATGGCAGGCCTGCAAGGCTTGCGGTCGCTTTTAGCGACAACTGTGGTGTGAGTGTTCTGTCGCCGTGCAGTTTACACTGCGTGTGGGAGTCCTCTGGACTAGCGGAGCTTCGGCTCGTGGGATGGCGGGTCTTCAAGACCTGCGGCTGGACGGGCCCACCACTCGCGATTGCGCGACTAGGTGGGTGACTTCGGTCAACCGTCTGGCAACCTGCTCCCGAAGGGTGTTGTGGACATGTCTCGCAGCCCTCGGGAAGTAGGGGCCCTGGCTTGGTCGCCCGGGCCGAGAGGAGACAACCTCAATAAAAAACCCCAAAAGGTCGGACGTTGGTCACGTGACGTTCGGCCGCCTCGGTCTCGAGGTGGTAGGATGGGAGATCGCCTACCCGCTAGCGTCGACAACTGCACGAGACCACCCGCCCTCGTGCAGTATTAGGGTTACCCAGGTGCAGGGGGCACCGCCTGGATGGACATTTTATATCCCCCATACTCGTGGGAACAAGTATGGATTCTGATTTTTCTTCTTTTAGTTTTTGTGTAAAAAATAGGTTTAGTGTTTTGGAGAATAGGGTTGAAGACTCAGAGGTAGCTGAGCTTCAAACCCCTGTCGGAGAGGACCGTGATACGGTGCGCACTGGTTGGTTGGTAGGCGTGCGCGATACCGTTAGTCCCTCCACGGTGGAGCCTGAAAAGGCTACGACCCCGTCATCTTTGACAGGGTCCGAGAAGGTGCCTGTTGTTAGGCTTACTCGAATGGAGTCGGATCCCTTGTCCGCTGATGAGGGCCAGGGCCGACTCTGGGAACCACGGAGGCGGAGCCGTTCGAAGCACCGCTCTTTGAGTGACCGGGCGAGCTCAGACACTTCTCCTGGGGAGGATGTCTCGGCCCCCAAAATAATAAAGACGCTGCGCGGCCGAGGCCGACCGCCCACTACGGGCCAGTATGTAGGCCTCTCGAAGACAAAAGCCGCCTTCCTCAAGCAGAGGGAGGACGCGGAGCGGGAAGAAGCCGAACAGCTGGCTGAGCAGGAGTTAGCAGTAATGACTCGCGCAATGGCGCGTCCAGTGGACGTGACCCGTCTAAGCGAGTCGTCCATGTCGGCAGACGAGTGCGACGATTCCCCGCAGGCTATCAGAAATGAACTTCTGCAAATCGCTGCCGTCGCCCAGAAAGTCGGGAAGTCCTCAAAACATCTGAAGGGGACTTTCCAAAGAGCTTTGTACGACCTACATGACAAGGCAGAGTCTCTGGGCAGCAGAATTTTAAAGCTGAATGCCTCCGATGAGACAATCCGCTTAAGACGGGAGAACGAGGTCCTCCAGCAAGACCGCGACCGCGTGCTGGGCGAAAATGCTCGGCTGCAGAAGCGGTTGGACGACCTCGGCATCGAATTACATAATTTGCGCCAGGACCTCCTGCAGAAGCAACAGGAGCGAATGGACGAGATGGAGCGTAGCCTTACAATCCGGATGGGGACTATGATGTCGGCCCGCTACGGCTCTGGCGAAGACCCAACGCTGCCGCGGATGAGGCCACCGCTGGCCGCTGACCGGGTAAGAGGCGAGATTGCTCAGGCGTCCCAGCCCGAGCCTCAGCCACAGCGACAATCTCGGCAAAAGACCAGGCCACCGCCAGCAGCTGCTGCTAATGCGGGTTCAAAGGCCCCGCCTCAAGGTGCCTCAGCGCCCCAAAACACCCGCGGCGCGACAGCTGCCAAAAAGGCGAAGAAGAAGGTGGACGATGATGGTGCAACCCCTATGGTCTGGGTGCCCACGTCAGAAACCAACCCCCATTCTATTGGCACAGTACGCCCTTCTACGAGGAACGACTGGACCAAGGTGGGGAAAGGGGGAAAGAAGGCCAAGGAAGGAGGCAAAACATCTAAGCCTCAACAACCTGATTCGCGCCGAAAACCTGCGCAGACCAACAAGAAGCCAACGAAGAAGGACGAGAGGAAGGCGCCTAAGATCCACGCTCCTCGCAGCATGGCAGTGGTCGTCACGTTGCAGCCGGAGGCTGAAAAGCGGGGGCTCACCTATGCCAACGTGATCGGCCAAGCCAAGGCCAAAATAGACTTGTTGGGCCTCGGTATAGAATCGGTGCGCTTCCGGCGTGCTGCCACCGGAGCAACTATTATCGAGGTTCCTGGCGCAACCAGCGGCGACAAAGCCAACTCTTTGGCTGAGAAACTTAAGGGTGTGCTAGGGGAGGAGGACGTGCGAATACACCGACCCGTAAAAACTGCCGAAGTCCGTATCTCAGGATTGGACGAATCGGTGACGGCGGAGGAACTTACAGCAGCGGTGGCAAAATCCGGTGGCTGCCCTGCTGAAGCCATAAAAACTGGCACGATTCGGCGAGACTTTTCGGGACAGGGGACGGTCTGGGTACGTTGCCCTGTTCCCATTGCTAAAAAACTGTCCGACGACCGACGGATTCTGGTAGGTTGGGTGGCAGCCCAGGTCAAGCTGCTTGAGCCCCGCCAAATGCGGTGTTTCCGCTGCCTTGAGGTAGGGCATGTGCGGGAACGCTGCACTTCCGAGGTGGATAGAAGTAGCCAATGCTACCGTTGCGGGCAACTCGGCCACATTTCGAGAGACTGCAAGGCTGCAGCTCACTGCACTCTTTGTGCGTTAGCCAAAAAGCCTGCAGGACACCGGGTCGGCAGCAAGTCCTGCACGGCCCCGCGCCCAAAGAAAGGGAGTAAGCCTGCCGCCGTGGCCAAGACCCAGCAGCAGACGACTCACCCACCTCCGATTAGGGACGAGGAGATGTCTGAGGTCGCCAGTTAAATGGCTATCAGCTATCTGCAGGTGAACCTCAACCACTGTAGAATGGCTCAGGACCTTTTACATCAGAGTCTTCTACAGTGGTCGGTGCACGTCGCCGTGGTGGCTGAGCCCTATTTTGTCCCGCAGAGGGACAACTGGGTCGCCGATATCGACGGAGTGGTCGCCATCGTTAGGCAGGCTGCTGCAGGTGCCCCGCTTTTTGGCAGGGTCGAGCGAGGCAGCGGATGGGTGGCTGCTCTCATGGGGCAAACGTTCATTGTCGGGACATACTTTTCCCCTAACAAAACCCTGGCGGAATTCGAGAGCCACCTTTCGGGGCTGGAGGCGCTGATTGCCCGCAACCGCTCCCATGAGCTGCTCGTCGTCGGGGATTTCAACGCCAAATCCTTGACGTGGGGATCTCCGGCGACTGATGCACGAGGTGTTGCCATGGAAGAGTGGGCGATCGCCACTGGCCTGGTGGTTCTTAACCAAGGTGCGGTACACACGTGCGTGCGACAGCTGGGTGGGTCCATCGTGGACATTTCGTTCGCGAGCCCGGCCCTTGCGCGCCGTGTATCGGACTGGAGAGTGGTGGAGGATGTGGAAACGTTCTCGGACCACCGGTATATCCGGTTTGCCGTTTCCGCATCACCGCCGCTCCACACCGGTCCGAACCGAATCTCCGCGACCAGGGACTGCCCCCGCTGGGCGCTTAAGCGCCTTGATAGGGAGGCGCTGGAGTTGGCCTCCATTGTCCAGGCATGGGTGCCTGTGCCGGACGGTCCGTCTGAGGTGGAAGGAGAGGCAGAGTGGTTTCGGGAGGCGCTGTCGCATATTTGTGACGCGGCCATGCCCCGAGCCAGGTCCCTTCCAGCGAAACGCCAGGTGTATTGGTGGTCCGCAGACCTAGCGCAGCTGAGATACGCTTGCGTAAGGGCGAGACGCCAATACGCCCGACACCGGCGCAGAGCGAACCGAAATGAGGAGCAGGAGGCGCTCCTTTATGAAGAATATCGACAGGCCAAAAAGTCACTGAAGGTGGCCATTAACAAGGCCAAGTCAGAAGCGCGGGAGGAGTTTTTACAAACACTCAATAGTGATCCGTGGGGGCGGCCTTACCGAATGGCGATGGCCAAGCTCCGGCCGTGGGCCCCCCCGTTAACGGAGAGCATTGAGCCCCCGCTTCTGGACAATGTGGTGGCCACCCTGTTCCCAACAACGGGGGAGTTTTCCCCTCCACCAATGGCCTCAGCTGGCCCACTACATGAGGATGAAATTGAGACGCCGCAGGTCACCGAGGACGAGTTTGGTGCAGCCGTACTGAAGCTGCGGGCGAAAAACACCGCGCCCGGCCTTGATGGCATAGCAGGTCGTGCTTTGGCCCTCGCACTAAAATGGTTGGGTCCGAGACTACGGACCTTCTTCACGAACTGTCTCAGACAGGGCCGGTTTCCGCGGCAGTGGAAGACCGGGAAGCTGGTCCTGTTAAAGAAGGAAGGGCGACCGGCGGATTCTCCGTCCGCTTACCGCCCCATCGTTCTGCTCGACGAGATGGGTAAACTTTTTGAGCGAATCATCGCTGCTCGTCTCGTCGAGCACATCGAAGGGGTTGGTCCAAACCTGGCGGATTGCCAGTTTGGCTTTCGGCGGCGCAGATCCACCGTGCATGCCATTTTGCAGGTGAAAACCCAAGCCGAGGAGGCTATAGCTCGGGGAGAGGTCGTTTTGGCGGTATCTTTAGATATCGCCAACGCCTTTAACACCATCCCCTGGGCATGCATCAGAGAGGCCCTCAAATACCACCGGGTACCTGTGTACCTGAGGACCCTCATCGCCGACTACCTCTCCGAGAGGTACGTTGAGTACCCCGGGCGGGATGCGTGGTGCAGACGGCCTATGTCATGCGGTGTCCCACAGGGATCGGTCCTTGGGCCGCTCCTGTGGAACATCGGTTACGACTGGGTGTTGCGGGGTGGGAATTTACCGGGTGTCAGCGTAACGTGTTATGCGGACGACACACTGGTCACCGCTCGGGGGAAAACGTTTCGCGAAGCAGCGCTTTTAGCCACTGCGGGAACGGCGCATGTGGTGGGCCGCATTCGGCGCCTGGGTTTGGAGGTGGCTCTGCACAAGTCCGAGGTCTTGTGTTTTCACGGGCCCCGGCAAGCCCCTCCAGCTGGTTCCCATATTGTGGTCGGTGGAGTCCGGCTTGACGTCGAATCGACGCTGAAATACTTGGGGCTAGTCCTTGATGGTCGACTAGACTTCCGCGCCCATTTTGAGCGGCTGGCGCCAAAACTCATAAAGACGGCTAACGCTCTGAGTAGGATCCTGCCTAATTTATCTGGGCCAGGCGACTTATGTAGGAAATTATACATCGGGATCGTGCGATCTATTGCCCTTTACGGGGCCCCCGTATGGGCCAACGCTCTGAAGAATCAGAGTATCGCCATCCTGCGCAGGCCGCAGAGAGCGATGGCCATACGAGCTATACGGGGGTATCGTACGATTTCTTTTGAGGCGGCATGTGTGCTGGCTCGCCAACTGCCCTGGGATCTAGACGCGAGGGCCCTTTCAGCCGTTTTCTACTGGCGTGAGGATGTGCGTTCCTCGGGCGGGCGGGCTGCACCCCAAGAAGTTGACGGCCAAAGAGCCAATTTACAAAATGACGCCATCACCATCTGGCAAAATAGACTGGCTGCTCCAGGAGCGGGCCAGCGAACTCTGGAGGCAATTCGCCCAGTATTCAAACTGTGGCATGAGCGACGTCACGGCTCCCTGTCTTTTAGGATGACGCAGGTCCTGTCGGGGCATGGTTGCTTCGGCAGGTACTTGAACCGAATTGGCAGGGAGTCAACAGCAAGATGTCACCACTGTGACTCTGCCGAGGACACTGCCCAGCATACTCTAGAAGTGTGCCCAGCATGGGCTCAGGAGCGCAACCAACTAAGCGCTGTCCTCGGAGGAGACGTGACGTTGCCGACTGTCATACAAGCTATGTCAGTCAGCCGAACGGCGTGGGTGGCAGTTGCCAGTTTTTGTGAGGCAATAATATCCGGAAAAGAGGCCGCCGAACGGATCAGGGAGCATGAGGATCCTAGTAGGCGAAGAAGGCGACGCCGGGGTGGTGGCATGTAAGCCCCAGCAACCCCTTTGCCCTGTGGTTCGGGGCGTTAGAATACGGCCACGGTTCCCCCCCGCCTGTCGTAAGAGGCGACTGAAGGGGGGCCTTCGGGGTCGCTAAGAGTGCACGGCGGGGGCTGTGCGCTCTGTCTTAAGTGACCCCGAGGAGGACGGCAGTATGGGGTGGCCTCACATTGCCGGGCAACACTGGATGGTGTTAGGGGGGAGGTATCACTCTCCCCGAGCTGGGCTGCGCCAGCAGCATTGCGCACTCAAGTTCACCGGATGCATTCTATCAGTAGAAATCCCGGTGACTCGAGTCATGCGCGAAGATGGCCACCGCGGGGTTTAGTGGGTATTCTCACCAGTCTGGTGAGGGAGTCCCACACCCCCCCGCCCCTCCCCCCGGAGCGGCGGGATGTCCGTAAATGGATTCCCCGCGAAAAAAAAAAAAAAAAAAAAAAAAAAAAAAAAAAAAAAAAAAAAGGTTAGGTTAGGTTAGGTTAGGTTAGGTTAGGTTAGGTTAGGTTAGGTTAGGTTAGGTTAGGTTAGGTTAGGTTAGGTTAGGTTAGGTTAGGTTAGGTTAGGTTAGGTTAGGTTAGGTTAGGTTAGGTTAGGTTAGGTTAGGTTAGGTTAGGTTAGGTTAGGTTAGGTTAGGTTAGGTTAGGTTAGGTTAGGTTAGGTTAGGTTAGGTTAGGTTAGGTTAGGTTAGGTTAGGTTAGGTTAGGTTAGGTTAGGTTAGGTTAGGTTAGGTTAGGTTAGGTTAGGTTAGGTTAGGTTAGGTTAGGTTAGGTTAGGTTAGGTTAGGTTAGGTTAGGTTAGGTTAGGTTAGGTTAGGTTAGGTTAGGTTAGGTTAGGTTAGGTTAGGTTAGGTTAGGTTAGGTTAGGTTAGGTTAGGTTAGGTTAGGTTAGGTTAGGTTAGGTTAGGTTAGGTTAGGTTAGGTTAGGTTAGGTTAGGTTAGGTTAGGTTAGGTTAGGTTAGGTTAGGTTAGGTTAGGTTAGGTTAGGTTAGGTTAGGTTAGGTTAGGTTAGGTTAGGTTAGGTTAGGTTAGGTTAGGTTAGGTTAGGTTAGGTTAGGTTAGGTTAGGTTAGGTTAGGTTAGGTTAGGTTAGGTTAGGTTAGGTTAGGTTAGGTTAGGTTAGGTTAGGTTAGGTTAGGTTAGGTTAGGTTAGGTTAGGTTAGGTTAGGTTAGGTTAGGTTAGGTTAGGTTAGGTTAGGTTAGGTTAGGTTAGGTTAGGTTAGGTTAGGTTAGGTTAGGTTAGGTTAGGTTAGGTTAGGTTAGGTTAGGTTAGGTTAGGTTAGGTTAGGTTAGGTTAGGTTAGGTTAGGTTAGGTTAGGTTAGGTTAGGTTAGGTTAGGTTAGGTTAGGTTAGGTTAGGTTAGGTTAGGTTAGGTTAGGTTAGGTTAGGTTAGGTTAGGTTAGGTTAGGTTAGGTTAGGTTAGGTTAGGTTAGGTTAGGTTAGGTTAGGTTAGGTTAGGTTAGGTTAGGTTAGGTTAGGTTAGGTTAGGTTAGGTTAGGTTAGGTTAGGTTAGGTTAGGTTAGGTTAGGTTAGGTTAGGTTAGGTTAGGTTAGGTTAGGTTAGGTTAGGTTAGGTTAGGTTAGGTTAGGTTAGGTTAGGTTAGGTTAGGTTAGGTTAGGTTAGGTTAGGTTAGGTTAGGTTAGGTTAGGTTAGGTTAGGTTAGGTTAGGTTAGGTTAGGTTAGGTTAGGTTAGGTTAGGTTAGGTTAGGTTAGGTTAGGTTAGGTTAGGTTAGGTTAGGTTAGGTTAGGTTAGGTTAGGTTAGGTTAGGTTAGGTTAGGTTAGGTTAGGTTAGGTTAGGTTAGGTTAGGTTAGGTTAGGTTAGGTTAGGTTAGGTTAGGTTAGGTTAGGTTAGGTTAGGTTAGGTTAGGTTAGGTTAGGTTAGGTTAGGTTAGGTTAGGTTAGGTTAGGTTAGGTTAGGTTAGGTTAGGTTAGGTTAGGTTAGGTTAGGTTAGGTTAGGTTAGGTTAGGTTAGGTTAGGTTAGGTTAGGTTAGGTTAGGTTAGGTTAGGTTAGGTTAGGTTAGGTTAGGTTAGGTTAGGTTAGGTTAGGTTAGGTTAGGTTAGGTTAGGTTAGGTTAGGTTAGGTTAGGTTAGGTTAGGTTAGGTTAGGTTAGGTTAGGTTAGGTTAGGTTAGGTTAGGTTAGGTTAGGTTAGGTTAGGTTAGGTTAGGTTAGGTTAGGTTAGGTTAGGTTAGGTTAGGTTAGGTTAGGTTAGGTTAGGTTAGGTTAGGTTAGGTTAGGTTAGGTTAGGTTAGGTTAGGTTAGGTTAGGTTAGGTTAGGTTAGGTTAGGTTAGGTTAGGTTAGGTTAGGTTAGGTTAGGTTAGGTTAGGTTAGGTTAGGTTAGGTTAGGTTAGGTTAGGTTAGGTTAGGTTAGGTTAGGTTAGGTTAGGTTAGGTTAGGTTAGGTTAGGTTAGGTTAGGTTAGGTTAGGTTAGGTTAGGTTAGGTTAGGTTAGGTTAGGTTAGGTTAGGTTAGGTTAGGTTAGGTTAGGTTAGGTTAGGTTAGGTTAGGTTAGGTTAGGTTAGGTTAGGTTAGGTTAGGTTAGGTTAGGTTAGGTTAGGTTAGGTTAGGTTAGGTTAGGTTAGGTTAGGTTAGGTTAGGTTAGGTTAGGTTAGGTTAGGTTAGGTTAGGTTAGGTTAGGTTAGGTTAGGTTAGGTTAGGTTAGGTTAGGTTAGGTTAGGTTAGGTTAGGTTAGGTTAGGTTAGGTTAGGTTAGGTTAGGTTAGGTTAGGTTAGGTTAGGTTAGGTTAGGTTAGGTTAGGTTAGGTTAGGTTAGGTTAGGTTAGGTTAGGTTAGGTTAGGTTAGGTTAGGTTAGGTTAGGTTAGGTTAGGTTAGGTTAGGTTAGGTTAGGTTAGGTTAGGTTAGGTTAGGTTAGGTTAGGTTAGGTTAGGTTAGGTTAGGTTAGGTTAGGTTAGGTTAGGTTAGGTTAGGTTAGGTTAGGTTAGGTTAGGTTAGGTTAGGTTAGGTTAGGTTAGGTTAGGTTAGGTTAGGTTAGGTTAGGTTAGGTTAGGTTAGGTTAGGTTAGGTTAGGTTAGGTTAGGTTAGGTTAGGTTAGGTTAGGTTAGGTTAGGTTAGGTTAGGTTAGGTTAGGTTAGGTTAGGTTAGGTTAGGTTAGGTTAGGTTAGGTTAGGTTAGGTTAGGTTAGGTTAGGTTAGGTTAGGTTAGGTTAGGTTAGGTTAGGTTAGGTTAGGTTAGGTTAGGTTAGGTTAGGTTAGGTTAGGTTAGGTTAGGTTAGGTTAGGTTAGGTTAGGTTAGGTTAGGTTAGGTTAGGTTAGGTTAGGTTAGGTTAGGTTAGGTTAGGTTAGGTTAGGTTAGGTTAGGTTAGGTTAGGTTAGGTTAGGTTAGGTTAGGTTAGGTTAGGTTAGGTTAGGTTAGGTTAGGTTAGGTTAGGTTAGGTTAGGTTAGGTTAGGTTAGGTTAGGTTAGGTTAGGTTAGGTTAGGTTAGGTTAGGTTAGGTTAGGTTAGGTTAGGTTAGGTTAGGTTAGGTTAGGTTAGGTTAGGTTAGGTTAGGTTAGGTTAGGTTAGGTTAGGTTAGGTTAGGTTAGGTTAGGTTAGGTTAGGTTAGGTTAGGTTAGGTTAGGTTAGGTTAGGTTAGGTTAGGTTAGGTTAGGTTAGGTTAGGTTAGGTTAGGTTAGGTTAGGTTAGGTTAGGTTAGGTTAGGTTAGGTTAGGTTAGGTTAGGTTAGGTTAGGTTAGGTTAGGTTAGGTTAGGTTAGGTTAGGTTAGGTTAGGTTAGGTTAGGTTAGGTTAGGTTAGGTTAGGTTAGGTTAGGTTAGGTTAGGTTAGGTTAGGTTAGGTTAGGTTAGGTTAGGTTAGGTTAGGTTAGGTTAGGTTAGGTTAGGTTAGGTTAGGTTAGGTTAGGTTAGGTTAGGTTAGGTTAGGTTAGGTTAGGTTAGGTTAGGTTAGGTTAGGTTAGGTTAGGTTAGGTTAGGTTAGGTTAGGTTAGGTTAGGTTAGGTTAGGTTAGGTTAGGTTAGGTTAGGTTAGGTTAGGTTAGGTTAGGTTAGGTTAGGTTAGGTTAGGTTAGGTTAGGTTAGGTTAGGTTAGGTTAGGTTAGGTTAGGTTAGGTTAGGTTAGGTTAGGTTAGGTTAGGTTAGGTTAGGTTAGGTTAGGTTAGGTTAGGTTAGGTTAGGTTAGGTTAGGTTAGGTTAGGTTAGGTTAGGTTAGGTTAGGTTAGGTTAGGTTAGGTTAGGTTAGGTTAGGTTAGGTTAGGTTAGGTTAGGTTAGGTTAGGTTAGGTTAGGTTAGGTTAGGTTAGGTTAGGTTAGGTTAGGTTAGGTTAGGTTAGGTTAGGTTAGGTTAGGTTAGGTTAGGTTAGGTTAGGTTAGGTTAGGTTAGGTTAGGTTAGGTTAGGTTAGGTTAGGTTAGGTTAGGTTAGGTTAGGTTAGGTTAGGTTAGGTTAGGTTAGGTTAGGTTAGGTTAGGTTAGGTTAGGTTAGGTTAGGTTAGGTTAGGTTAGGTTAGGTTAGGTTAGGTTAGGTTAGGTTAGGTTAGGTTAGGTTAGGTTAGGTTAGGTTAGGTTAGGTTAGGTTAGGTTAGGTTAGGTTAGGTTAGGTTAGGTTAGGTTAGGTTAGGTTAGGTTAGGTTAGGTTAGGTTAGGTTAGGTTAGGTTAGGTTAGGTTAGGTTAGGTTAGGTTAGGTTAGGTTAGGTTAGGTTAGGTTAGGTTAGGTTAGGTTAGGTTAGGTTAGGTTAGGTTAGGTTAGGTTAGGTTAGGTTAGGTTAGGTTAGGTTAGGTTAGGTTAGGTTAGGTTAGGTTAGGTTAGGTTAGGTTAGGTTAGGTTAGGTTAGGTTAGGTTAGGTTAGGTTAGGTTAGGTTAGGTTAGGTTAGGTTAGGTTAGGTTAGGTTAGGTTAGGTTAGGTTAGGTTAGGTTAGGTTAGGTTAGGTTAGGTTAGGTTAGGTTAGGTTAGGTTAGGTTAGGTTAGGTTAGGTTAGGTTAGGTTAGGTTAGGTTAGGTTAGGTTAGGTTAGGTTAGGTTAGGTTAGGTTAGGTTAGGTTAGGTTAGGTTAGGTTAGGTTAGGTTAGGTTAGGTTAGGTTAGGTTAGGTTAGGTTAGGTTAGGTTAGGTTAGGTTAGGTTAGGTTAGGTTAGGTTAGGTTAGGTTAGGTTAGGTTAGGTTAGGTTAGGTTAGGTTAGGTTAGGTTAGGTTAGGTTAGGTTAGGTTAGGTTAGGTTAGGTTAGGTTAGGTTAGGTTAGGTTAGGTTAGGTTAGGTTAGGTTAGGTTAGGTTAGGTTAGGTTAGGTTAGGTTAGGTTAGGTTAGGTTAGGTTAGGTTAGGTTAGGTTAGGTTAGGTTAGGTTAGGTTAGGTTAGGTTAGGTTAGGTTAGGTTAGGTTAGGTTAGGTTAGGTTAGGTTAGGTTAGGTTAGGTTAGGTTAGGTTAGGTTAGGTTAGGTTAGGTTAGGTTAGGTTAGGTTAGGTTAGGTTAGGTTAGGTTAGGTTAGGTTAGGTTAGGTTAGGTTAGGTTAGGTTAGGTTAGGTTAGGTTAGGTTAGGTTAGGTTAGGTTAGGTTAGGTTAGGTTAGGTTAGGTTAGGTTAGGTTAGGTTAGGTTAGGTTAGGTTAGGTTAGGTTAGGTTAGGTTAGGTTAGGTTAGGTTAGGTTAGGTTAGGTTAGGTTAGGTTAGGTTAGGTTAGGTTAGGTTAGGTTAGGTTAGGTTAGGTTAGGTTAGGTTAGGTTAGGTTAGGTTAGGTTAGGTTAGGTTAGGTTAGGTTAGGTTAGGTTAGGTTAGGTTAGGTTAGGTTAGGTTAGGTTAGGTTAGGTTAGGTTAGGTTAGGTTAGGTTAGGTTAGGTTAGGTTAGGTTAGGTTAGGTTAGGTTAGGTTAGGTTAGGTTAGGTTAGGTTAGGTTAGGTTAGGTTAGGTTAGGTTAGGTTAGGTTAGGTTAGGTTAGGTTAGGTTAGGTTAGGTTAGGTTAGGTTAGGTTAGGTTAGGTTAGGTTAGGTTAGGTTAGGTTAGGTTAGGTTAGGTTAGGTTAGGTTAGGTTAGGTTAGGTTAGGTTAGGTTAGGTTAGGTTAGGTTAGGTTAGGTTAGGTTAGGTTAGGTTAGGTTAGGTTAGGTTAGGTTAGGTTAGGTTAGGTTAGGTTAGGTTAGGTTAGGTTAGGTTAGGTTAGGTTAGGTTAGGTTAGGTTAGGTTAGGTTAGGTTAGGTTAGGTTAGGTTAGGTTAGGTTAGGTTAGGTTAGGTTAGGTTAGGTTAGGTTAGGTTAGGTTAGGTTAGGTTAGGTTAGGTTAGGTTAGGTTAGGTTAGGTTAGGTTAGGTTAGGTTAGGTTAGGTTAGGTTAGGTTAGGTTAGGTTAGGTTAGGTTAGGTTAGGTTAGGTTAGGTTAGGTTAGGTTAGGTTAGGTTAGGTTAGGTTAGGTTAGGTTAGGTTAGGTTAGGTTAGGTTAGGTTAGGTTAGGTTAGGTTAGGTTAGGTTAGGTTAGGTTAGGTTAGGTTAGGTTAGGTTAGGTTAGGTTAGGTTAGGTTAGGTTAGGTTAGGTTAGGTTAGGTTAGGTTAGGTTAGGTTAGGTTAGGTTAGGTTAGGTTAGGTTAGGTTAGGTTAGGTTAGGTTAGGTTAGGTTAGGTTAGGTTAGGTTAGGTTAGGTTAGGTTAGGTTAGGTTAGGTTAGGTTAGGTTAGGTTAGGTTAGGTTAGGTTAGGTTAGGTTAGGTTAGGTTAGGTTAGGTTAGGTTAGGTTAGGTTAGGTTAGGTTAGGTTAGGTTAGGTTAGGTTAGGTTAGGTTAGGTTAGGTTAGGTTAGGTTAGGTTAGGTTAGGTTAGGTTAGGTTAGGTTAGGTTAGGTTAGGTTAGGTTAGGTTAGGTTAGGTTAGGTTAGGTTAGGTTAGGTTAGGTTAGGTTAGGTTAGGTTAGGTTAGGTTAGGTTAGGTTAGGTTAGGTTAGGTTAGGTTAGGTTAGGTTAGGTTAGGTTAGGTTAGGTTAGGTTAGGTTAGGTTAGGTTAGGTTAGGTTAGGTTAGGTTAGGTTAGGTTAGGTTAGGTTAGGTTAGGTTAGGTTAGGTTAGGTTAGGTTAGGTTAGGTTAGGTTAGGTTAGGTTAGGTTAGGTTAGGTTAGGTTAGGTTAGGTTAGGTTAGGTTAGGTTAGGTTAGGTTAGGTTAGGTTAGGTTAGGTTAGGTTAGGTTAGGTTAGGTTAGGTTAGGTTAGGTTAGGTTAGGTTAGGTTAGGTTAGGTTAGGTTAGGTTAGGTTAGGTTAGGTTAGGTTAGGTTAGGTTAGGTTAGGTTAGGTTAGGTTAGGTTAGGTTAGGTTAGGTTAGGTTAGGTTAGGTTAGGTTAGGTTAGGTTAGGTTAGGTTAGGTTAGGTTAGGTTAGGTTAGGTTAGGTTAGGTTAGGTTAGGTTAGGTTAGGTTAGGTTAGGTTAGGTTAGGTTAGGTTAGGTTAGGTTAGGTTAGGTTAGGTTAGGTTAGGTTAGGTTAGGTTAGGTTAGGTTAGGTTAGGTTAGGTTAGGTTAGGTTAGGTTAGGTTAGGTTAGGTTAGGTTAGGTTAGGTTAGGTTAGGTTAGGTTAGGTTAGGTTAGGTTAGGTTAGGTTAGGTTAGGTTAGGTTAGGTTAGGTTAGGTTAGGTTAGGTTAGGTTAGGTTAGGTTAGGTTAGGTTAGGTTAGGTTAGGTTAGGTTAGGTTAGGTTAGGTTAGGTTAGGTTAGGTTAGGTTAGGTTAGGTTAGGTTAGGTTAGGTTAGGTTAGGTTAGGTTAGGTTAGGTTAGGTTAGGTTAGGTTAGGTTAGGTTAGGTTAGGTTAGGTTAGGTTAGGTTAGGTTAGGTTAGGTTAGGTTAGGTTAGGTTAGGTTAGGTTAGGTTAGGTTAGGTTAGGTTAGGTTAGGTTAGGTTAGGTTAGGTTAGGTTAGGTTAGGTTAGGTTAGGTTAGGTTAGGTTAGGTTAGGTTAGGTTAGGTTAGGTTAGGTTAGGTTAGGTTAGGTTAGGTTAGGTTAGGTTAGGTTAGGTTAGGTTAGGTTAGGTTAGGTTAGGTTAGGTTAGGTTAGGTTAGGTTAGGTTAGGTTAGGTTAGGTTAGGTTAGGTTAGGTTAGGTTAGGTTAGGTTAGGTTAGGTTAGGTTAGGTTAGGTTAGGTTAGGTTAGGTTAGGTTAGGTTAGGTTAGGTTAGGTTAGGTTAGGTTAGGTTAGGTTAGGTTAGGTTAGGTTAGGTTAGGTTAGGTTAGGTTAGGTTAGGTTAGGTTAGGTTAGGTTAGGTTAGGTTAGGTTAGGTTAGGTTAGGTTAGGTTAGGTTAGGTTAGGTTAGGTTAGGTTAGGTTAGGTTAGGTTAGGTTAGGTTAGGTTAGGTT